>NW_024121222.1:5308437-5531592 GCF_016745375.1 Pimephales promelas | reverse complement strand
AGTACTTTAACTCAAGTAGACATCTGACTGTACGTTTAGCCTACTTGAACTTGAGTAAATTTAGCAAGGGTTATTTGTGCTTTTACTCAAGTAATAAAGCTGTGTACTATGTCCGCCTCTGCCTATGAAACTATTATACTTTCAAACTCGTCTAGCTATTCCCCATTTCACAGCACAGTCTTAGATACACAGTTATTTTGCATATGTGGTTGAACAACAGTTAAGCTAATGAATTACCGTTGATAAGCGATATTTTTATGCGAAAGTGGGATGTGTACACCGATAACTTTGACACAAGAGTTCATTTTTAACAACGCTATTATAACGCTGATCGTATTTTGAATGTTCTTTTCTTTACACTTCCAGTTAGTTAATTCTAGGTCTTCTCTTTGTTCATATACGACAGTATTCACATGAAATGGCATGATTTAGCCTAATAAATGACGGTCTAAACCGCATTATATTATTACCATCCTAGTTTTTAAATAGCGCTTAAATGTATATTTTATATTTTAACCCTTTATGCAAATATAGAATACCGCACAAGAATATATTTTTTTGTGTGTAAAACATCTATGTAGATCTATCAATGTTTGTAAAAATACAGCAAAACAAACAATAAAGACATCTTTCTACCAGTGACACTCAAAATCTGGGGATACAACAAAATAAAGTATCTCGAGCCTGCACTGATTCGCCACCAAAATATGTAGCATGGTTTGAAGAAACACTTTAATCAGCTGGTGCTTGTTAACTAGTTATTAAACAACCCTCAATTCGGTAGTGATGTACGCCATATTGAGATAACGTTTCAATTTCAACTCAATACATTTGAATGCTCTAAAGGTCTATAACTGAACTTTAACGTCTTAATATTTGATAAAAGTTAACTTAAAGCCTGCGCAAAATAAAAAACATCCTAACTACTTTCTAATATATATTTTTTTACTTCCTATAGAATAAGTTGTGTAATACTGTTTTTATGAGCTTGGACATTACCACAAAATACATTTTTGTCTTTTTTTTTATTTCAACATAGTGAAGTAAAGCAATAGTAAGAAAATGTAAAACAACAATGACATTTACAGGTGATCGAGCCAGAATAAAAAGTCACGGCACGCAATCATGTTTTTATCTAAGGCATATGTGACCAGAGATTCAACAATTTCATTAACATCTGTTTTTGCATTTTTTGACAACAGTGACACACAGAGATCTGTTACAAACGTACACATGCAGAGTAGTCCGTCGACTTCGAATTCCTCACGAGTTTCAAGCATCACATCCAGAACTTTTCTGAGGATTACGCCGATCGGTCCTCTTCTGTTAAAAACATGGGCGTAACATCTGTCCAAGATCCAACCAACCCTCTTATGACATCCATTTCTTTTTTGAGATTTTTCACACGTTTGGTACCCTGCGCACAATGGTTGTTCTCATCACACTCTGCCTTGACGATCCTGCGCATCAAGCTAACCATCGGGCCTCTAAAATTATCTTTAAACATAGAGTCTTGCGCATCTCTTAAATGACACTCTTTCCCTAGGGCGCACTCACATGCCAGATGATGCAGTACCCCCGCTTCGCCAGAACTCAACGGGAAGTCGTTCTCCATCAGCTTTTGCATCTCCATTTCAGAAGTTTTTAGATTTTTCTTATAGTCCTTATTCAATGATGAAAGATTCTGTTAGTTTCTGTAAACTCCTGGAAGTCCTTACAGCACAATCGTACAGGCCTTGTGCGTAAATAAAGTGTTTGGGTTATAAGTGTGAGTCGAAGAAGTTTGCGTTAACCAGGAGGTTGAAGCGGCCTTTGACAGTCCTTGTACCAACCAGATAATGTCCGATGATCAATGAGATGTTGCAGTAGCACAGTAGTCCGCTGCTATTAGAGCTAGAGCCAATGGTTGTGTGTGATATCGGAGGGTGGGCTCTGTGCAGAGTTTATCAGGACAACTGATAGTGCTTACCCCGTCCCGGCTGGAGAGGTTGTAAAGGGGCGTCATCGTCATGACGTCGTAAACGACTATATAGGATTAAAGCCGTGTTGTATCAGACGTAGAGGAGATGTTATGCATATGCCGTCAGAGAGTATTCCATTAATTACACCAAAACATATATATATATATATATATATATATATATATAATATATATATATATAGGCGTATATATATATATGCGAAGTAAAAAAATATATATTAGAAAGTAGTTAGGATGTTTTTTATTTTGCGCAGGCTTTAAGTTAACTTTTATCAAATATTAAGACGTTAAAGTTCAGTTATAGACCTTTAGAGCATTCAAATGTATTGAGTTGAAATTGAAACGTTATCTCAATATGGCGTACATCACTACCGAATTGAGGGTTGTTTAATAACTAGTTAACAAGCACCGGCTGATTAAAGTGTTTCTTCAAACCATGCTACATATTTTGGTGGCGAATCAGTGCAGGCTCGAGATACTTTATTTTGTTGTATCCCCAGATTTTGAGTGTCACTGGTAGAAAGATGTCTTTATTCTTTGTTTTGCTGTATTTTTACAAACATTGATAGATCTACATAGATGTTTTACACACAAAAAAATATATTCTTGTGCGGTATTCTATATTCGCATAAAGGGTTAAAATATAAAATATACATTTAAGCGCTATTTAAAAACTAGGATGGTAATAATATAATGCGGTTTAGACCGTCATTTATTAGGCTAAATCATGCCATTTCATGTGAATACTGTCGTATATGAACAAAGAGAAGACCTAGAATTAACTAACTGGAAGTGTAAAGAAAAGAACATTCAAAATACGATCAGCGTTATAATAGCGTTGTTAAAAATGAACTCTTGTGTCAAAGTTATCGGTGTACACATCCCACCTTTCGCATAAAAATATCGCTTATCAACGGTAATTCATTAGCTTAACTGTTGTTCAACCACATATGCAAAATAACTGTGTATCTAAGACTGTGCTGTGAAATGGGGAATAGCTAGACGAGTTTGAAAGTATAATAGTTTCATAGGCAGAGGCGGACATAGTACACAGCTTTATTACTTGAGTAAAAGCACAAATAACCCTTGCTAAATTTACTCAAGTTCAAGTAGGCTAAACGTACAGTCAGATGTCTACTTGAGTAAAAGTACTGAAGTACTTGTTTTTAAAAGTACTACATATTGCATTACTACTGCCACAGTACTAACATTTATGGACAGAAACCTCCTACATTGAGTTATAAAAATGTTAATGTCAATACCTTAGAGAAAGTAAATTGTTGCTTTATTTAACATTAAAGAAAATACAATACAAAGTACAATATTTCCCTCTCAAATCTACTCATGAGTACTCCCCAAGAATGATACTCGAGTAAATTACAGATCCCTCAAAATTGTACTTAAGTACTGTACTCAAGTAAATGTAGGTACTCCGTTACTGTCCGGCTCTGTTCATGGGTAACAGAAATACGGCAATACTCATCTTGCATGTCGATGTTTCGTAGACATAGCTGAAAGATGTTCTAAAAGAAATATCTCATGTAGAAATATCTGTTCATGTTTTCATAAATTCCTATTAGATTGACCACGCTCGGAGATTATAGTTTTTCCCAACTGTTCAAAAACAAAAGAAGCCTGATGTTAACTGCGTAATCGACTAGTATATAAAATGTCAATTACAAACATACAAAACTGATCACAAGTGGATTTTCTGTATGGCTCATGTTGTATTTACTTTTTAGCATGTTGATCACTAGAATTTACTTTGTGCAATGTTATCTGCCGATTTTACCGAACTTTGTTTAACAGCCTCACGCTTTAATGAATAGGCATCTCTCAAAGCAATAGTTTAATTGTGAAGCAGCATGCGCTTACTTTTCGTAATTAATACTTATAAGTAATTGGTAAGTAACTTAAGTAAACAATACTTACTTATTAACAGCATGTTAATACTTTGTGTGATTCCACAAAGAGGGTAAGTTGCACTAAACACAGTATCAATTTAGTCTAACTTTCTCAGAAAGACTATCGCTTAAAATCGTAATGGTCATTTATTCCTATAAACACTGAATGTTGACAGCTATCAAAGAAATTTTTTTTTTTACCTAAAACCAACATACAAAATGTGAAACAGTGACTTCTGAATAGTAATAGTAATACAACCATAATTTGCAAACTTTTGTCTATTTATTATAAACACTGCTTTTCACAGCTTTTCTTTCGAATTACTGTATAAAGATTATGTTTTAAAGTTATTCCACAGGCTAGAGTACTTTGCATCGCTATGGTGTGACAAAATATGTTGCCGTATAAAAATACACCCAAAGATTTAAGCACTACTATTTACACACATAATTTGCAGGAGATTATCTCACTGTAGCTTGTGAACACCCCATTATCTGATTATTTGGGGTCAGACAACACCATTAGCACACTCATCTCTTTAATTTTGTGGTGGATATTGAAGTGTTAGTTCAAAATAAAGGTATTAATTAACAACAAACAAACAAACACAACATGAACCCATGATATTAATAAATATAAATAAATGTACTACAGTTTGAAAATTACTTCCATAATATTTTCCTTAAGTGAAGCTATGACCGTATCACCCACCACAAAGTTTTGCATTTGTGGTTGAGACTGCGCAAAGATTACACCAATATTAGGGTTCTCAAACATTGCCTGTCTGCACTATGCCTGGAACTTGTATCAACATGCATTTCTGTAGGTCTGTCAAAAAAAAATCAACAAAAAAAAATCATGGTTTAGTAAAATCAGATGTATTTGGCGACATGATTATCTTGTTTTGTTGTGTATTTAAGAGACTAGAACAAAAACAGGTATGAGGATATACTTGTATTTTTATTCTTTGAAAAAGTGGTAAATCATTTAGAGTATTTGATTGTGGGGGGTATGTCGCAAGCTAGTGTCATTAAACTCCATCTTTGGTTTTAAAGAAAATTAAATATTCTCAGGAACCCCTGAAGTTATGACTTCTGAAGATTTCTCATGTGTAGATTCCCTCAGTTGAAAATGCTGTTTTGTAATTTACACATCTGAAACACATCTGAAACTACTGGTACAGTAGTTTTTTAAAAAGTATTTTAATAGCTAAAATCAATGTCTTTATTCAAAAATATGATCTCATTGGTGTAAAATTAGCTCTGCCAATGTTCTGACTTTTCCCTGTAAGCGAAAAAAAAATTCTCTCCTTTATTTACATGGTACGGGTAAGTCCATGGATGCCTTCATGTCGTTCCGCCATCTTGAAAAACTATAATAGCAGAGAGGGACAAAACGCACTAGCCTGCCTTTTCGTTCAGAGCTGACTGACTGAAACCAGCTGAAGCAGCCAGGGAGGTCAGCGAGAGGGGCTTGTCACTGCCCCGGCATATTTGAAAGGCTGCACTGCCCGGTATACTTCATAATGCAATCCTCCTCATAGCCAAAAAAAAAAAGCATAAATGTTTTATTTAAAGGGAAATGTGGCCGACAAATTCAAAATGAGGGTAAATATCGGGATTGCTTTTCCCAGGTGGATAGTGCCAATGAATGAGGAAGACTTTGGTGGGGACGCCGAAGTTGCCCGCTTTCTTCTTGACCTATAACGTCAATGTTATGGCCTAAATTACAAGCTTTTTCTTTCCGTGGTTGTGTAATTCATTATATAGACAGTATAACTGTAAAACATGTATATCGTTAAACTCGATGAAGTAAAATGAAAAAGTGAGGCGCTAGAGAGTACTGTTCGTTTGAAAATACAATTAGATGGGAGAAATTCCTAGCCAGTGTACCTTTAAGGACTAACTTGTATGGTCTTTAACAAATAGCCTCCAAAATGGAGGAGGTCAAAAGGCAGGTTTCCTGCAATATAGTATTATCAGCTCTCCCGCCAAAGTCAGTTCATGTTACAGACAGAGCATCAACAAATGAAAACATTTTCAAATTCTACATATATTCTGAGTAGATAACCGATCTAGTATATTCTCTGTGAAGAGTTTTACCCTGTGTTCCCACAATTAATGAGGATAGTTTGGGGAATACAAGAAATCTTTTTTACCAATTCAAGTGAATACAATATATGTATACATAAAATAGATCATAGCTACCGTAGAAAAAGTAAGATCATGCTTTGAATGAAGATGAGTAAAATTAAATATTCACTCAGGACAAACTTTACTTATGCTGCGTCATGGGCCACAGAGGTACAATATTAATACAATATTGATACAACTTAAACGTACAGTATGCGATTTTTGGCCATCAGGGGTCACTCATTTAAAATAATAACAAAAGACGTACTTTGATGACGTCGGGAAAGAGCGTGGGCTCACGGGAGTTGTCGCTGTCAATGACAACCAGCTCAGCTCATGACATGACATCATCGTTTCACAAAATATACGGATATACGGCATCTCTCTGTAGATTTAGCTTGTCAAGAAGCTTTAAATGCAACCCCAATGTTTACCTGTGTCATGCTTCTCCTGTCCCAAACCCTTCTCGGGTCATATTTTTCAGGTACGTTTGAGCTTTAGCTAATGAGCTGGCTGTAGCAGCAGAACGTGCAGGCAAAGCGTAGTCGTGGTCCATAACTATTTAATACAGACGAATATAAATATTAATATTACGCTACTTCAATGAATGACCTATTTGAGAACATGTTTCATATATAGAGCACACCGGATTATAAAGCACATAAGATACTGCAGTCAAACGTTTGACTGGGTTTGCGTTATTCATCCACTATGTGCTAAAGGCTAAACTAAGAGAATGTAGTGAGTGCGCGGCGCCGGAGGTGAGGCGTTTATTTAGTATGCATGAGAGAGCTGAAGCGGGCACGTACATTCGCAGCCTGACTCATAATGAGTATTCAATGTGCGCAGCTCGCTAACAGCAACAGTTAGCTGTTTTGAATGAGACGACACGGTTACTGTGAACGGGGAGCGCTTTATGCGCGAGCAGCACCGGGGACAGTGTGTCTGTTAAGAGTGAGCGCTCGTGAGCGGGCACGTGATTTACACACATAAAAATACGTACTACTTTTTTTTTTTCTTCGTCATTTTCTTTGCTTTATTGGCGGTAGTCCAGTGTTCCCCTTTGTGTTTGGCGGTTTCGCCGGGTTCCGCAAGGAAGTTAGAGAAAATAGAGGAGTCAAAGGTTATATGACGCCATAGACGGGCGACTAAACGGAAATAAAGAAACGTCCCGTATCTTTGAATTAAACTATAAATTTCTCCGTATTTGAAATTTGGTGGAAACTGTCGGGATAATGTAAGTACATATCTAACAGAAATATATAACATAGATACAATTATTTGTGCTATTTTTAATGCAGAAAAAAGACATATTGTGGCTTTAATCTAAATAAGAGAAATGTAGAGTCCTGGGATTTCTTTAAAACAACAACAACAAAAACATTGGGTCAAATTCTGACAACATGTTTCATGTCACATGGACAAAAATACTGTTTGAAATAAGATCCAAGACGCAAAAGCACAGTTCTTGATTTATAACATTTTATTTTATTTTATTTTGAATAAACGCCGTTTAGTAAAAACAGTACCTTAGGTTAAGTTAATACATATCATACAGAAGTATTCTAAGAAGGTAAATTTAAGATACGATTTTAATAAAATCTTTAAAAATTTAATGTAAACAGTCTTTTAATTTTAAAATATTCTATTTAAACTTGTATTATTATGCTTTTAATTGAATTTAGTATGAATAAAACTCCAAATAAAATAAAGCAGACTAGCTTTACTGTGACATTATCCCGCAGAGGCTCATCTAGCCTGTATCGCCTCTGTCTCTGTGTGGAGGATGTGAAGCTTCATCTCACACTGTATATTATCCCAACTTAAACTTGGTTTGTGATAAATTTTTTTTTGATAGTTTATTTATCAATACTAATCAACTATTTCTTCAGCTCTATGTGTTATATATATATATATATATATATATATATATATATAGCTAAAAACTATGTTTTAGTAACAAGTTATAAACTTTATTTATAATCATTTCATTTAAAAATAGAGACTAGTTAGGTTTATGGAACCGACTTAGTGTTAGTTTGTGGATGCAAAACAGCTTAGAAATTATATTAAATTATTATTTTTTTTTTATTTTTTTTTATTTTGGGAATATGAATGGCAGTTTTCTGTGACGGTCATGTTTTAGGTGTACAGGATAGAATGCTGTTACAGTACAAAAATCATTATGGCTATGGCTATATTGATAAAAATTATACTTTAGGTCACATTAAAAAAAAATCATAAGTTTATCTTCTGAAAGATAAATAGAAGATACAAATGTGTTAAAACCTTTCATTTTAAAATATCATATTTAAACTTTTATGATTATGCTTTGAAATAAATTTAGTACGAACAAAAAGCTCTGGAAAGGCGTTCGCAGACTAACACTACACGATGCACAGAGGCTCATCTGCTCTGTCACCCTATATCCTGAAGCTATCATAAATGATTGTTAAGTAACTTCTTTCTCACAAGATGCCCTGGCGAACGGAAGGGCCTTATAAGCAGCCTATATCAATGGGGTCGGCCTGAGGCATCACAGACTCTAAATGTCTTCTTTGTCCCCCTCTCTCTGAAGATAGACAGGTCTATATGGTAAATTTCTTACAGATAAAACTTAAGTATATATTGAACATGTATATTCACATGTGTGTGATGACGTATGAGATGACCAAATTTCAAAGTTCTTCAAAGTTCTTTACATGCACCCTGATAAATAAAAGATATACTTTAAGTTCAAGTCAACTTTTTACACAGACCCCCGAAAACAACCTGCTATTTCACATTGATGTTAGAGGTCTATTGTATATTTTAACAAATTAGATTTTCAGGGTAAATTAACATCATTAACATCATGCTGCCTATCTCTTGTGATAAAAATACGTTGTATCTGCAGGCGTTGGAAATGTAACAATGACTAATTTTCTTTTATGCTTTTTACTACGATATGGAATTAACACTATTCGATGGCTTACAATGGATGAGTCTAATCATTGACCACACACGCCGACACACGCACACAGACACACACATAAGCATCTTAAACGGGAGTGTGTGTGAGGAACGCTTGAGGAGAACTCTCAGGATCTTTTGTATCACATTCACAATATTAAACACAACCCATTCATGAATTGTATTTGGACATCTGTGTGTTAGGAGCTACTTCTTCAAATCTCTAAAACATGTAAGATGAGTTTGTTTATTGCTTAATTAATTGTTTCAGTAAGATATTTATCGTATATCGTTTATTTTATAAGGATTTCAGTTATATACTTTTAAAAACACGGTGTTTTTCCAACTTCAGTGTAAAACATATGATATTCGCACTTTCACATTGGGGATATTTTGTATTGCAACTTATTGCATATGAAAATGTAAGATGAGTTTATTTTTGTTTAAAATAATTGGATCTGTAGACGTTTAGAAAGACATTAGATATTTCCAAACCATTTAATTCATATCATAGAATGGTTTTCAACTTCAGTGTGGAATAGTATATATTATATTTATACCATTTTAAAGAATGTTTTTCAAATCTAGTTAGTATGAAATATCTGTAACTGACTAAATGTAAAATAATCATTTCATTTATACAATTTTAAAAAATGTTTTTAAACTTTAGTGTAACGCATTTGATATTCTCACTTTCTCCTTCCCCACCAATCCCCCTCTCCTCTGAAATGTGGTGGGACGAGTCCGTTCAAACATAAAACCTTACATCATATCAACGATTCCCTTATAATCACAAGGACAAGAGATCCCCTTCGAACATAAATCTTACATCGTATCAATGATTCCCTTATAATCACGAGGACTGTCGCATGACACACCTATTATTCAATTACACACCAGGTCATACGACACAAGGTCACCACAGGTCAAGGTCACCCAAGGACGCAGGGAGGAGGGGCCGGGTCAAACACAGGGCACGGGGAGGGGGCGGGTCAAAGGTCGTCATGGTTAATTAAAAACCCATTAATCATTTTGACACAAGCTCCATCATATTACTACTGCTGACGAACAGGAGAAACACTGTTCGCAACAATACAGTCAAAAGATTTTTCCGTCTACAAATTCCCATCATTTACCATGGATTTACTGTAAAGTTAGCCTAGTAATAATAACTGCACCCCGAAATGTGGGATATACACTCACCAAAAGGATTATTAGGGACACCTTTTCAATTTCTCAATGCAATTATCTAAATCAACCAATCGCATGGCAGGTGCCTCAAAGCATTTAGGGGTGTGGTCCTGGTCAATAAAATCTCCAAACTGAACTTCGGAATGGGACAGAAAGGTGATTTAAGCAATTTTGAGTGTGGCTTGGTTGTTGGTGCCAGAGTATTTCACAATCTGCTCAGTTACTGGGATTTTCACTCACAACCATTTCTAGGGTTTATAAAGAATGGTGTAAAAAGTTGAAAATGCCTTGTTGATGCTAGAGGTCAGAGGAGAATGGGCCGATTGATTCAAGATGATAGAAGAGCAACTTTGACTAAAATAAGTTGAGTCGTTACACTCGTTACAACCAAGGTATGCAGCAATTAAGCATTTGTGAAGCCACAACACGCACAATCTTGAGGCGGATGGGCTACAACAGCAGAAGACCCCACTGGGTACCACTCATCTCCACTACAAATAGGAAAAAGAAGCTACAATTTGCAAGAGCTCACCAAAATTAGATAGTTGAAGACTGAAAAAAATGTTGTCTGGTCTGATGAGTCTAGATTTCTGTTGAGACATTCAGATGGTAGAGTCAGAATTTGGCGTAAACAAAATGAGAACATGGATCCATCATGCCTTGTTGTTACCACTGTGCAGGCTGGTGGTGGTGTAATGGTGTGGGGGATATTTTCTTGGCACAATTTTGGCCCCTTAGTGCCAATTGGGCATTGTTTAAATGTCATGGCCTACCTGAGCATTGTTTCTAACCATGTCCATCCCTTTATGGCCACCATGTACCAATCCTCTAATGGCTACTCCAGCAGGATAATGCACCATATCACAAAGCTTGAATCATTTCAAATTGGTTTCTTGAACATGACAGTGAGTTCACTGTACTAAAACAGCCCCCACAGTCACCAGATCTCAACCCAATAGAGCATCTTTGGGATGTGGTGGAACGGGAGCTTTGTGCCCTGGATGTGCATCCCACAAATCTCCATCAACTGCAAGATGCTATCCTATCAATATGGGCCAACATTTCTAAAGAATGCTTTCAGCACCTTGTTGAATCTATGCCACGTAGAATTAAGGCAGTTCCGAGGGCGAAAGGGCTTCAAACATAGTATTAGTATGGTGTTCCTAACTTCATAATAATCCTTTAGGTGAGTGTACATATTGAATTGTATTATATTACTAATGTAGACAATGTATTAAAGGACTAATGGAATATAATTACAGTACAGATAATGTATTTAGGCTACTGTTTTTCATACAAATGCCAAAAACCATAGTTACATTTTGCCATGATAGTGAGGTGCTATAGGCAATGCTTGGTTTTATCTGTGGTTATGATCTAAATGCATATACTGGATGACCCATGGTTAATGTTAATAAAACTCAAAGTCAGAATATTACATTTTACCAAATAAAATTGAGGTTTTTTTTTTTTTTTTGGATTTTAATGTTTTTGTTAATGAACATAAATTTAACTTAATAAATCTGCATCCTAACTTAAGCTATTTTTAAGCTAACTATATTATAACAATAATATTAATATTAATATTGTTGCCTGACCATCAAAGTCAGGCAACACAAACCTGTTTCAAGACTTGAAACAATATCCCCCATTAGCACATGAAGAAACTATTACATTAATTTTTCTATTAAGATATTTATTTTGTTAATGAAAAATGACAAATGTTTGAATGTTCAAGCTGAGATTTGTGAAATGTTCATCTGTTTGTCATATGTTCTGACAGTAAAAAGTACTGTAGTTTAAAACCACAATTAACACTCTTTTTTTCTGCCTTTAAACTTAAAAATTTGACATTTATCGTGACTGATATAAAACTGCCATATCGCCCAGCCCTAGACTCAGTACTGTCTACTGTTTAACTTCAATACTGAGGGTGGAGTAAAGGAGAAGAAGGTCTGCTCACCTCTTCATCATGTCCTTGAATTTCTATAGAAAATGTAGGAAATATGAAAAGTTAATGAAGCAAATGAGCAGCAAGCACTAAATCGTTTTTACTATTTTTCTCTCAGGTTATTGTCCTGCTGTACCTTTTAAAATCATGCAGAGGGAGAGCAGAGTAAACAATAAAAAAAAAACAAGCAGAGAAGAAATAACTTAGAACTAACCTGAAGGAACTGGATGTCCCCACTGTCCAAATTACCTCTCAATTCTCTTATCAGTCCGGACAGAGATAATGTTTCGGCATTTATCTTCTCAATTTCGTCTTTCAAGATCTGTTTTTTCTGTGTTTGTTCCTCGTTCAGTGCAGCAAGCATGGCTTGTTCTTCATCATACAGAAGCTGACGAAGATGCTTAAAGTTCTTCCTGATGACATTCTTTGTGTGCAAAACCTGGTGCTAAACAACAAACAGACATGCACGGTATATGTCATATAATTATTAGTAAAAATCGAAATAAATTAGACTCATAACAAATCAGACTTACAGATATGTGCACAGCCTGTTGATCATATTGTAATTTGGCGTGTTGCATCATCTTCAGTTTTCTAGTCAAGAGACTAATTTCTCTCCGAAAAGGTTTCTAAAAATAAGAGTTTGTTAATCAGAATACTAAATATGGCAAAATGGATTGGTCACTAGACATCGTGTAGGCCTAACTTACCTTTCGTTCCTCAGCGAGCTCATTAACAGGACGGCACGTATGTGTTTTGTGTTCGAGTGACTCTCTGCAAACCAAGCACACGAGCTGTTCATCATGCAGACAGAACAGACTCAGTCTCTCCTGGTGAATCTCGCACAGCTCCTCTGAAAGGCCTCGGTAAACCAGGAAAGCTTGGCATAAGTTTTTCAGTGCCAGGTTAACGGGAGGGTTCCTGTTGTTGGTTCTTTTTCTGCACACCGGACATTCTCTTGAGCCTTTGCTCGTCCAGTACTGTTGCGTACAGTTTCTGCACAGACTGTGGCTGCACTGAAGCAACACGGGATCTTTGAAAATGTCACGACAAACAGGGCACGTAAAATCCTCTTCAACAAAGGGACGTTTCGACGCCATCTCCGCCACTTTGCGCTAATACCCAAAAAAACCTTTCGTTTTCGTTTTCTGTCAAACTAGCCTACACTTTCGTTTCATTGCAAATTAGTTCTGATATGCGCAACAGAAGAGCTTTGTGGCAACTACGTAACACAGACAAGACATTTCGAACCTTGTCCTTGACCGAAAGAAGAAAAATAAATTCAGTTAACTTACACAAATAAAGTAGCCCACCATGGAAAGGATTTTTTTGGTTTTTGCAGGAACTTTCCAATCGCAAACTTCATAACCAAAAGGAGTGATCTCCCTCAAGAAGCGCAACTGAATATACGGGAAGCCAAAAGGTTAAAAAGGTTGTATTTTTTAAAATTATTTTTATTTTTATTAGAAGCGAGTTTTTCCTCATCTGTCTGTTAAAAAAAAATAAAAAAAAAATAAATAGTAAAAAAAAAAAAAAAAAAAACAATAATATGAGAAACTCTTTTTATCATGTGTATTTTGGTGACATTTAAGTTGTGACTTGATAGGATACTGATAGGGACATTGATGTAGGGATTTTCATGTTTTTGTGTTTTTATTAGTAGTAGTTAAGGTGATTGAGTGGTGTATTTCAGTTTTTTTTTACTTCTTTGTGTGTATATATTTTAATAAAGACTGTTATTCTCAGTCCTTCATATAGACCATGAGGTTCTTCAGTCAGAGCAACCCCTAAAAATTAAGTTTTACTATTAATTTACTGTGCACATCCCTGAATTGGCTTTATGCACAGCTGCACTACTCCCTGAACTTCAGCCAGCTCCTTTGTTTCCTGTCTGCCATTATTGGACAAACTGATCAATTCAGGTGTGCCTGACCTCAGTAGTCACAACAACAATAATCAGACACACCTGGCACACAAAGGAGCTGGCTGAAGTTCAGAAAGTAGTGCAGCTGTGCATTAAGCATAGAGGCATAAAGCCTGACTCCAATACATTAACTCTTTCCTCGCCATTGACGGAAATTCCAGTCTTTCCATGTTTTCACCGGTAGGGGGCGCTATCTCATTTGCGACTCTCCTATGATTTAATCCGATTAAGACAAAAATGCGATTTTCAGCTTTTTGCTAAAAATGTTGCTTTTGAAACCAACTCACATTCAAGTGTTGATAAACAATCCATTAAGCTAAAAAAAAGAAAAAGTAAAAAAAGAAGAAAAAGGGGCTCTTTCTTGTATGTTCAGATATTCATAAAACAAAATATTCTGGGTGTCCATTGTGATGATGGGGGCCATTGTGCCACGTTTAATACACATGTATACCTTACCTTTAAAGGGATTTCTGAACTACTAGCACTTAAGAGACGAGTTCCAAACATATTTGCTCAGGCTCACTTTGTACAATCAAAAGGACAATTCAAATAAATAAAGAGTAGTTTCAAATTTCATTTTAATTTCAGATCTATGTAAAATAGAAGGGTGCACATCACAATACATTATTCACGGACTGAAATATTGATCATATCCTTCCAAAGGAGAAAATATAAAGAGATGTGGTTTTGTCATGACAATTACCAGTTCTTGTATTATCAGTCCATATGAACTGAAATACACTTGTGGGCACTGATTGAGGTAAAAAAAAAAAAAAAGAAGATCCATATGAAACAAAAGGAAATGTTATTTTGTCACTAACATGCTATGAATGCATGTTAGAGCAGCAGTCAGAAAAAAAAAAACATGCATTCCCAACAGATGAAATAAATGCCTACTTCATCTAACAATATATAGCTATATGCATTTAGAGCGCTGAAAGACAAAATATTTGTGTTCCCTTTAGTGCGAAAAAGAAATATTCATGTCAGCCTGACAAATAAGTATTTTATCTGTATATACAAAACAACCTAAACCTCAGGTTTTAAACATTTTGGAGCCAGTGTACACACAAATTATCAACTCAAAAATGTCCCATTATTGCACATGTAATTTATATCTATTAACTCCCCCTCCCCCATCTTTTTACTTACTGAGCAATTATTTTACAAGCTTCAATATGTATATCAGTACAATCATTGACAAGGCATGTAGACATATGAGGCTTTGCTGTGAACTACATTGTGGGCTGATGCAATGCACCAACTCTTTAAGAATACAGATTCTAGTCAGCCACAGATCGCAGAATTTACCACTACACCTTTATCATTATCAATAAGCCCCATTCTTATCTGTAAAATTGGTTTCTTTTTAATGACAATCCATCATGTACTGTACTGTACATGACAAATGATTTCTATACTGTACAATAAACTTTGAATACAGTATGTGACATTTAATTTATTTAAACATTCTGCAAAAAAAATCGCCATATATAAAACACTGCAAGACTGTTCTAGTAATAATCATAAACAGTTTTAGCATCTCTCTTCTGTAAACATGAAACATGGATGCCAACACTTTAAACTGTTTGGTGTCATATATTTAAATATGAAACAAAAGAAATATCAGAAAATGTGAAGTGTTTTGTGGAATGATCCAGATCTTGTGCTAAGCTGGTGACTTAATACAACTAATATTACGTTCCAATGATTTCTCAGAAGTAGGTTAATCACTGTGTTTCATCGTAACCTAACAGGAAGTCGATGGAGTTGATCAGACAGTGAGATCTTAATATTTGGGATTGTATCGGTCAGCCTCTAGTCTTGTACTGGCAATGTGGCTCTTTGGATACTGTAGATATTGCAGCTCTATCAAGAGTTCTTGATCTTCTGCCATTTTAAATAAAGCTTTATGCAAGTTTCTGAGTGGTACTGTGGCCCAGCTCACAGATCGCAGTCCAGTGTGGCAGCTGTAGTCTATTTAGAGGCTTGGATCTGTAGTCTTCTACAAAGATACTGAAACCTTCGAACACAGCTCCTCCACTGTCTTCATGGAGAGTCATCCCATGGCCTCGTTATTCATCCTTCTCATCTGTTCTGCTCTCACGCATCTGTGGATTTTTCTGCGGTCAGCTGCTCGCGGTCTGACACGTCGTCATCTTTGGGTGGCCGTGCCCGATCGAAGAAGCCACACTGAAGAACCAGAGCAGGTGGGACGGCGGGTGGGAAATGGAAAAAAAAAAACAGAGGATGAGAATGTGATCCCTGGAATAACAGACATTATTCCTTTCTTCCGATGTGTTGTCTGCTAAAACACTTGCACAGATGTGCTCTTAAGGCTGAAGGACAATGACCCATTGAAGACAGTCAGAGGACAGCGATCAGTGAGATCAAGTTCATAGATCTATTTATGGATATGCTGATTAAACCGATATCATTTCCTTTAAAATTAGAAACATTTTGTTAGAAGCATTAGGTCAGTAATCATAAGAACTTGAAGACAAAGTTGACCACACATACAGTACACAGACACACACACTGCCGTTCCAAAGTTTGGGATCGGTGAGATGTCTGTTATGCCGACCAAGGCTAACAAATTAAACCCAGCACCAGTAATATTGTTAAACAATATTAAATTAAAATAACAGTTTTTTATTTACATATATTTTTGAAATATAATTTATTTCAGCGATGCAAAGCTGAATTTTTAACATCATTACTCCAGTCTTCAGTCACACCTTCAGAAATCATTGCTGATTTGATGTAATTTATGTTTTCACCAATTTCATGCATCCCGATTGCTTACTGAATAAAAATATTGATTTATTTTAATTGATGCACGCAAAATCTTTCTATTCATCAAAGAATCATGAAAAAATCAGCATATTAGAATGATTTCTGAAGGATCATGTGACACACACACACACACACACACACATATATATATAATATATATAATATTTTATGTGACTTTTATTTATAGATAAAATCACAAGTGGCTCAATGTCCAACTGCAACAGCATTCTCCCTCTCCTTTATCTGTTACTCTGATTTTAATGAAAAAATAAATAATACATATATATATATATTTTATATATAGAGTATATGTATATATTTTGATTTCAAATCTTGATATTGATCAATTTCAATAATACTTTGTCAACAACGAATTTCACCACTAGAGGGGGCAATTACATTTTATCTCAGTAGGATGCATCTCATTTTCTTCAAATCCATTAAAGTGACACTATATATAAGATGTACAATAGCATGTTAAATGGCCTCAGCTGCTCTAAAAAACCTCTTAGAATATGACTGACATTTGCTCTTGTGCACCCACACACACTCGTCACTCGTCAGCGTGTTTAATGCATATGTGTGAGTTTGTACATGTTGGCCAATTAGGGCATGTGTCCTCCTTAGGGACCCAATCAAGTGCCTGAGAACAGCCCTGTAGACAAAACACTGATAAAATCACAAATGGCTCATTAATGCCCAACTGCAACAGCATTCCCCCCTCCCTCTCCTTTATCTGTTAATCTGATTTGCCAATTTTCATCAAGCTCTTCAATGTTCCCCATACCTCTTTTCACTTCACTTCCTCCACACTCCTTCTCTCACTCTATCTCTTACCGCCATCTCTTTCTCTACCCCCTGTAGTTCCTTTGCTTTGCAATTTCACTGAAGCAGAGACGCAGTTACAGAGGGATTTTGCTGTTCATGATGACTAATACACATAAAACCGTTTGAGAGCAGTATTTCCTGTCAACCAGGATTTACAGAGAAACCAAGCTAAGTGCAGTTACATACAGTCATATGTTCTTAATTGCAATGAATTTTAATCACGGTGTACTATAGCTAGATGAAACGACAACAAAAACCTGTTTCAAACTACTATTCAAAAGATTTTTTAAAATGTTTTTCAAAGAACACACGTCTCATATTCTCACCAAGTCTGAATTTATATGATTAAAAAAAACAGCAAAAACAATAATATTGTGAGATGTTTTTATAATTTAAAAGAACTGTTTTCTATTTGAATATGTTTTTTTAAATGTAATTTAGTCCTGTGAATGTAAAGCTGAATTTTCAGCATCATTATCATTACATTACGCAGTCTTCAGCAGTGTCACATGATCCTTCCAAAATAATTATAATATGCTGATTTGGTGATCAAAAAACATTTGTTGAAAACATTTTAGTTGAAACCGTGATTCAGGAATCTTTGAAATTCAGAAGAACAGCTTCTTTCGACTATTTTTTTGAAATGTAGAAATCTTTTGTAACATTATAAATGTTTTTATTGTTACGTTTGATCAATTTAATATCCCTTCTGAATAAAATTATTAATTCTTGTGACTGATGATCACTGTATTCACAACAGCATCATGTGTAGAGCCAAAGAAGCAGAGTATAAGTCTCTCTCTCTCTCTCTCTCTCTCTCTCTCTCTCTGTGTGTGTGTGTGTGTGTGTTATGGCCAACCTACCTTCCACATTGCTAGGCTAAGCATAGCCAGCACCAGCAGTCCCAGCAGTATAGCCAAAATTATGACCCACAGGGGAATGGCAAAGGAAACGTCAGGAATGGCCCACACCACAAATGTGCCGATCTTAAAAACACAAGCGCAGGTCATTAATATTTGACTACCACTGATGTAGCTATGATTTTAGCACACATTCATCAGGTTGACAGCTTACTATCCCTTATAATCTCCCATCTCTTTCTCCCTTTTTACACTAAATGTAACAGAAGCTCCTTATAACTGTTTTGTTTATTCTTAATATTTAGTTATCTTCCTTTTTGACAGTTTTAAACAGTACAAAGAAAGAAAGTAGGGTTGTTATGATTTGATTACAGCACTCAGCTAAGAAGCACTAATGCAGTTAATACACATATAGAGCCCTACAAAAAAGTACTGTGCTTAAAGCTTACAGTAGAGTAGTAGTAGCTGTAGCCTAGTGGTTTGCACACACACTACTGTTCAAAACTTTGGGGATAGTAAGATATTTGAATGTTTTTGAAGGTCTCTCAATATTTTGTAACATTATAAATGTCTTGGCTGTCAACTGACAAAATAATTTGAATCTTGCTTGCAACATTTCCTGATTTTGTACTAAACATTTTCTATTATTTCCACTCTCTTTTAAATAGGAAAAAACATAAATGTTAAGAGACTCCCATGCTTTAAGCTACTCCATAAATGTCCTTTACTTCCTTATCAAAGCTAAACAAACTGAGCTCAGGCATTTAGCGAATCTTAACCCTTAGGTGAGAATCTTTTTCTTCCCTTGCTCTAATCCACATTTTCCTTTTCCTCTGTTGTTTTCTACTTTCTTTAATCCGCACCCACACAAACACTCTACAGTTGATTACTCACTGATTTGCTCTGGTGTGGCAGTGTATCAGCTTTGATCCGATAAGGCATGGCCGTCACTTGAAAGGACACGGTGGAGTTTAGCGTGTAGTGGTCATTCCGTCTCTGCCAGAGGAAAGCAATGGATTACTATAAATAAAACACACATGGACCCATCTCAGAGCGAGCGGGACAGAGGCTGGCCTCTCGTGGAAGAGGAAAATGTCAGATTAACATTAACACAACGCACATGGCGGGTGTCTGACAGGACGCTGAGTTGTAATAGCTTCAGCATGGATGAGGATTAACGAGAAGCAGTGGTCAAAAGAGCAGCAAAGCAAAACTTTAAGCACTTCCTTCAAACTAGGATCCCTCACACACATGCAGAGAGCACTACTGTCCTGCAGACACATCATCATACATGTGTCTGGTTTCTGTGGATGTTCCTCTGAAGAAGAGATGAAAGCATTTTGTTCTAACGATGTCAGGTTTTATGGCGTCACAGGACTTGGGTGTCTAACTAGATGATGTCATCTCCTGTGTCACCAGCCGAACATCTGAGGTTGAGTTAAACATTTGGTCGTGTTCAGAGAGGAAGGGTGGCTATGAACATAATGATTAAGGGATAGTACACCCGAAAATGAACATTCTGTCATCGTTTACTTACCCTGTATGAGTTTCTTTCTTTGGAATGAAAAGACTTTCATTGCATTAACAAACAAACAAAGCCATCTGTTGTATTTCACAGAAGAAAGTAAGTCATACAGGTTTGGAATGACATGAGGGTGAGTGAAATATATATTTAAAACACTACACTGTTCTTACACTTTACTGTCTGCACTCCCAGTGGCAGTCGCCGAACTCTACTCAACTTTGTTGCATCAGCCACTGTCGCTCATTGAAAATGAATTATTGCTGGTCAGTTTGTTGCTGCAAATCACAGTCAGTGTAAACGCAGCTTAATAGGAGCCTTTGGTCATAAAGTGATTTAAGAAGTGAAAATCACCAGCTGGACTTTACAGGAATACTGTGATGATAACATCTAAAAACACTGTGACAGTTTGTGAATGTTTAAACATTAGAGTAGATTTCATGCTGCATCCTTCACTGTGTCCTTACAGTGTCTTCATACAGAAGAAAGTCATCATTTTTTTTTAGAACAACATGAGTGTTAGTAAATGTTGAAATTTCATTTTGAGTGAACTATTTCTTTAAATATGTTAACCTAAAAGAAATGAAAGTATATGTGTGTGATAAAAGTACCTGTAAGAAGGTGTGAGCCCAGAGACGGGATCTGAACTTGATCACAGCGCTTCGCCCTCGATCCAAACGATCCACGACACACTCCACCATTAGGCAGTTGATATTAGAGCAGTTCTAGAGAAAAAGTAGAGAAGGTCTTTCACATTAATAGTCTCTTCCTGTTTGTGGACACAGTGACCCTTAAAAGTTTTAGAACATGTAAACAATTTTGAAACACTTAAGGCACATCCACACGAAGCCACAGCTTTCCCCATCCAATCTTTTTTCCCCTTGTCTAAAAAAAAATTCCGTAAAAACTACGTCGTCTCAAGAAACATCTGCGCACACACGAAACCACTGAAACCGACTCAAAACGATGTAGTATACATGCCAGACCAGTATGTGGCACTGTAATTGTGCCATGGAGATCCACTAAAAACTGGAAAAGAAGAATTGGAACATGGGCATAAACCTTGTGTGCTGTATTTAATGGGCTCTATGCACGGCAGTATTTCCAGTGAAGGTGTAAGGATGCTTGATAACTTCCGCCGATCGTAGAGTCCAATGCAATACCGAGAATTTATATTGAATTTTATACTCCATGGTTATACTAAAGGAACACAAAAACAGATAAAACAGACACCCCTTGTTGTGTTTATGCTTCTTTTTAAAATTATATTAAATAAACATCACTATATATAAAATTACATCTAAACGTATGTACATTTCGTTTCAATGACGGGAGGACAGTAAATTTTGAAGACTCTGCCATAATCCCGTTTTCCTCAGTTTTCCTCCGCTTTAATCTCCACAACCGGAAATGAACGAGCATCCTTGCGTCAAATGCGGAACTTATACGTGCATATAGCCCATATAGTGCCGAAGTTATGACGTCACTTTGAGGGCCAAAACTTGGAAGTGAGTTAGCATTTTAGCGCGTCCGGTTCCCTCGCCCTAAAGTCTATGGGTTTTTTTAATGGATTTTTGCTATATCGCCTGAAATAAGGTTTGTGGTGAACAATAATTTCACGTTTTGATCTATGACATAAAACACACCAGTTATAGCCTGCTTGTGGTTTTTTAAACTTTATATAGGCTTCAAAATGTATCAATTTTATGGATTAACTTGTAAAGATTCTCTTGATAGACAAAACGTGTAAGTATCACAACTCTTTGTTGAACACAGATCTTATTTTTTGTGATTTTCCAAAAGTCTACGGGGGAAATGCATAGCTTTTCGATCGAGGGAACCCATGTGCCGCTAACTTCCGAGTTGTCCTACAAAGTGACGCCATAACTTCGGCACTCTATAATAACAGGCTCAGAAGCATCTTTTTAAACAATCATAAATGGCCTGGTATAAAACATGAAATGTCTTAATCAGA
Source organism: Pimephales promelas (assembly GCF_016745375.1). The sequence continues at coordinate 5,509,575 of NW_024121222.1, read as the reverse complement.
CAACAGACAAGCATCATAGCAATAGAAAATATAAATAAATAAATTAAATAAAAATAAAATTCAAGTAAATAATAAATAAAGAATTAAAAGAGGCTCAGTAAATTCTGCAGCACGAACACAAGCACGTAGTCCGCAGTTGTTGTTGCCGTTACGCGACATAGTGGTGTCTGACTAGGCCAGGGTCTGCACGTGGGGTGATGACATCATCATTTCACAAAATGTACAGATTGGCTTTACACACACGAAATGCAAGGGTGTCGTTTTAAAAAGGGTGTCGGTTTATAAAAAAACGGTTTCAGGCTCCCAAAACGCCTGAGCCGTCTGGATGAAAAGCCGATACGATACAAACATTTTACGTATAAAACTTAACGCGTTTCTGTGTGGACAAGGCCTTAGACATAAAATGAAACATTTTCTATACAACTTTTCACTCAAATTCCTCTGCTGATAATACAATTTGTAATAATAACAAAGTGTCACATGAGAAAATGTATATATATATATATGCATTTTCACCTCATTGTACCTCTGCTGATGTGTCTTTTTTAAAAGCCTCACATTTGATTTTGATTGATTTTAGTGTTCACATTTAAAGAGTTGAGTGATGGTGTGTATGTAAGTAGTATCAGTGCCAACTGTTTGTGTATGTGCATAGGACATGACCTCTGGCCTGTCTTATCACATTGCCTAAGGTGTGATGGACTACGATTATCAAAACCACCTGGTCCATGTGCACACACACACACACACACACACACACACACTAAAGAGACACTTCGAGAGAGCAAGACAATAAGCATAATATGAATGACCTGTTATGAGATTTACAGGTGAACTCACCCTTTGAGGTTAACACAGGTCTCCATAACACACGTCTAGTTCAACATAAGAATCTATCCATCACATCTATGAGAGTGTTCCCACAGGGCGTGCAGCCATATGCTTCAGGAGGTTTGTGAGAGTGTTTGTGGTTCTGGTGGGAGTGTATGTGTGTACCAGTGTCTTGCTGCTGTAGCTCTGGGCTGTCGAAACAGATCGTCTATGGCGAGTCGGACCACTGCTGTTCCTCAGAAAGCCCAGTAATTCTGGAGTGTCCTGAAGAGTGGAGGTCTAAGCATGTAAGAGAAAGATGGGAGGGGAATTGAAAAATGAATATTAGATGCAACGTGATGTGTGTAGGACGGTTACATTCATAGAGTATTATTTAGTATTAAATAATACATAGTATTACTTGTATCTTAGCATTTCTTAATATTTTGGAATCAGCTATTATTTTAATATTTTCAGTCTTCACTTAAATTTTTGTTACATTTAATTAATTTTGTTATGTGCATTATATATATATATATATATATATATATATATATATATATACACACACACACATTTTTGTTTTAGTTTTAGTCATTTTAGCACTTCAACTGAAAGTTATTTTAGTTATTTGCTAAAGCAACATTTCATATTTTCATTTAAGTTTTTTTCCGCCTAGTATTTTTGTACACATTTTTGTCATGTTATCCTTACAAACAAGACAAACATTTTCAATTTAATTTAACTTTATTTATATACCACTTTTCAAAATACATATTGTTCCAACACAGTTTTCAGCACTGAATGATTTCTGAATGCATGTTACAAGGAAGGAAAGATAAACACATGGATTATTATCTTTGCTATTATTTATATTTTGTCTTTAAATCTATTTATACAATTATTGTATACATATTTGTATATAAAGTTAGTATTTTAGGTTAAAATGTTAAAATAATAATACAAAAGATAAGTCAGTCACTTAGATTACATAATAAAGTTGTCACTGTGTGAATGTGGTCAGAGTCAGACAAAGAGTTCTGGGCCAAAACTCTGGTTAAGCATAATTCTCTCCTCTAAAGTTCACAGGAAAAGAGCTCTAATATCAGTCCAGGTGGTTAAAATTCTAAACTCAGCATGAACGCAGATCAGTTACAAGGCACAGAGACTTCATGAGGACGTTGTCGCGCTTCATGAGGACTGCAAATGAAATCTGAACAGCGATAATGAAGTCCAGTCAAGAGAGCAGAGGGGTCAGAATCAGTCCAACACTCTCTGATCAAAAACAAGCAGACCTCAGCAGTCACAGTTTTACATTTATTTGAGCTCATTAGTAAAAGCCCAGAAACCTGAGATTTATGACAGCTAGGAACACAGGCGAGAGATCTCTGTGTATCTGTGTATGAGGAAAGATTCTATCAGGGGGTGGAGTCAGAAATTGTGGATGTGGATTCTCAAGAAGCTGGCTGTCTTTGGGAAGGACACCCTCAGGGAGGAAAAGGATAGAGTGATAAGTGTGAGTTTACCTCAAGCTCCAGTGGGTTGAGGGAACCATTGACGCTGCAGTGTACAGGTCCATCAGTGATGATCTGAAGGGCATAGAGGAGGTGTTCCTCACGGTACTGACTGGGCCAGCCCACCTCCAACACCGTCCTGCTTATTGAACTTGGACCCTTATTGTGTAACTGGGAAAAAAGAAGAGGGAAACAAAAAGAGATTAGCAACAAACGTAAAAATATACATTTAAATCTATTCAAAAATATTAAAGAAGTGCCCCTATAAACATTTATGAAGATACATCAGTAAGAAAATTATGGCTGATAGCCTACCAATATATATTTCCAATTTTTTTTAATATTATAGCCAATAACCTATAATTACACATACTATAGTGTAAATTAATTCAAAATGAAACTCACTTCACGTGATTTTAGGAATCACAACATTATAATGTACAGTATGAAAAGTGGAATCTAAATATTACATTTAACAGTGTTATTAATTTACAAGTGTTTTTAAATAACTTTAAGAGGGTGGTGGAATGATAAAATAGAGGAAATGAGCATGAACATTAAATGTCCAATATCCTAAATACATTTAGAGTTAAAAAAAAATAAGTACACTATGAATCTACAATATTTCTTCCAAAATATTACTTCCAAAATTGTATTAAAGTGAAAAACTATGGTAAATTTCAATAAGGGGTGCTGTTGATGCCCAATACATTTAATATGAATCATCAGATTTTTATTTAATATGGAACAATGTACAAGAATTGTTAAACATTGGGCTAGCATTAGCATTAGCATTAGCGGTTGAACTAAACATGGCAGAGCTGAAGCTGCTAACACAAACCATCTGTACAGCGTCTGGCCAACATTACAGGCAATTAAAAAATTAATAGCTGCAGGACAGATGGCGTTTAGTGAGGCCCTCTCACAGCAAAAAGAGGTCAGGAGTCTCCACAAAAACAAACAACAAATAAATAGCTTTAAATAAGCTGTTTTTTGCTAGCTGAATGAACCATGCTATGCTCCATGGGGAAAGTTTATTGTGATTTATTTCTTATAATAGATTAGTTTTTAGTTTTATTGTCAGAGAGAGTTAAAGCTGTAACATTGAGTCATAGTATGTATAAATATGGATTAAATTCCCTCACACTCTGTGTTAAAGATAAGCTCTGCTGTACAACAGCTGTGATTTGTTGTGGCATGCTTGTATGTCTACTTTCTACATACTGTATGCGTGTGTGTATGTGTGTATCCCTTTGATCACAACAAAGTTTTGAATGTTTGCTGTTTGCTGGCTAATCAATAACACATTAATCCTGATACTTGTATAATCTATCTTTTCTTCTATTGCTGATTGAGGCTCTCCATGTTTACCCCGTATGTTTATTCTGTACCTCATATATGTGTTGAACCTGAGGTCCGACGTCATCTTCTCTCACAGGTTTCTCTTTGGGTTCCCATCGAGGGAAAGGCAAAACAACCTGAGCTGGGTGAGACACACTGAGGAAAACGAAGAGAATATTTTCAAGCAGGTTGTATAAAATGCAAAAAATGTATTATCTAACAGTCTAAATAAATATTTTCCAATAAACACCATTTTAATTTTGCAATATGGCAGATATAAGTTAAACAGGATATTGAACAAGAAAACAACATTTAACTGAAGGAAAGTAAGAGATTTATTAGCTAATACATCATAGAAACAGATGTTAGTCTTATTTTCTATCATATTCTATCCTTATTTATCCTTCATTTTGACCTTATGGCCAGACAATATTTTAAATGAACAGAAGTGTTTAATCAATGGGCTTGGTGAATAACCTCTCCAGATCGCTCTGAACAGGCAATTGGATTTTTTTTTTTTTCTAGGTTGTTTAAACTCAATTTTGGGTCAAATATGGACAAACCCAACCATTGGTTTACATTCTAAAATAAATTATAAACCCAATGGTTGGGTTTGTCCATATTTGACCCAAACATGGGTTGAAACAACCCAGCATTTTATTCCAGTGCGCTCATTTTCTTCTCAGTGAGACAGAAAGAGACAAAAAAAAAGAGATACTCACCCTCTGATCTCCACCTGTGCTCTCGCCACAATGCTCAGAGTCAAATTCACTGGGACGCTTCTTGCGTTGTCCTTATTAGAGCTGTTCAGAGAAACAAACAAACGTAATGTTAATTTGAAACAATAATCTTTACGCTACATTATCAAGGTAACATTTTGATATAAAGTCCCAACAACACAGAGTTATGTTAAGTGCACTGTGAGACAGTAAGGCTCTTCTGTAGAAGGTCTCGGTGAACTGGCCACAGTGTCTGAGACTACTGAACAGTTCCATGTGTGAGCCTGAGGCAGGGAACATCTGTGTTCTGTAAATGTATCTGTCCTTCGAGGGTGCGAGGACGAGGACAAAAAGGGAACAATACTGTTTGTGTCTCTGTCCTAGAGTTCCCCGAGTCAACTGTCTCGTCGGCCATTCTGCTGTGAAAACCACCAGCCCCACACATACACACAGACAGTACACTAGACGACACTCTGTCTCATTTCATATATCACAACAATGAAGGCAAATGTTATTCAAAAGGAATTTCACCTGGAAGAGAAGCTAAGTCGTCAAAGGAGAGGATGTAAGCAAAGAAGTCCGACAGTTGTAACTTTGATCTTGTGGAATAATTTGGTCACAAAAACTATATATTTACTTTACTATATGCCATATAAAACTCACTGTGCAACTGAAAGGAACAAGTAGACGGAAGAGTCTTTGAAGCCTTGTAAGATTCAGGTCTTATTAAATACTAAATCACGAGTCAAGAAATGTGATACCTTCATTCCAGCACCTACATTTCCATCCGGAGAGAATCAGAATCTAACCAACATTAAATAAAAAGTTGAAAAAGAATAATACAGTATATTAAAAGTTTGGCCTCAGAAATGTACTTTCATTTAGCAAGGATGCATTAAAATGTTCTAAAGTTATAAAAAATTATGTGTATTAGTAAAAACATTTATTATGTTAGAAAAGTATTTTAGTAAAAATGTATCACGGTTTCCACAGAAATATTTAGCAGCTGTTTCCAACATTGATAATAATAAGAAATGTTTAATGCAATATGCTGATTTGATTAATATGTATCAAATCAGCATATTAGACTGATTTCTAAAGGATCATGTGAAACTGAAGACTGAAAATTCAGTTTTACCATAAATATAGCCCAAAAAATATCCAGGAATATATTTTACTTTATAAAACGTTTGAATAGCTGTGTAATTTCAACTTTGTATAATCAATAATTGCATAATTTGAATTACTTTTAAAAGTAAAGAAACCAACCAACCAACCAACCATCAAATTTAAAAGACTTGAAAGACAAAACATATTTTTTGTTGTTGCTGCATGACACCTGGCTTCTATCCCTCTGTATCTGTAGTTTTCTCTCCCTCTTCTCTGTCTTTCACTCTTGTTCTGTCTCAAGGTGAAAAATCAGAGTGGGCAGAGGAACATGTGGCTAACATTAGTCACCAGAAAATTTCTCTATTCTCTAGAGACACACATACCAAAACAGATAAGACAAACACCACAAATGCATTCATACAGCACACACACACACACTTAAGTGCAAACATATTACATGTGCGCACTCACATGTGCAGGCGAAAACACATACGCATACATAGACTCACCCTCCTGTTTGACCTAACCTTGCTCTGAGACTTTAGGATTCAGTGATTAAATCCTTAGGGAAATATCCCCTTCACTGAGAGCAGCCTGGCAGTCATCTCAACACCCCAAAACTAACATGCGCTTATAAAAACCTCCCTGTGCATCTGTGTAAGTAACATCAAAATGAAGAGTGTTGTTATAACAAATACACTTCACCCCTGTGCCTAACAGAACATGGCCAAGGACATGCAAACCAAGTGGGGAGGAAACAGTGTGATTGTAATTGCTTTGCTACATAAAGGAAAAAAAAATTATAGAAAAAAAAATCTATTGAAAAATCATATTAATAAATATAATACATACATTTACATGCATTATATAATATATGAATTAAAATAATATATGATTACTTAGTATGGCTGTTAACCATTGAATGATTTAACCATTATGACCCATCCCTAACAATGACAAAACAGAGGACCAAAAAAGCTTTTTTCTCAGTATATAAATACAAAATTGCTATTTTTCCCCCACACATAAGCAAACAGAGTCTCTAAAAGTATGCCATCCATTTTCTGTGACCCATCCAAGGACATCTTATCAACACGCAGCTTCCTGTTCTAAAGTCTGGCTCTATTACGACCAACATTTGGGGCCCTTGCTTACAAAATGACTCCCAAAACATACATCAAAGTGACACGCACCACTTACTTTGTTCACACACACACACACACACACACAGTGCAAGAGACCTTTACATGAAATTATAAATCAGGTACCACATGTTGGGTTTTATGAGGACTCTCCATAGACAGAATATTTAGTTTGTACAGTATAAAAATTGTACAGTAAAAAAAAACATAAACAGTAACAGTAAAGACTTTGCACTTTTACATTTTCAAAACAACAACATACAACAATACCTGGACCATAAATTTTAGCCAGACACAGTTTCTTAGACACAATTACTCACTTTATAATTTTATGACCAGAGGGAACACAAGGACTTGGGTGTTGAAGTCAGAAATGTGAATGATGGTCTCTCTCTCTGTGTGTGTGCGTGTGTGTACGTGTGTGTGTGTGTGTGTGTGTGAGAGAGAGAGAGAGTCAAAAATGTGAGTATACATTATGCTTGAATTGGGATATGGTCGAAATTAAAGATGATAGTTACCTGTGTATCTGCAGCTCAAAGCCAATGGTAGGAGGGGCATCTTCCAGCCGCTGTACAGAAAACCGTAAACCCACCAAAAACTAGAGCCAGAGAGAGAGAGAGAGAAGAAAGGGGAAAACATGAAGACATCAAAAGCTTAAGGGACATCTGTAAGTGCTCAGTAAAACAGAATAGAGCTCTCCCCCCCACTGGCTCATACAGGAAAAAGCCACCACAATTAACACTGTGCCGACTTACATGCTGGGGGGAGAAGTGTGGGCTCAGTCTGGACAGTCTCACTGCTCTTATACCCCCAATAAACAGCATGAAAATTATTCAACTACAACTATTCAAGTGTAACTCATTCAATCATGATACACTGCTTTGAGTCTAAATTATAGCTATTAATATTATCTTCATATTATCTTTAAGCTTTTATTATTAAGATGCAACCTCTTTCTTTTGCAAACTCTCAAACATGACATGGCATTCAACTGAAATGCAAGGCGCTAGTTTGTATGAAAGCGTGATATGTCTATTATCGGTCAATTTTCCAGTCAATCGGTCAATGTCTATTATCGGTCAATTTTTATTTGTACGTGATATGTCTATTCTGGATCATTGTGCAGCAAAATCTCACAAATCTTTATTAAATCTTTAAATCCTTCAAATCTTTATATATCTTTATTACTAAAATGTTACATTTATTATTATATGTATTAGGAAATCATTATTATGCAGCCAAAGATAAATTATGAGAAACATAAATGAGTAGTTCACTCATTAAAATATTAGTATATTTTATATACTACCATATAAGTATTAGTATATTAAATATACTTATATAGTATAAGTATATTTTTAATAAATATTAAAATATATATTAATATTTGCTGTAAAAGTAGCTCATTATTCTTTTGCATTCAGTATATTAGATATTATTAACCTTTTGAAATCTTGAGAAGTGTTTACCATATTTATCATAGTTATATGATTGCAATTTGTCCTTATGTACAGTCAAATGTCTGTCAGCTCTTAGAAAACAAGTCTTTACGAAGCCATTTTCAGTGATTAATACATTTTTTTGGGTTTTCTGCTCGGCTGAACAAAGTCTAAACACTGGAATTTTCATTCGCAAACAAACAGTAAAATTTGACCAATCATCTTTCTCTTTCTGGCTGTAACTGTGTCCATATGGTGCAGTTCATTAGGAGGAGTCTGATAATGGCTGCTGGGATGGTTAATGAAGGCCAGTCCATTAGCTAAAGGCTATGTGCTAACTCTGGAGCCCCATAAATGAGCGTCCCCAGGCGGAAACCTTCCTCACTACAAAGCCCCCTCATAACAGATGGGTGAGAGTAACAAGTGCTGTTAAACTTAAAAGAGGGAACTAGCCATGCTCTTTTTGTGGTCTTGCATCCTTTTTTAAAACCCACAGAGTCTGTAAATCACAAATGAAGATCACGTCTCCGCAACTTCATACATGTGTTGAGAAATAAGACTTCATCTGAGATCGGAGTTTACAAGATGCTGGTTCATATGTTTCTGTGGCAACAGTAATCATCTAATTACACTAATGAGACAATAACTCTTAATCGAAAGTTTTAATGAAACTCAGAACAGAACACAGTGTAACATGGGAAAAATTTGCGAGTTCTTCAAGTGCGTTTGATTAAGTGCATCTCCCAATATAGGAATGAAATGTAAGATGCAGTTTTCATTTGAAACAGCACAAACACACATCAAAAGCACTGTGTTTGAATACATGTGTGCAATGCGATTTATTTAGATGGATTACAGATTGGCTAAGCAAAACTGGACAGAGTGCATTCAGAAAGCATAAAGATGGCTAGATTGTGCATGATTAAAAACAAAGAAAAACGTAAGCCAAAGATGAGGCTGTCAGTCTGTTATTTACAGTGTCATCATCAGAAGCAAATCACTAGGAAGATCCCAGCCCACTCTGTTAAGAAATAATACATCGCTTCATGTTGCTGGGAAAATACGAGGTGCTGTGTTGCCAAATTCTTTGAATATATATATCACCCTAATGTGACATTAGCTAAAATGGATAGGAGTCAGTGAAACAATGAACTCATTCAATGTGTTTTGTTTTACAAACCATTACAAACCATGAAACTCCTCTCTCCATTGAATATCACAGTGAGAGCAATAGATGGGACGGGTCATGACGGATTTGTATGAATTATGGCTCACAAAAGACATTTACAATGTTATTTTAAAACTACTGGGAAATTGAATGCATTATCATAAAAAGGAGATTCACATTAGCCAGACTGAGAGAATACAGGATACATGAAATCCCAATATGATAAACAACAACTGCAGTTTTGGTTTATTAAAAGTTAAGAGCCAAAAGAGCCAAGGCGCTCCAAACAGTAGCTCTTCTGGCAATGTCCTGTCTTTACTCAACTGTCCTAACTAATAAAGGCAGAAAATGCCCAGAAATATTACTATGAGTCTATATTATGTGCTAGTTAGTATAATTAAATTCATTGATTCATAAATTAATTGACTAACCTACAGAATCCTGGGACTGACAGTGGAGGATGTAGGAATGAAGATATCACATGCAATATAATCACAAGTTACTTTGAGCACAAAGTAGACGCTTCATATACAACTGTTCAAAAGTTTGGGGATGGTAAGATTAATGTTTATAAAAAAGGCTGCAATCATTTGATCAAAAACATTTGATCAAGTCATTTGATCAAGTTTTCTGTTTCAATATATTGTAAATAAAGTAGAGTATTAATTTCTTTCAAAAACTGCTTTTTTTTATACATTTTTAACAGTAACATCAATGATTGTTGTAGCCCTCAAACCGTATTAACAATATAGCCCTTAATCCTGTAATTGTGGACAAATGTGGGCAGAGGACTCAGGTGTGATCCTAATTTTTATTTATTAAAAATAAATATTTTATTTAAATATTTAAATAAATATTATTTTGGGTGTATTTTTTTAAATTGATTTACTTCAAAAAGTACCATATTTTCTATGCAAATTATGCTTATTTTTATGTTTTATTTTTTACACATTTTTTTATCTACTTTAAAATATCATTCCAATAAGTTCTTAGAGTTAAAAACTAAAGATGAAGTGACTTTGCTGTCACCTGGTGTTTTATTTTGGCTTATTTTAGAATGCTCTAAATTACAGTTTTCCCTATTCATTTCTATGGGTGCCCCTTTTTGACCAAAATACAAGATTAAGGAGTTTTCTTTCACCCACTTAACATTGTAGAATTGAGTCAAAAAAAATTGTGTGTGTTCAGGAGGCAAACTTAGGAAAAATAGCCAAGTCTTGTACCGCTCAGATCAAGGGAAGTATTTTAAAAAATAAATCAAAACTATTTTGCCCACGGTTTTAGGGTTAAGTTTGACTCGGATATTAGCAACTGATGTTGTGATGAGACAACCAATGTGTATGTGGCAAAGGCCCATCCATCAGAAGTCCCCACCACTTTAAAAAACAAAGTGATGCATTGGTGGCTCAACAATTGTGCAGGAGAACCTCAGTTGACTGTGCAAGAAGTATTTGTACAGTTTAATTCTGAAAATACAACACTACTTGAAGTTTTGCTTCAGTCAACATGGTCAATACAAAACTCTGTTCCTCATATACTTTAGGAACTGTTTGTGGCGCTCGAACCGTTTGAGGTGATGTGACGAACATGTTTTCTGCACATTGGTCTTGTGATGGCTTATTTGTGTTGAATGAGCTGCACCACATGGTTATGACTTTTATGGGCTATGAGAGGATAGCTTGGAAAGTTTTGAGAAAGAGAAAAATGACACGTATTGAATTAGATCAGGCCTCACACTGATTCCATGTGTGGTACGATTGTTTAGTGACGCCAGTGACGGTTCTCTCAGTTTGCTTGTTGTATGTGTGTGAGATGGGGGATATGTGGCCGCGTCACCCTCATCTGCTGGTGCCAGGATAATTTGGCCCATGTGGGTTTATCCCCGGAGGCTCTATGACAAAACCCGTCACCATGACAACTCCCTTCCTTCCAAATCTGGAACATGTTAACAGGTCACAGAGGCAAACAACCCTCTCTTCATTTGTGTTCCACAGAAGAAAGTCACACAGGTTTGGAATGACATGAGGGTATGAAATGATGGCATTTTATTTTTATTTTTATGAGATCCCTTTAATGATCGTTTCCACACTAGCTTTTCTGCCCCACATGATTCAGACAAAGCAAATGCTAACGCTAACCATGCTAATCAGAGTTTCCACGCTAAGCACAGCAACAAATGACATGGAAAAACTTAAACTAAACTGACTATTAGAAATAACTGAAATGTATGTTGAAGTACTAAAATGACTAAAACTGAAATAAAATAAATTAGAATAAATATATTAATATTAAAAATATATAAATATATTAAAAAAAACCAAACATAATAAAGAAAACTAATGAAAATGACTAAATTAATAAAAAAACATAATAAATAATACTGAAATAACACTGGAAAATACAAGGAACAGTATGCGCTCTTCATCTGTATATCAGGAAACCTATAATTTTGCTATGATAGAAGTCTTTTAACACCACAAAAATAAAAGGCTATTTCTCTGTGAGGCATTTACTTCGTCTCACAATTATTTAGCTCCCTTTACATTCTACATGCTGCCAAAGAATTCCTCAACAAGCTCTCCCACAATCCGCCAACATGACAGGCTAGTTTGACATAATAACACAGACCTCTAAGTATCTCTCAACTGCTAACACACACCGACCAATACCATTTTAAAACCGCAAGTCCATCTGCAGGTAATATACTGCCTATTCGGTTGAGATGCTCTGATTTATAGTTTATAAGCAAAATAATCTTTTGACCTGCAGTAGTAAACACAGTCATAAACCTCTCTGCCCGCTCTCAGTGAGCTGGCACTGTTCAAGCCCAAGCATTTGCCCAAGTTGCTTCAAATTACTGACAAATTACATTTAAATTTGCTTTGGCTTTAACAAGCACTGCAATCCAAACAAACAGAAAAGGAGGGAAGTAAACGGGCTAATAAAGATGCAGGTGTGTGTGTGTGTATGTGTGTGTGCGTGAAATACACACTGTAAAAATGAATTCTCAGAAAAATAAGAAAGAAATGATGTAAATACAGTAAATAATATGTATGTATATACTAATGAAAATGGGTATAAACCATGTCATTTACTTAGATTATATTCCATTCATTATAATTAACCACACAAAAATCTATATTTAATGCAAAAGTGGACATATTGAATCCAATTAGCAATGTTCAAGATGAAATGAACGCTGCAAATAGATTCACAAAGACAGTGAGTCCGTTAAAAACCCTCTCTGCAAAGCTGACTATTGTTACTGCAGCTCAAATTCACTATTTCACAGAATTTTTATACAACATTTTTTGTAGTTGGACAGACCTCAGTTTTTCTTTATATGTTCCAAAATAATTTATCTCGAAATCTATCTTAGATCCCAAATATCTACAGCTGAAATAACCTTAACAGCTGCATACATCTATTTGGGATAGTGATACAATACACTCAGGTCATCTTAAGTAACTTGATTTTTTTTGTATTTCAATAAAAGGGTAATGCTAATAGGGATGATGCAGAAATGAATCGGACTTGAACCTAATGATCAGTTCACCCTGAGGGCTTTGAGGAAATGGGAACCTGATGGAGTGACCAAGAGAGATGGTGAAGTAGAGGACTTATAAGTGTTATTAAAATCACCTTATAGTTCACAAATTACAGCCATTACAACAAATATCAATAGTAAAAAACATAACACCACCAATGAAAATGTAGTCCAAAATATACAAATTGATGTAAAGGCTATCTAGACATACTCATGAACACGTTTGTGTGTGTTTGTTTCTGTGTATATACCTGCAAATGAGATGCAGGCAGGATGTTGTGTTAGGAGTGCGTGTATGAGTGTGTTGTGACGGGTCAAGAATGTGTTTTGTAACCGTTGTAATTGCACCCCAGGCTTAGATATTTGGGATGGCTGGAGACAGATTGTCATGGTGAATGGTAAATAGATGGAGAGAGTGTTTAGACTGAACCTCAAACTTTGTCCGATTGTGTTTAAACCTCCCTTCACATGCTCACTCCATCATTCCACTTTTTCTCTTGACCCACTGTTTTGTTTTCCAGACTCTCGTTAAATGTGTTCAAAGAGGTAGGAAGGAAAGAGAAAGGAGAGAGGAATATTACAATATAAAAATATTACACAATGCTCAAATCAAGCTTGTGACTGTGCAAGAAAAGTTCTACGTAACATATGTGCATTTTCTCTTTAATGAACATACATGTTGATTTCAGCAGGGAGATGTATCGTGGGGCCAGTAGTCGAAGCAGTCTTAAAATGTTCACACATTACTCATCTAAAGGATTGTTAGGAACACCATACTAATACTGTGTTTGACCCCCTTTCGCCTTTCACCTACGTGGCATTGATTCAACAAGGTGCTGAAAGCATTCTTTAGAAATGTTGGCCCATATTGATAGGATAGCATCTTGCAGTTGATGGAGGCTTGTGGGATGCACATCCAGGACATGAAGCTCCCGTTCCATCACATCCCAAAGATGCTCTATTGGGTTGAGATCTGGTGACTGTGGGGGCCGTCTTAGTACAGTGAACTCATTGTCATGTTCAAGAAACCAATTTGAAATGATTCGAGCTTTGTGACATGGTGCATTATCCTGCTGGAAGCAGCCATCAGAGGATTGGTACATGGTGGCCATAAAGGGATGGACATGGTCAGAAACAATGCTCAGGTAGGCCTAGGTATTTAAACGATGCCCAATTGGCACTAAGGTGCCTATGCCAAGAAAACTTCCTCCACACCATTACACCACCACCAGCCTGCACAGTGGTAACAAGGCATGATGGATCCATGTTCTCATTCTGTTTACGCCAAATTCTGACTCTACCATCTGAATGTCTCAACAGAAATCAAGACTCATCAGACCAGACAACATTTTTCCAGTCTTCAACTGTCCAATTTTGGTGAGCTCAGTAAATTGTAGCCTCTTTTTCCTATTTGTAGTGGAGATGAGTGGTACCCGGTGGGGTCTTCTGCTGTTGTAGCCCATCCACCTCAAGATTGTGCATGTTGTGGCTTCACAAATGCTTTGCTGCATACCTTGGTTGTAATGAGTGGTGATTTTAGTCAAAGTTGCTCTTCTTCTTCAGCTTAAATCAGTCGGCCCATTCTCTTCTGACGTCTAGCATCAAAAAGGCTTTTTCAACTTTTTACACCATTCTTTGTAAACCCTAGAAATGGTTGCTTGTGTGTGAAAATCCCAGTAACTGAGCAGATTGTGAAATACTCAGACCGGCCCATCTGGCACCAACAACCATGCCACGCTCAAAAATGCTTAAATCACCTTTCTTTCCCATTCTGACATTCAGTTTGGAGTTCAGGAGATTGTCTTGACCAGGACCACACCCCTAAATGCATTGAAGCAACTGCCATGTGATTCGTTGATTAGATAATTTCATAAATGAGAAATTGAACAGGTGTTCCTAATAATCCTTTAGGTGAGTGTATTTATGTGTGTGTGTGTGTGTATGTGTGTGCTGCATCAGCAGGTGTCTCATACAGGACCTGAAGTCTAAGTAAGCTGACAGCGCTGCTAAATATCTGGTTATTAAAGGGCAAACTGATATGCTGTCTAACCCTTTTCTCACCCCTCTAAAATCCTCCTCCCTCTGCCCTGCTCATTTATGTTAATGCACTGAGGGATTCAAGCTCTCACTGTAAGCAAGTACGTGAGAACAAAAAAATCTACATAAGCAAATGAACACAAACCCAATTTTATGTGTTGAAAAATGCATCAAAATGCCACTTATAATGCAATGCAAGTACATACTGTACTCTCTGCGTTTCCACAATTTTTTTCTACAGTTGGGTTTCTCTTTTAGGTAAACTTCTGTCAAATCAAACTGTACATATTACATCGTATCAATCGAGTTTATGTGACAAGACTCTTACGTTTGTGTCAGCCACCATTGGATTCCCGAGGTCACACACCACAACTCTGGTCTCATTCTCTGTCCTGTGCTCGCAGTTCAGCCGCTGAAGATCCTGAGAGAGAAAGAAACATTTCAGGTCTTCATTGTTTAATCTATAATAGCTGCTGTGTTTAACTAAATGCTGAATAACAAACAGAAGCATTATGCTCTTTCAAAGGGACACATGCCCCCTCAGAACCCCTATTTTAAACATAAAAAATGTAAAACATTTAAACACCCTTAAAAATGATTTGTTCTACCCACATCCAAATCATAAACTCTACCAATAGACTAACACATCTTACACTTATAAACACTGTATGCTACATCTAAACTGTTCAAATAAAAATATTGAAAAAGTAATTAAAATAATAGAAGTTAAATAAAATTTATAAAATGAAATAAAAGAGGTGCATGACATCATTGAAAACAAAACCAGGCAATAATAAACTCGGTCAATATCTAGCATAATCCAGTGAAAACAAATCTCAGGAGGGTCAAGGGAGGGACTGAGGAAAGAAAACGAGGGAGAGAAAGTACATGATGAATTCCCTGATAGCAATCACATCATACATCACTGAGGCCCTACCCCTGTCATCTCTTCAACCCCCTACATCAGTCTCCCTTTTCCTCCATCTCCCTCTGGTAACCACTTCCTCTCACCAAAACAGAGTCAAACCGTAACCAGTCGGTTCCCAGAAGAGCGACTAATGGAGTCGTGCAAATTGCATTAAGAGCCACTCTCAAACAAGCGCTGCAATTACCAGTTATACACTGCATCTGTTAAACTCATAACTGACAGACAGAGAGCAATCATATCTTCTGCGGCTAGTGCCACAGAGCGCCACTGTCTCATGCTGGAAGAAGCAGACGCATGAACGGGATGATGGAATGACTGAATGACAGCAGAATATATGAATGAAGATAGGCAGGGCTGTATTAAATGAAATAAACAGTGTGTTAGATCCCGGCAAATGCATTACAGAGCAAATCTAGGCATGAGGCACTATGTTTAATAAGAAACCTTACCATAATTAGATCAACATTCACTGCATTCCTGCCTCATTACTACATCAAAGACATTGCAGCACTCATGTTTGTGTTTTTAACTCTGTGTCAGAATGGATTACAGATTTAGAATTTCACCATGATGGATTTAAAGCCATTTAGTAAATCTGATATTTCACAAGACCCAAGTTCACGTTAGACTATGTCATAACCAGGTGTGATGTGCTAAAAAATGAAGAAATACAAGCTATCCATGTAAATGTAAAGGCTTTTGTCTTAAAGGGATATACAGTATCACCCAAAAAATTGTCATCATTTACTCACCATTAAGTTGTTCCAAACCTATATGAATTGCTTTCTTCTGCTAAACAGAGAAGATATTTTGAAGAGTGTGGGTAGCCAAACAGTGAAGCCACGGACGTCCATAGTATAGGGATTTTAGGGATGTCCCAGTCAAGTTTTTTTGTGCCCTAAATTCCAATATTAAGTATATTAAGAAAATTAAGTATCTGCCAATACCGGGTTCCATTCCGATATTTGTATTTTCCAAGTGCTTGGTTCACACTTCAAGTACATTAAAGGTGCAATGTGTAAAAAATTTGAGTATCTATTAACAGAAATGCAATATGACATCCAACTATGTTTTCTGTGGTGCATAAAGAACTTCCTTAATAAAACCGTAATGTTTTCATAACCTTAGAATGAAACATTTATATCTACAAAACTGTGGGCACCCCCTTCTATGAAGGTCGTGACGTCATGTTTCTACCGTAGCCGACAGCGAACAAACAGCGCTACATAGTGCGTTTCGTCACTACCTTGAAAGAGAAGCCGCAGAAAGCTAAAAGCTAGCCATAAAGAGAACGATAGAACAAAAAAAATACATAACGACAGATAGGATGAAAGATAGACAAATGGCAGAACGACAGACAGACAGATACAGTAGATAGACAAATAGACAGTTAGATAGATTAAAGACATCATACAAAAGATTTTCACAAATTAAAGTATTCATTATCTTCTACATCCAATAGCCTATCCAAGACCCACATAAACACAAACACGGCGATATCTCGTAGGAATATAATGTTGCTTACCTCACGCCTGCGCTCCACACCAATATAGTCTGCTTCTGGTGGGATGGTCACATGAAGCTCCGCCTCGTACGCCCCTTCGCCCTTATTGGCGGCGTTGATGGTTAACAAAAGCAAGTTGTCATCCCCAATTATAAGTTCTGTTCGGTCCCTGTAAAAATAAGAAAAGAAAAAAGAAATCTGCATTTAAGATCACTTAAATGTTAATATATGTCTGTTAAATGTTACACTTGATCAATGTTAGACATATATATATATATATATATATATATATATATATATAGTTTCCTCTGAGATAGTCCCAAAATGTGCTTAAAGTCAAAGAGTCAAATTCAGTTTGTGCATGATTGCATGAATATCATTTTTTTATACTGTATCCTAAAGTGTGGATAATTAAGCTATATATCACATGCTGAAGTACATTTCTGGAATGTTAAATATTAAAAGAAAAAAATAACAAGAACCGTACAGAACCGAAAACCGTGACCCTAAAACCGTGCCACCCCTAATATATATATGTATATAATAGACATAAACAGAGGATACATAATACAACACAGCACATAAATTATAACAAATATACAAACAGTTATTCAATGGGACACACATGTACGGATCAGACCCACGGACTCACATTTTAGCAGAAAGTTTGAGATCTGGGATACACATGTTGTCTTCCCCACAGTCCAACAGGATGTTTGCCTAAAGGAAACGAGAGAGAAAATATCTTCTCTTTCCGTCTTTGGGTTTGTTTGTTTACTGAATTGAACTTATGTCTTATTTTTTTTTATCTAATTAAGTCTTTTATCTAATTAAGTCTTTGTTTAAATCAGCCAACAAGATGTTGTCTTGTTTTGAACCCTCTATTAAACCCTGCATGTCATGGCATCATAATTTAACTTAATATGATGCACACATCTCCAACTAAACACTTATGTTGAATGCAAACCTGCTCATGGTGGAAGGTCTTGCTATAGTGATCTAAAATGGGTCGCAGCTGTAGACCAGGTGGAGGGGAATTCTGGTCCAGACTGTAGTTCAGTGCCACGCTGATAGGGCTCAGTTTATCCCTAAACTCTCCCTCATCCTACACACAAACAGATAAGGATCAGACAAAAAAGAGAGAGGTGGATTGCAAACAGAACTGACAAGTCTCACTTCTTTGTCCTTTGACATCGATCTGTTTGACTGAATCACGGCTGTTGTATGAGCATGCTTGCCTCAGAGATCCAAGGCCAATAAATACAGTTATTTAATAAGTTATGAGGATTTGAGAAAACTAGGAATCATGTTTATGTTTACGCAGTGGTTTGTGAAGAAAAAGCAAAAGCAGCTAGGCTGTGAGGAAAGTATGTGAGCCTGCTGCATCAAAACACAAATTATTTACACAAATCCAAACTAACTGTTACAGACATAAATATGCTGCTCAAACTAAATTTGTAATAAAAAAACATGACCTTGATAATAAAGTGTATTGCAAAAACTAATAGAATATAAACATAATAAATAAATATAATGTAATATATACAGTATATATATATATATATATATATATAATCATTTATCAGTTTATATACACATACAGTATATATAATTAAATCCTTTTTATTTAATAATAATCATTAATCAGTGCATTGTTTAATGTATAATAATAATACATTTTTTTTTTTACAGAATCTAATTTATATTCATAAGTTGTTGAATGTTTGTGCTTTATATTTGCCATGTATCTCAGTGATAGGTCAACGTTGCCTGATATTTTATCATAGTTCAAATTGAGCTGGCTAATAAAAGTTTTTCCCATGGCCCGAGTTGTCCCATAAACACCCAGAAACACTTAAGATTGCATTCAATTATTGTGTCACCTCAGCCCAACAGATTTTTGGTCTTATTTTTGCGACACACTCTTATGGAAGGGTTCTCACGTCGTTTATTCCGTCCAGATGAGCAGTGTTGCACTAGAAGCTTGGTTTGGCTCACAATTAACTTTCCCATGGGTTCATTTGTAGTGAAGATAAAACAAGAATTTTTCAAGAGGAATGAGGCCAGTTCAGCAATGCTCTGTGATGCATGTGGCCTATAAGGCTTACCCGCAGGTAAACAGAGTAGTTGTGGCAATGTTGGCGGTCCCCTTGACCCAGAACCAACTGCTGGGTTCTCTGGTGCTGGTGAGAATCCATGAACAAGATTCGCTTAACTGCTCCACGCTGCTTCAGCCAATCCAACTGCAGGTTCATTGTCAGAGCTGAAAGAGAGAGAGAGAGAAAGACAAGTATGCTATTGTTCGTTCCACATTTAGAGTCTAATTCAGACAATTTCTGCTCGGACCAAACAGGTTTTGGACCATAAAAATTGCATGTTCTTAAGGTTAATGACTAGGGCTTCTGAACAACAATCAAATAGTGCTTCCAACAAACGTGCACCTCACACACACCAGCCTGTGTTACTCTCACAGGCACAGGAACGCACACAGCCACACCTGTTCTTTGTCATCTCCAAAACCATATGCACTGAGTTTTAACAGGCCTGTGTTCAGAAGTGCTGAGAAAGTGGCTTTTATTGCCTGTTGATTTAACTGAGTTTGGCACCTTCTCCATTTTGGCCATTACTGAGTGCACTTATGTACAGATGTTCAACAAGAGCAGAGACATAAACTCACACTAAGCACAACACATATAAGTGAAAACAATAAAATATAAAATGTCTCCATCTTAGCAAGTGTCAAGAGAAAATATGTACTGCATGACAAAATAATTTGTTTTGCCTTTGCAACATAAGAATTTTGGAAGTCTAATTCATGTTCTCCATTCATTTTCTCCATAGAGAAAAAGACTTAGCCATAAATTTGACTATTAACAATTTTCTAAATATACTATAAGCTCTAAATGAAGAGGTCATAAAAAAAAAGTGTTTTTTTTTAAATATGTTCCTTAAGGTTCACTAGTAATGTTAAGTTTTGTGCACACACACTATATATATATATATATATATATATATATATCTATATATATATATATATATATGAAGAGTTCAGATGCAAAAGCCTCTAAATGCCATTTGAAATTTTCTGCTTTAATTATGATTTTTATCAAACTTGTATATTTAAGTTCAGTAATTTCACTTAAATAACAATTAATAGGTAATTATTATTGCCATTTAAGTGAAATTACTGAACTTAAATATACAAGTTTGATAAAAATCATCACTAAAGAAGAAAATTTCAAATGACATTTAGAGGCTTTTGCATCTGAACTTTTCATATATATATATATATATATATATATGGTATGCAAAAAATGTTCACCTTAATTCTGATCCTCTGTCTAAAATGAGGTAAATTTTAAGGTGCGGTTCCTTTAAGGCTCGTCAGTATATGGCCACTGTTATGATTGGCTAACGGCAATGCATAGGAAACAGTATCAACGCCTCAAGCTCGTAGAGTAACCTATATTAGAAACTGAACGTGCATCTGTATACTGCATCAAGTGTAGAAGGCGTCAGGGATTATAATGGATTCTATTTTTGTTTGATGTAGTGCTCACATCTAGAGTAGGCAAGTGTCAAATATTGTTGTGTAAAACTAATAATATTTTTTTTCAAGATTTTTTGAAGAATGGAAAGTTCAAAAGAACAGCATTTATTTGAAATATATATATATATATATATATATATATATATATGTAATCATGTAAGCCTTTACTGTTACTTTTGACTAAAAAAAACTTCCTGACCCCTAACGTTTTAACTATATAGTATAGATCTGAATAATATGTTATAAATGTCTTAACAAATGATTTAAATATAGTTTTACACAAAAAATAAATGACTGATCATTAATAGTTTTATATTTTATAGTCAGACTCAAGGCTGATGTGTATTTCATTTGCAATGGTTTTGTGATGTGAACTTGATTTAGGTACAAGGACTTTGAAACATGTACGTATTATTATTAATATTAGTGTTCTGCTTTGAATCAAAATGTGTAATTCGTATAGATCTGTTTGGTTTGGTTCAAAAGTAAGAAATGTTTATTTTTGAAAAACTTTATGGAGAAAATGAATGGGGAAAAATGCATTTCCTCAAGTATTTGTTGATAAGACTACATTAGTTTACTGAAACTAAATGCATTTAATTAAAAGTAAAAGATAAAACAAAATGCACTTACCTACATAATCAGGAATACCAATTCCAGAGATCTTAGCACACACATTAACTGACAGACTGAGAGAAGAGAGAGAGAGAGAGACATTCAGTACAGAAGAACTGAATGACAGTCCAAAAATGACAACATTAAAGTGATGTTAACAAAAGAGAGGAAGAGGATTGTTAATAAGGGTTGAGTGTTTGTATATGAAGCTAAATGGAAAGTGGGATCCTGAGGGACTTTATGATCCTCAATATTTAATAACCTAATTGAATTTGCCTCTTTCGGTCTCTTCCGTCTCTCCTTTCCTCACTTCATCTTTCTATCCCTCGCTCACTCTAATAATCTACTAACAGAAGACGACAATTACAAAGAACGACTTCCTATTTCTATCAGAAAAAAAAACAAGACACTTTTTTTCACTCTTCAAGATCTCATACAAGCTCTTTACTGTCAATAAATATTCAAGAACATTTCAAAACCCCAATTATATGAAGTCTAATATGTAAACATTGACACACGCACATACACACACAATATCCTGAGAATGGGCCACACAATTAATTTACTAGAATCTTAAGACTGCAGTTCTGTTGCGATAGGGTTCTTGTATCAATTTAAAACTATCCCTTTATTTCCAAAAAACAAACACAACCAGAACTGAAACATGGCACTCTGTCACAAACATCTCACACGCACACAAGCTGTAAGGTGAGAGCACAGAAAAAACACTCATTCAAACACCCTCACACCTCTCCAGCTGGTGCTCAATAACTGTATTTCCGTCATGTTGAACGTGTAATGATATCTGAGCTCAGGGACTCACAACTGCAGTCTTAATGGCCCAACGGGCCAATCCGATGCATAGCATTGCATACAACCCAAATATGTCTAATCAGAAACACCCCATTAGGCCTCCAATACACACTTAGACAGCATTGAGCGTGTCTGAGTTTAAATTAGCGATAAACAGCTGGATGCTGTGCCTCATGAACAACACGAAATACCCATGGGGCCATGTCTGATGGAATCCAGCATTGTGCGTTGGGCTCGAACCATGGAAACCCTGCCATGACCCCTCCGGGTAGTGGTGCATTTTAAAATGCACAGCAGAAGTCATGTGTATGCTGTACAGTGAGAGAGAAAGGGGAGAGAGTATGCATATTTAGGGGCGGAAGTGGCCCCGCTAATTTAATGATGCCTTGTTAGTTCTCCTCCCCTGTGACCAGGGTAAACGCATAATCATGCAGGCCAACAAACACGTGGAAACACGGCAATGCCCGGAGGTTGACCCCCCATGACTCCTGCTCTGACCCCACTGGAACTCTTCCAGCCCTGCAACCCATCTGTAATTACTCCTCACTCCTCAGTATTAATGGCAGTCGTGTGTGGGTGTGTGGTTTGACACTATTTACTTGTCATCTAACACACTTTTGCACTGCATGTAAATAGGCTGTTTTATTGGTAATCTTTCATTTATAAAGCATTACTGCCTTCAGATATATTTAACTCACATTAAAAATATAATTTATAGTTAACAAAATTCTCAATTATCATATTTGTTTTATGTTCAGTAATAATATAATAATGCAATACTATTATTGCTGTTGTTATAACATATTATATAAAAAATATAATTGAAACAAATACAATTATATTACATTTAAATTATTAAATTAGAATAGAAAAATTCAAACCAGAAGCATTTAACTAGCTTTTTATTTATTAAGTACTGATGGGTCCAAAAACTAGTGAAATACTACATTTTTTCTAATTTCACACAATGTGTTTCATTGCTGCAGGAAGAATATATCATAGTCATATAGAAAAATATAAAGTAAAAAAAAAAAAAAAAACTTTCTCAACCTTAACCATGCTGGTGTTTTTTAATTTATATATATTTTTAATGCTCTCTTATTGTTCTGTTTTTCACTGTGTTCATGTGTGTGTCACTGTTTCCAACTACAGTTTGTACATTTATTTTGCTAAGCTACTCTTTTGTTATTGCAGAATTCCACACTTTAGTTCTTTCGTTTGTCTCTCCAAAGCCTCCAGTTCTTTCTTCCCAATGCCAACCCTAACACAAAGACACATGCGGCCCAAGCAGCCAAACAGATCTGGTATGTTTACCATCACAGAGCCCAAAAACTGCTCGTGGGACACAATGTCCATCCACATACGGGGTAAGAATGCAGGGTTCTGTGTATGTTTGTGCGGTTTGGAAGAATGTATTGAGACTTCCAGAAACACTTAGTTTTACCACAGAGAAGGAAAAAAAACTGCTGTAATGTGGTACTATAGACCACATGGATTTAAAACCTCCAAGTCAGCCATAGCTCTTTGGCCCTGACTGCTTTGGTTTACCCTTTTAACAGGACTAAAGTCAGTCCCATCAACTAAACACTTCATCTAGAAGAGATAAATCAAAACATGGACTTTCAAATGTTTTTTTATGAGCATGTAGTACATAATAGTTACATCTTTCTGCCAGAACTAGCAGTGGATAAATAGTTAGTTGACACTTACCAGGTTACCATGTCATCAGAATTGGGCATGTGGCAAGACTTGTCCTCAGGATTGAAAATTTTGGGCATCAAAATCAGCTGAGCATTCACAGTGACCACTGGCCTTGCCCTAGTTTTGTTGGGAGACAATAGAGTGGGAATAATATCAATTGTGTTTAACAAAATAAATAGCAAGACTTAAAGTCAATGTGAATTTCAGTTGGTAACACATTTTATTTCTGTAATGAGATGCATTTCAGAATGGAAAAGGATATTCAATGAAAAAGGTATATCTATTTTATCCATCTTGATATGATTGCGGACAGTCTCCCGGAAGTTCTGGGAGTCTCCCGCATATTGCTGATGCCCGCAAATTAGTTTAACATGCATAGCGCGCGCACGGCAGAGAGGAAAATATATTTTTCTCGCATTTGTCGATCGGAAAGATATTTTTGCCGTCCTTCCTACATGATTCGGCAAAAGTGTAACTTATCAGCTGGCTCCGATGGTCACTAAGATGGGACGTTGTGGTTTCTCCTTTGGTCGCACTCATGGAGGGCCAAGTAAAAGAAGCAACACTCGTTATTTTACTTCTAAAATACAGTAAGTAAGTTCTGTAGACAGTTGACAATGATATGCAAAGTAGTTGCCTTACTGATTGGTTGTAGGTCTACCGACTATCCAATTGAGTGCAGATTAGTTTTTTTTCCTGGTTCGGACACGCCTCATAATCAAAGCCCTATGGAGCAGTATCAGACTCACATTCTGACTAAAATATGAGTATGACGAACACTCTGAGTCTTATTCTAATAAAACATCAGACGGGCTGAGTAAATGAGAACTAAACATGGGGCCAGTCTCTGCTCTGGTCTCACATTCAGTCTGTTGAGACTAGCACTCAAACTGGATTAACAGTGGAAATGTTAGCTTACACAAATACACCAGAGCCCACTACAGCTAATCGCTTTAACACTGACACCGCTTGTGTGTGTGTGCTGGGACTTGTTAATGTGTTTGTGTGTTTTTGGTGGCTTTGAGACAGGAGAAATGGGCCTATTTTGAAACATTTCTGAGGGAAACCTGAGCAAAAACACCCAATGGAAGTCTTGACTACTCAGACTAGACATGCCACAAGTTTGTAGATAATGTTCACTGACTGTACTCCTGTCAACTACAACTGAAGAATTCTTCATGAATGCATTATGAAGCCAGACATTTCAATATAGTCTGTTATGCAATTTTTTAAATATGTTACTATCGTATCATGGAACAGAGAAAAACAACTTCATACAGTATGTATCAGGTTTCTTTCCAGCTAAACCTCAACACAGGTGTTTTCTGTGCTGTTCACTCTAATTGAGAAAACATGTGAGTGTAGAGAAAGCTGTAAGTAAGTTTAGGTCAGAATTTGTGTTATGTTGCTATAAACTAGTAAAATATACACATACATATACATATTATGGGTGCAGGAAAAAAAATCTATTCATATCTAAATTGCGATTCTATCTTCTAGTTTTGCATTGATTTTCTAAAGTGTTACACTTCTTTATTTTAACTTCGCAGTAGTACTATAAGTTACTTAAAGTCATTAACGTTAATCACAATTAGCCGAGAACATGGACTCAATGCGGTGCTCGCGCTGATGGACACATAGCTGAAGTGCGCACGCATGCAATCCCAAATTCAGTTCTCTTTCACATCTACACACAATTATGTCAAAATGCCCATGTTGTGTAGTATTAAATGTATACACACAGAGTCTGTTATGTCCTTGGCAAATGAAAACAAATGGGTTAAAATCGGATGTACAACTATATCCATGCACTCATTCTTAAAAATCACTTTTTTATCTTTTATATGAATCAATTCAATTTATATTTAGTTCATACAGTAGTATTTCTTGCTACATGTTAAATAACCCTATGCTACTTTACCTGAAAAACAAAGTTTATTTAATTTGTATATTTGTGAGCTACAACTTATTATGAAGGTGCATGTTAACATTTTAAAATATAAAATATGAAATTGTCAACATTTGTAATTGACAATGTTGTATTATATGGTGCATTTAAAGTGTAAAATGTCTCACCTGTAGGCCACAACTTTACTCACTCCAAATGCACCGACCAGCAAATCTGTAAAGAGAGTGAAATATACTGTACTAAGAGGTGCAGGACAGACACAATATGATATGAAAACGTGTGAAAAATATATATGAAAATGTGAAAAATGTCTGTTGCAAAAGAAAGAGGAAGAAAGAGAACGAGTGGCTGGATCATAAAGCTTCAAAGCACACTGCAGCTTGAAGTGATTTGGGCCTCCAGCAGTCTCTATCAAAGATTACTCGACCCGTTTCTCATTCTACCAGTCTAGCGTCTTACATCACCTGCCATCTCTGAACAGAGCCAAAGAGAAACCCCAGAGAGCCACGGAGAACTTGTGAGGCTTTAATCTCATTCAACTCAGAGGTGCACCGAGCCACATTTCATTAAAGGAAAGATAAATACACCATGCTGAATGGTTTCCCTCTTCTCTTAATGAAGGTGGGCACAGCAAACATGAATTCCAACCTATATGGGATTTTAATGATGCAACAGAAGAATCGTAATGTCATTTAAATGAATCAGGGCCTTAACACAAATCATGCAACAAGGTTTAATAATACCATCAATTGAATCGCCATCAATAATGTTAAGTGAGACAAACCAACTAGTCCCACAAAACTTAATAGACTTAATTAGTAATTGATTTGCTAATACCTGCATGCAGTTGCTGCTGTTTTCCTGGTAGGCAAAACATGTATAGGAGTAGTTTAATGGATTTTATATAAACAATAAAAATAACAGTTTTTTTCATGCATTTTGATTGAAGTAAGAAAAAATAAAGAAAAATAATATTTTAATAAATAAAGCAGTTGGGGATAAGACAAATATGATGAAATCTGTTTAAATCAAAGGTGAAAATGTTTAAAATTCACCTCTGTTTACTTCATTGTGATATTGTGAATAAAACTAGCTAATATGAGTTCTCTCTCTCTGTCTTATATATATATAAAATAATGTTTTTATTTACCAAAGACACAATTAACTGATGAAAAAAGTGACAACAAAAACATTTAAAATGTTACAAAATATTTCTATTTAAAAAAAATTGTTCCTTTAAACCTTATATTAAAAAAAAGTATTACGGTTTCCACAAAAATATTAAGCAGCACAATCGTTTTAACTGTGATAAAGACAAATGTTTTTTGAGCAGCAAATCAGCATATTATAATCATTTCTGAAGGAGTATGTGACACTGAAGACTGGCGTAATGATGCAAAAAATTCAGCTTTGCAATCAGAGGACTAAATTATAATTCAAAATATATTCAAATTTAGAAAAAATTCCTCCATTCTTTCCTCTTCTTCCCAAATCTTTACTGTTTCTCTACATAGCAAGCCCTACTCCAACTAATGTAACCTATAACAAAAGTAACAAGGAAAGGATAGTGAAAATGTCTTCTGTGGAAATGTTTTTTTTTTTTAAATGATCAGACAAAACAAAACCTGGTCACGGACAACATTATAACCAAATATTCTATATTTTATATAACCATACCTCCAGTACCTGAACAGTGGAAATGTTGGCAGTGTGTGTGTGTTAGTGGTCTGTTGCTTCCTCTATGGCCTCTGCTAAAGCTATAACCATCCATTCATCTCTGACATCTCATTAAACTATAATTGAACCAACATAAACCATAGCAAAAGATCTGCTTCTGACACCCGCTCAGACAATATTAGACATTTTGTTTTCTTTGATGGTGAAATAATTTTTGTGATAAGTATAGAATTTCGAATAAGTACACATTAAACTTTAACCTTCACACAAGGTCGGTTTCATCCAGTCTTTAATCAAACTTCAGCAAGAGACCATCTCTCTCCTTAGTTTTTGAATTGTACAAAGTATTAATAGGAAGGAAGAGTACAAATCGCTCCTGAAGGGATGCATGCAGTCAGGCAAACTCAGAGACTCGCATGCAGGAATGTTCCAGAACAGCTCCAGCACCCTAATGAGTGCTCAGAGACTGCGGCTTTGATTCCTGTTTCACTGAGGTCGATCACTGGCTTTGCTTTCCATCAGGTCCTGCCTTCAGGAATGAAACACCCCTGGCAAAGAGCCCATAGTAAACCAGAGTCAGCAACTTTTGGTATTGTGACAGAAAACACACCTCAAACACAATGGACAGAAACACGCATGCTAACACCGACTGACAGACACACACACACACATCCTGAAGGCATGAGCTCTCATCTTGTAAAGGCAGAGAAGATGACAGAATAATTCAATTTATTACATTCTCACATCTGGAAAGTTCATTTGAGCGCTTAACTTCCTCAGAATAGCAGTGAGGTGTAAATGTGTGTGTGCAACACAATAGTCTACCTCAAAATATTCATGTCGAACCCTTTGGCCACCACAACACAAGGGTCTTAACCGCAGGGATAGGTTAATAGGAGGTGGAATGATGGAGGGAGGAGATGGAAGAAGCTCAAACACTTGAACTTTAATACGGTTAGAGTCTGTTATAGTACTCTTCATCCTCTAGCCAATGAAATGCCGGAGCACAGCCAACTAATGAAATCTTCTCTTTTACCTCCAGTTCAGAATTTCTCTCTCATTTCACCTGACATACAATCACGCATCCATCCAAAGAAGAAAACCAAAACCGAACTCCTCCCTGTAGATTTTGGATAGAAATGTTCTTGATCGGATTGGTAGTACATGCATATTTATAGGGTGCCCACCCAAGTTCCAAAACATTTCTAATGGGTCCTGAATGTAATATTAGTTTCACGTAGTAACAACATATCATGTTTTTGGAAGCAATGTAGAAATATAGTGGAAAGGAGAATTCTGAATCGCAAATCTTTCCACTATTTTTCCGTTTTTTTATACACAGAACGTCAAATTCTGTTTCTACATTTCGCCATTTGGTAAAAGTTTAAAGTCTTTTAAAGTCTTTTTAAAGTCAAATGAATGAAGGAATTGTTAAATGTGCATTTTATCTGTGAACGATGCCTGAAGCGGTGGACAGGAAATGTGGAGTATGTAATCTCCACTGCTGTTTAAGCAGGTCATGATGAATGACCCTTGACCTTTGACTTCAACCCTGCATTTAACCAAAGTTCACTCTAGCCCTCACATAAACCCCAAACCACACACACACACAAATGAAAAGGCATATAAACAGGAAAGGTATCTGTGTGTGATGATTTAATCCATGTATAGAGCTAATGGAAAACAGTATTTTATTTCTAATATCTGTAGACATACTCAAACACTGTCAACCAAGTTTCCAACCAACCAAGCAATTTGTACACAACACACTGAACATGAAACTGCGGCACAATGTGACAAAAATCCCAGCCAATCTGAAGATTTATTTTAATTATAATTATTTTAAAAGTGTATAAGGGACAATGGACAGTACATGACTGCCCCAGAATTAGCTACACAGCTAAATTACATCTTGTGTCCTAGGGCAGGAAGAAAATTCAAATGCTATAACTAAAGTATTAAAAAATTTCAATGAACACATATTTGTCTTTTCCTTAGCCATATCTTGTAATTTGAAAAGCATAAGAGTAAAAGAGGACATAAGAGGACACGGTGATAATTGGTATTTCCAAATATGAACAGCTCTTATAGAAAAAGCTAGAAGAAGCTCTTGTCTGTCTTTATATAAACTATGTAAAGGTTTAAGAGTAGATTTTGCGACCATGATGATACACAGTATTAAATATGATAAAATATCATTGATTGCATAAACTTTAGCACCATCTGTTGAAAGTTGATTCTGTATAAATAATCAACTCATAAATAATCTGTATAAATAATCAATATGTTATTTATCACTATACAGAAAACATTTTTACCTGCTTCTTAAATGTCAGGTCTGACTCTAAAATACTAAATACAAATTTTAACATCCCCCATTTGCATTTATTCATCTAGCAGATGCCTTTATCCAAAGCAACTTACGAAAGTAGAATACAACAAAGCTATTTTAATCTGAATGAACTAATGAAAGTGATATAGATCTGAAGAGGTCGATTAGTACATTCACACAGATCAAAGATTGCGGAGATCACATCTCTAAAAAGCTGTGATTTATCCATTCTGAGAGGAAGAGACAGGAAAACCTGTTTTCTGTCTTTCGTTTTGATTTCTGGGTCTGTTCAACATCATTGTGTGTGTGTGTGTGTCACACCTGTGTGTGATTGTTCTACCATCCATGGTTTTCATGAATGGAAAAGATCTGCGTTTATTAGAACATATTAAAGATGACAATCCTGTCACCATGAAAGAGCAAACTCTCACACACACTCATGCGACACACATGTGCATATCAGCTGCCTAACGATCTGACTTCCTGTCTCTATAAAGAAAGCATGTGACAGCATCTGCTTTGATGATTTTGTACAATGCCATTAAAAAATGAAAGGGGAGATTAAAGGACAGAAAGAATGAATACATCGCTCTGTTTTTGTTGAAATGGGCTTGAGGCGTTACAGCAGAGTTTGGCTTTAGAAACACGCTGGGTGTTTCTGTAGTTCTGTTTCTGAAAATGAATCAGTTAATTCATGTTTCTTTTAGTCAAAACAAGATTATGGCGCAGCTGTGATGGATTGTGGGAACATGCAGATCTGTATTCTTCTAAAAGCTCTAAATATTCACCCAGACGGTTCATTTCAATATAAACTAATCCATAAACACTATGTGAAGACTAGTTGGGATCATTTCGAATTCAAAAAAAATAAAAAAGTATGAAACATATATGTAGGTGCTTTCCTGATTATTTCTTCTCACAGATACTCAGAAACACCTGGGTCTGAGGAAAGAGAGTGGAACCCTTAAAACTTCATCTGGAGCCCAGTCAACATGTCTGTCACACACACACAGGCTATAAATAGCTTGTTCAGTCACCTGCAAATGGTTATCTATATAGTCTTGAAACAATCGGCTCTAAAATGTTCAGTAAGATTTGAGCTTTTCAGGTAAACCCCAAATCACCGCGTTTAATGAAAACAAGCAGAAACATCATTCATTAATATATGCGTGATTTGATGAGGTTCAGAGTCAGACAGCAGAGAGTGTCAGTAATCACATATGGAAGATTGCTCTCAACAAAAACATTATAAATAAATCTTGAGAATAATATGCAGAAACAGTATTTCACAATAACAGAAGGCAAAGAACAACAAAAGAAAACAACAAGAATGAGTGGAAATACTTTCACACATCTGTAAAACATGACCAGTAGATTGACCAACAAAGTGACTCAACCTGGATGTCTCAGTCCAGTCTTTTTCTTCTTCATCCAGTCTTTCATTCCTCCAACATCAAATCTCCCTGGCTTACATCAGTTCTCAAGCATGATTGTCTTAACAGAAACTTGCGTAAACAGAGAGAGGAAGAGACTGAAGTTTTTTCTTTACTCACCAGGGTACTGGTTGTTATCGAGGTCAGACGCTCCACGCAGGGTGAATCCAAAGCCTGCTGGGACGGCGGAAGAGGCCCAGTCACCTCTCAGCACTTGAGATGCCTGTAACATCAGTCCAGATTTCTGCCCATTATAGATGAACACCCTGCCACCACGGTCCTCACCTGCAAACGGAGCCCCTATTGCCACATCTGAGTAAGAAAGAAATGGAGAAACCATATTTCATCAATTACAGCATTAACACTATACACAAACTAGACGAGATGTACATTCTATGTGTTTCCACCCTCAGCCTACCTATGAAAGCCTGTTTGAGGCTATGGAAACCTCAGAGTTAATAAATAAATAAGATTGTGAGATAAAGTAAAACATTTGAAAAAAGTGTGTAGTAAAGTTGCAGCTGTGAGATACAATCAATTGTGGGATTTAGTCTCAACTGTGTGGTGAAGTGGAAATTATGAGGAATAAATTGTAAATAGTGAGATATTAAGTCTCAACTTCATATCTCACACTCGCAAGTATTTCTCTGAGTTGATGCTTTATATCTCCCATTGCAACATTATGTATATTTCATATTATGTTGCAATGTGAGACAGTCTCAATTCTTAGATTTAAAGATGCAGTTGGGAGATGTTGCAACTGTGAGATATACAGTAGTCGCGATTATAAGAAGTAAAGTTGCAATGCGAGATATAAATAAGATATAAAGTCTAAATTCTGAAATTAAAGTTACAATGTGAGATATTAAGTTTTAATATCAGATGTGAAGTTACATAGACATAACTCCTATTTGCGAGATACAGAAAAAAATGAAGTGGCTACTGTGAGATATTTAGATCTGGATACATGAAGTCACAAAGTTGTATTTTGTTTTTACTTTTATGTAAAAACAGGCTTCATAGTACCTACCAGAAAACCAAGATTCACACTGAGTGCTATACATTTGGCTCAGCTCCATTTTGTCATTTATCATTTTTTATTAATTATTTCAGTGTTGGCTATGGTGGAGTGGAACAGAGAGATGCTTTTATGCAGAAGAAAAGAGGATGCTTCTGAAAAGAATACTGATGATTTACACAAAGCTCCACAGGGAGCGACCGCTCTTTTCTCCTCGGCACCGAGGGACTATTACAGAACAATAACAGACTCATGCACAAGCACAAGTTCAAGTCCACTTCTGCATGGCCAATAATTCTCCAGGGTAGAGTTATCTATTCAAGTGTTCCTCCTGCCAGCAGCACTGCTCAAATCATTAACCTACATTTTGGGCAGCGGCACACACACACACACACAAGAGGAAAAGTGAAGAAACGGAAAACTGCTGACCCAGACAGAGATGCCCACTGAGGGGCAGAAAGACTGGGATGTTGAGGAAATAAGGTCTATAAAGATCTATGTCAAGGATATTCACATTACTTTGCTTTAAGGCCAGTTTAGGAAAATGGCCAGGAGCCAGTGAACGATCTAATAGTAATGATACATGGGTTTCATTTCATTTAATACCAGTCTTTTATATGTATAAAAATAGTTATAAGTGCTGAAAACCCCTTCCACTCAATATAGTCCATATGAATTTGATTATGACACCTTATTTACACATAAACACATTCATTAAATTCATAAATGCTTCCAGTATGCTAACTCCAGATCTTCCCATTTAAATAAAGTCTGAGTATGCATCAATAATAATGACAGTATTTGAATTATTAGTAATTACTTATCATAATTTTTGTACAAAATAAATATTATTATAAGTATTATACTCTATATATATATATAATATATTATAGTATATATATAGTCATTTATAATATCTATCTATCTACTGTATCTATCTACTCTATCTATCTATCTATCTATCTATCTATCTATCTATCTATCTATCTATCTATCTATCTATCTATCTATCTATCTATCTATCTATCTATCTATCTATCTATCTATCTATCTATCTATCTATCTATCTATCTATCTATCTATCTAAGTTGCCAAAAATTGTGGCTTGGAAGCAAGTGGCATGATGTAGAACAGCCTCGTAAAAAGCACCTGCAAAATGCACAACCTTCCTGATTATAAAGGGAAAAAGAAATGTCCTGTTGTGTCACTTGATTACAGTGTAGACATGGAAACTGCAACTGAACTGTCAAAAACAATAACAAAGTTGTTAAAGATAGATAGTTATCGGCTGATATTCTGATAACCTAATGTGGAGCTGCATTTGGCCCTTAGGCCGGACCTTGAGCATCCCCGATCCATTTCCTCACTCTATTATTAAAACTCCAAAAAATAGCCAAAAACAAAGGGACAAAAGGATACAAATTCGGAAAGAGAGAAAGCCCATGACTAATGACAGATCTGAGAGGAATGTGTGCTCATGGAAATCTTCTAAGCTAAGCAAACCATTCTGAGGTAGAAGGGAAAGAAAAGTTTAATTACACTTAGAAAAATAAAATCATCACCACAAGAAAGCACTCATTTCCGTCCAGCAGACCACCGTGTTTGTGTGTGTCTGAGTGGGAAGTGTGTGTGCGTGTGCATGTGTGTGTGTGCACACGTGCGTCAGTGTATGTAATAATGCTCTGTTTCTCTGTTTCTCTTGGACGAGTTCCTTTCTATAAATATCCATCGTGTGTTTTTGGTGATTCTTGATCATTTCCTTTTCCTGTTTTCCAGCAGTGGGCACAGTAGCTGGCAAAATGCCCAAAGACCCCCAACAATAACAGCCTGATGGTCAATGAAAAAGAAAAGAACAGCATAATATATGTGAGAGAGAATTCATTATGACACTTTACAAGATACTTAATTGTGTGGCTTGGCCTTAATCGACTGCATACATACACTACATGCCACAATGGAGAGAAACAGACGTTTACAGACACACAGTAAGAAACCACTGGGTCCAAAAATATCAGACAGATAAAATCATGCTCGCGGGCCTAATCTCAATTTCTGTCCCTAATGGAATTATATTTATAAAACATATATGCATTTTGTGAAATAAATAGATTCATATATATATATATATATATATATATATGAAGAGTTCAGATGCAAAAGCCTCTAAATGCCATTTGAAATTTTCTTCTAAAATGATATTTTTTATCAAGCTTGTATATTTAAGTTCAGTAATTTCACTTAAATGGCAATGAAGATTACCTATTAATTGTCATTTAAGTGAAATTACTGAACTTAAATATACAAGCTTGATAAAAAAATATAATTTTAGAAGAAAATTTCAAATGGCACTTAGAGGCTTTTGCATCTGAACTCTTCATATACATATACATATATATATATATACTGTATACACACATATTGTGTCTGTACGCAACAATCGTGACGTGGAAGGTCACAGTGGCTGGTTGACGTATTTCATCAGCGGTATCTACGCCGTATTCTTATCTAGAACGTACCCTGAGTTTGTTCAACTAGCTTTGTGTAACAGGTCATAGGACACTAGAGTCCGTATACACACACATAAGGGATACCTCTCACTGGATACTGTTCATGGATCTCACTTTTCTCTGTATGTCAGTATTTGACTGCTAAACTATTGTTTCGCAGGTAACAGCAAATCCATCTGGAGGCACCAGAGCAGTAAAAATGAACAAACAAAGCTCAGAGCAAAGCAGCTAGAGAGACTAAATGACAGAATAATTCATTATGACAAGTGTCACCTCATCACTGCAGTGCAGCCATATGGCTGATGTAACAGAGATGCAGTGTGCGATATCAGGTTCTTTATGACTATATCAGATATTGATTAAGTCATTATTCTCCAAAACTCCCGGACATCATCATCTCATTATGCGATACTTTTACATAGCCAGATAATGTAAATCAAGAGATCAAGACGCATAAATAATCCACAAAGTGAATCCCTGGATGAATTAAAGTGTTTTGTTTCCATTAGGTCTTCTTGAAACTCAGACAAATTATATACAGCATTTGAGTCTCTAAGCACATTGGCATTTCATACAAGTTGAAAAGTCTTATATTACAACATGTTTTTTTCTTTTTTTAATCAGTGACTGTGGATTGAGCATCAGTTGGCTTACATCTCATGTATAGATATCATATCCTCATCTTACTTTAATCCACATCAAGTGTCATTCTAAAATTACAGCGACATATCAGGTTATGTTACAGTAACATATGGAGCTGATTCATTGATTGCATGCAATAACACTCTCACACACACTCTCTCACACAAACACTCTCACGTGTGTGCACACACACACGCATCATTACAAGAGAAAACCTCTCTGTTACCAGCCCAACTCAATCTGTCTGCACTGATGGAGATGATCTGTGGGTGATTAGTCCGGCCTGGACTCCACCCCTGGACACCTGGTTCACTTCAGATGCAGAATGAACTCTTGAACAATTCATAATAAATTGAGAAAATGCTGCCATGACAACAGGATTTGCCTTGATCCGGACAGAAATTGAGAGGCAGGGCTCAACTAGAAGTATTTTTTCTGCTTGCCAGGGTCAGGCCAGCTGTTCAAAATTCAGGGGACCTATTACCAGTTCACTTGATTACATGATACATACACATTCTAATTTATTGATTGATAGATTAAACCTTTTATTTTGTAAACATTATTCTGATAAATTCTGTCGACTTAACTCAATATTGATCAACTTAATATTGTGCGTAATTTAAACTTTAAAAAAATGTTGTAGTAATGAATTTGTTTGAGTGACTTCAAAAGTTATAAAAATGATGTGTTATTTTAAGCGTTTTAATAAAGGAAAAGACCTGTTAGAGTTTCATGCTGTTATGTTTGACATTTAAAAGTGTTTCTGCTGTTGAATGTTAAAGGTCACCCAAACGAATGTTAGTTCAACCAAAAATAAAAACTCACGTTGTACTCACAGTACCACTTGGACTATTTTAAACATTGTCTTTACTAACTTTCAGGGTCGGCAAGTTTCAATTACATAGACCCCTATGGAGGAGTGAGCCAGCTCTCAGATTTAATCAAAAATATCTTAATTTGTGGTCCAAAGATGAACGAAAGTCTTAGGGGGTTGGAACGACATGAGGGTCAGAAATTCCAGACAGAATTTTAATCTTTGGGTGAACTAACCCTTTAAGGTTGTTTTGCAATAATATTGGTTGACCAGCAACAGGAATATGAACCAAGTTGTTCACACCCAACTCATCACAGGAAAATGCAGACAAGGGCAACAAATCACTAATTTTACACTTCCCGAATGGGTTAAAACTGAACATTTTAAGTGTGCGATAGAGTGACAGGATATCCCACACAAAAAAGCCAAGTAGGAAATGGGAGTGTATGTAACTTCTGTCTCACTGCCCTTGAAAAAAACTCTTGAAACATGCAATACAATCACATAGGCATTAACACTTACCCGAGTATCCATCCTGGTTGATATCTCCAAGAGGGGCGATGGCACTTCCATACCGGCCGAATAGGTGCGTTCCAGTGAGTGTGATGGGAGGGGAGAAGAGAAGCACGTCCTCTTGCAGGTACAGGTACACACGGCCCACCTCACGCGGTTTACTCTCAAACTCACGGTCCATGTAGAGTGGGGCTCCAACTAGCACATCATCTAGCCTGTGTGTGCACAAATAAATGCACAAATTTGATATAAAGACCTATTTGTATTTTTACAGGCCCATAAATAATATTCTGAGAATAACCAGAACTAAAACCAACAAAAATGGTGGAGAACATTTCCCCTTTGTACTTCTAAAACTTCTCAGATCTGATAACATACAGTATATAATCAAGTTGTGTTATTTGATATCTAAAAATAAATCCCAGCAATTTATACATTCCAGCATTTGGTAGCCAAAATAACAAAAACCATACATTGACTTCAACACTACAGACTGATTGGCCCAGTTCCCATCAAATGAGCCCTTTCAACAGCTATACAGTAAGTGTAATGAGCTGTAATTCACTCTCTGTGCATTAGTCATTGCTGGTTTATCATTTAACTGCCCTTTCTCTGTATACTGCTGATTTACTGTGTATTCAACCATGTACCATTGGTAAGGATATAGGAAGCCTTTCAGTTAATGGCATAAACACATGTCAGCATTTCAGACATAAGAGAAGGAGCTGTGGCGCTGATGTGTCAGCCAGGTTTGTATCCTCATAAGACCAAATTAGAATCAAATTTTATATATACTGTATAAAATGTCGCCCCGGATGATGCAAGCATTTAAACAAGGGTCAGGTAAACCAGAGCGTAATGCAGGAGTCTAAATAAGCCAAACCCTGAAGAAAAACTGATGGTCCTATTTATATCATTTATATAGTCCTATTTGGCTCTGAATACAACTAGTAACTGAATACAGCAAGAGCTGGTCAATTAAA
Organism: Pimephales promelas; assembly: GCF_016745375.1. Next base: position 5,471,809 of record NW_024121222.1, on the reverse strand, counting down.
TTAGCTAAAAATAAATACCGCACTTTTTTTCAGTGCTGACAGACCGTGAGGAACACCTAATAACTATGACTATGGAATGTGCAATTTTGAGTCGTACACATGGGGATAAAGAACTCAACGCAGACAGACTTATTAGTACCACCCCTTGCAGGGGAGTCATTGGACATTGTTTTCCAAGTTGACTTACCCATCTTCATTTACATCAGTCACTGCAATGGTGTATCCAAAATAAGAGGCCATCTGTAAGAGCCAATCATATACGAAATCAAATGAAACTGAAATGTGACAGAAACGAGACACATTGCTAAAACAATTGGTATAATATTTTCTGCTGAAAGCTATTAAAAAGATCTGTCTTATTCAAAAACTACTCTTAGTCCCATTAACCATTGTAAAGTGTTACATAAAAAAAAAACATATTAAAAAGGTTGGACAGTCACTCACCTGCTCCCCAGTAAAATTCTGAATAAACGTCAGGTTTGTTGCATTGATCACCGCCACCTAAAAAAGAAAAGTCTGATTATATTATTGCTCATAAAACACTTTTTACATTCATGACAGATTGTCATGATTCTGGATTATTCCCTGATGTACGGCAGGACTTGTGTATCTGACCACATGCCTGACCTCCGTTCAAACCAGAGTGATTTTCCTCATGTTAGGCATCTAGCACTCTAATAATTACATCCAGATCGATCTTAGAGGATGTTTTATGGGTCACGTATGACTGAGATCCTAAATCAAACAAAGCCACATATGGCTAATACCCAAGAATATAACATGCAGTGAAAAAAGTCCCAAAATTCACTGCTTCACAAACCACCCATCTAGCTGAATATGATTCTGTTTAATTGAGGGCCAAAGGGGACACCCCAACGTCCTAGATGCTACAGCACTAATTGGGAATTCCTTCTTAAGACTTCAAATCACATCCAGATGAGAAACTCACATCCACTTACACAAGTGACTTAGAGGCTTTACTCTTACCAGAATACATCTTTGCAAAACATACAGCTTGTCTTTGTTTATTTGAATAAATGCATGTTTCAATTGACACAAATGAAGTGAATAACCTCTCAAACATTTCTCACATTCTTCCTTACCTCTTGACCTTCACCTCTGACCTTTGATTCTCAGTCTTACCATGACACAAACACAGGAAACAAAGTATGTTTAGGGATGTATACTTACATAACCAAAGTTGTGTGCTCCTCGAGGAACCCCTGCTACCAGTTCTGCATGAAGGACATACGAAAATCATACAGTATACCTACCCAAGATATTTACATATGTGCCAGCAGGTTTATTTTAGACAAGCAGAGTTGTAGAAACAGTTCAGAACAATAATAAAACAGTCACTTTTCCAGTCTTGAGAAGAGTGTGTATGAGTGAACGTTTCACACACACACACACACAACCACTTTTCTAGTGCATCTCGGGGAAAACAGTGAGGTGAGACTTGTGAGTGTTGTAAATCTCGTCTCTGTCAACACCATGTCAGTCACTCGTTTATTATAAATATTTAGAAGAGAGAGACAGAAGGGAAAATGACACATAGCGAAGGAGACAGAGGCTGTCTGAAGCCTGATGGATGATCTTGGAGATAGTGATGTGGTAGGAGGGTTTGTGGCTGTCTATCTGTCAAATCTGTCCCACCCACTGAGATTGGAGATGGACCATTCAAAAGTTTGCCTCGTTTCTAACTGCCTCTTTCGACCCATCAACCCCACTCGTGCTCAACCCTTCCCCCCACAACCTCAAATTTCCCGACGCCTTTGTGCACCACAGCAAGAACCCATTTATGAAACTCTGACAAAAAGAGATCAGCATGTCTCTCCTCTCTGGATTCACCACAAATCCAGACCAGATAGAACATATGTATGAGAAATACAGAGAGGGAATTCTGGGAAGAATGGAAAGAACAGAAACTCTCAGTAGCCGTGTTCAGTTCAACTCGGAGTTGGACAATGATGCCTACACAGAGAATATATGCTGTGTGGTGATATTAGTTCAGTTACAGTTATAACTTATTTGTCATCTTGCTTTTATTCACTATTAGTAGAAGCCTGTTGTAGCGGCCGGGAAGATCCATCCTCAAGTAGCAACTTTTTAGCAAAGCCTGCTTTGTACAGCCCCTCGTTCACAAAGCAGTCTGGTGAAAAATTATTTGTGCTGACAAACACATTTTGGTACCATTATAGGGGCCACTTTATCTTAAAAATAAAAGTAATCCAGTGCGTCTTCAGCAGCTCAGATGTTGGGAGTAAATGAGGAATGCTATGGTCATTCTTACATCCAACAATAAAACACCTAACGTTAAATCGCTTAGAAGATATTCTTGTCTACAGCTGCTCCAAAGTCATAACAATGGTGGACTGAGTGGACAGCTCACTCAGGGCAGGTCTATGCTAAAACTGCAGTAGGAGGGGCTTGTACAAAAGTAAGTCACATTACCCAGAATCTGAAAACGACTTGTTCTGAGACACTGCTTATGATTTATGGGGATGGAAAAAAAAGCACTAGGTGGATTTTTATCATTTTAGTGTGGTTGTGTACATACACTGCCAACACAAATTTATGTTCAAACACCATGCAAAAGTGAATTTTGCATAATAGGCGCCCTGTAAAGGATTATTTCACTTTAAAAAAAAAAACTTTTGCTGAAAATTTACTCGTCTTTCTTTCTTCGATCGAAAAGAAATTAAGGTTTTTGAGGAAAACATTACAGGATTTTTCTCCATATGATGGACTTCAATGGACTCCAACAGTTTCAAGGTCCAAATGACAGTTTCAGTGTAGCTTTAAAGGGCTTTAAACACTACCAGATGATGAATAAGGGTCTTATCTTGTGAAACGATCGGCCATTTAAAAAATAAATAAAAAGTTTAAGTTTTATAAGCACAAATGCTCGCCTTGCTCTGTTCTGTGATGAGCGTTCGTGACTCTCCTGTTCGAACCCATCCATCAAAATGAACGAATCTTTTTTCGAGTCATTTCGTTCATTTTGTTCGTTGAATGAACGAAATGACTCAAAAAAAGATTTCTTCATTTTCATTCGTTCGAGAAAATAGCCTTTTCTGGCCATTTACAGATATTTACTGTAATTGAAATCTACAGACGCAAATAGATAAAGTGCTATGCACGATACAATTCAAAGTGTATTTTGGATGTTTTCTTTTCACCAATCTGAAAAAATAAACCACATCATAAAAAGCCAATAAGCCAAAATCTCACTACAGTGTTTTACTGAATTGTGGGCGGTTAGTAAATAAGATGCAGGGTTTCGCAGAATGGTACTGTCTGATGGATAGGTATGCTAATGATTGCTTGTGAGTCGATGTGGGTGCACATGTGTGTGTTAGGGAGGGATGGCAGACTGCAGACAGGCTGTTTGTCACTGGGTGGCATGTCAGGGACAGAATCCTGTGGGGGCTCTGTAATTATGGTCTGAGGCTGAAGGGTCCGATCAAAGCTCAGCAAGCAAGAAATCCACACAACAACCACACACAGACATAGTTCTCTCGCTCGCACATACACAAACTCTACAAAAGATGCAAAAGTTTGTTTAAGCGTCTAAGATAGAGGCCTGCTACCAAACATTACGTTATGTGACAAACTGACGAAATATGTTTTGAAGAATATGTTTGTCCCCACAGTGAAAGTCAATGGGGTCCAAAACAACACTTTTTTATTATATGAAAACAAAAAAACAAATGGGCTTTTTCATGCTCAAACAGTAACATTACATATTAAAGAATGTGTAAAAAAGCATATTACTGTATGTCCTCTTTAGAAGTTCTCACCTTGCTCAGAATCACCTGTGAACTCTCCAACCGCTACAGAGTACCCTAACAGATGAACAGAGAGAGAGAGAGAGAGAATAAAACCAGCGACACCACACTGAGAGAAACAGTTGATGCTGCAAACCAAAGTGGGTCAGTTTAAAAATAATGTTTACTCATGTTATCTTTATCTCTTCATTTTATTATTGATTGCACTTTTATCATGACATTGCAGCTGTGATGATGATTACTTACAATACATGAGGGAAAATGCTCATAGGATTTTGAAGTGTGTATTTAAGGAAATTGTGCGTGTGTACTGAGGTCTGCAGTTCCAGATGTAAATGTTATCAGAAAGCAAAAACTCAGCACCAAACTGAGCTATGGGACAGAGGGTCAAGGTTACGTCAACATCAACAAAAAAGCTTGTGTGTGTTCATGTGCGCAGGTTTATTAAATTGACTGAGGTTGGATCCCCTGACCCATAAACAGGGCCTCAAGCAAATCGCTGGTGTCCCATAAAGCATCTTTACCTTTCAAAGGCAAACACACAGACACGTCTCTTACCTAGGTAACTGTCATCATATGCGTCTGATGCAGCCACAGTCTGCTTCTCTCCTTGAACTTTGCGCAGAATATTTTTCAGGGAATAGCCGTTCAATATCTCTGCAACTCCTGCAGTAATCACTTGACCTGATCACACAAATACACATTTCTGTCAGTTTTCACATACAGATGTTGTGTGAGTGTGAGTTAATTTTTTATTAGACAAATTTGTACGATTGTGGTGGCAGATATCATTACTAATTTCCTGGATGGCAAAACATCAAACTATAATGCACAAAATCACTACAGAAAACCATATGAACTAAAAAATAGGAATAAAAGCAGCAATAAAGATTTTGTGGTAAAATAAATTCTTGGACATACTAAAAATAAATGATAAAAAAGCATTTGTCCTTTAATGTCAATAATGTTACTGCAATATTTTAAAAAATAATAATTTTAATGAAATAAACTTATATGCTAATGGTCATATATATATATATGTATATATTTTTTTTTAATTATTGATAGTTAATTACCACATTCAACTACAATAATTATACAATCATATTAAGATGAATAATTATAGCTGTTTGTTTCTGTAATATCTTTCCCAATTTGTTTTTAAATTCTAAGATAAATTATTGTGACCCACAATTTTTTTTTTTATTGCACAATAGGTATAATATAGGTTTGATAAGTTTTTCTTTGGAATAGGTTTAATAAGATTTTTTTATTGTAGAATATCCCAATAATTGATGTTTTGGTCCAAAGATGGCAGAAAGACCAAAATTAAAACCAAGTGGACACAATTTATCTCCCAAATTGTGTCAAAACCTCACTGTAATGCTTTAACAACATTCATATTTGTCAATCTGCAACCATCTACAGGGCCATTACACAAGCTCTGAGGAAAAAAACACAGAAGCAAGTTCGCCTCACAAATTAAGATTTGACATGGTGAATAATGCGTGAGAGAGAGAGATTTTCTCTCTTTTTGTTGTTCAAGTTCCATACACACATTATTCTCATTTACTACCAGGCTACAGCCTGACCTGAACAACCCTAACCATTAATCTCTCTTAATATGTGTGTTTAGCTATGTATCTGTGTATGCACGTGTCTCTATCAACTCGCTTTTGTTATGTGGATACAAGACACAACATGTGTTAGTTTTTGGTGGTACTTTTCTCAATTTTTCTCAATTGTTGTCCTTCCTCAAAAAAAATTATGAAAGTCAAAGGTTAAGATGGACTAAGCGTGGGAATAGAGGAGAGGAGAGAATGCGAGTGGCAGGTCATAACTTATAATGCATTAGTATTTGTCCACAGCATGAAGTATATGAGAAAGAGAGCGAGAGAGAGAGACCCTGTGTCCAACATTATTTTTTGTCTCATCTCTAGTCATCAATAACACATGTGAGACGTGATGTGGAACCCAGTATTATCAGCATTTATTAAGAACTGTAACTCTCAGTCTGTGTGGGGTCTAAAGATTGAGCTCATATGTTTTCATATCTTAACATAGTACTGCAATTACACAACAATCAACATCTAGCATAGTGTTCCAAATTCAGACACAAACAATCACATATACATCCGGCCACAGAATATTTAACTTTGCCTCATTTAGTTAGGGCCAAACATTCATTCCACATATATTTATTTATTTTTTTTGAGAAAATTTGAGATTTTTTTGCTCTCTACAAGCAATACACAAGCTCTCCCTCTCACATCTTTTAGATTTGACATATGCTGTCCTGAGACTTTTCGGTTTCTGTGGTTGCAGTAGATATTGAACACACTTAACTTGTTAATCAGCCAGATGAGTTGATGCTGACAGTCTCAAAATGCCCAAACTGTTCTATCCCAAACATAAACATCGCTAAACAAACGCAGGGGTACAGATCTCCGCATGCTCATCAAATGTACTTCATTGTTAATTGAGCAGAATGTACAAAAGTGAGAAAGTGCAGGCGTTCATTACCCTGCAGTCACTGGAGCTTAAAATCGATGATTACAGCACTAACTGTGAGCCGACACAAAAGCCACTGACCAAAAAGAACAGCTCATTGACCTCGACCAGTCTTCTATTATCACAAACCGCCATCACCGACCCATCTGTGATGAGTGAACTGTGACAGAACACTTCACTGAGGAACGCGGAGCACTGATTGGCTGAACAGACTCCGCAATGGTAGCACTAACACACTGAGATAATCCCTGCTTATTTTGCTAACGGGGCTCATGGGAGGTGACGTGTCATCTGTCTGAGTGTCTGTTATTTTGCTCTGATGGTGGAGGAAGGGTCAGCCTGGTCAGTTTGTTGGAAGGAACTAAGATTCTTAGGCTCCTGTGAGACTGAGTTTGGGATATGAGAGACTTGTGTCTGCAAATCTCACTCAGGGAGACTCTGTAAAAGGATGGAATGATGAGAAAATAATAAGGAGAAATGTGCTACCTTGCCAGTAGAAACTCCCTGGTCCTCCCACAACCAGAGTCCCTTCCTGAAAGAAGGAGAAATAAATGAGTGAGGAACTAGGAGAGAAGGTAGAAATGAGGAGGTAGAAATGTGTGTTTGCTTGTGCAGCAGTCTTTTAAGAGTCTTGAAACAGTGGTGTGTGCTATAAATGTAACACACAAGTGCGAGTAATATAGAGATACTAGAAGAATTTTTTTTTTGAACAAAAAATAATGACATCATCATGTCACAAAGGAAGTAACCATAACGATGAAATACACAGACATGTTTAAGAGGAGGGAGATTTGTTACCTTAGTGAAATCAACACTGAAGCCCGCCTGGCAGAAGCCCTGGCCCTCAGGGTCCGGGTTATCTACAAAGATCAGAGCAACCTCAGTAAAACAAGTCATTAAGATATGCCTGAGTACATAAAGTTTCAGCACTTCAAAGACAAATATGTCAAATATTTATGTAAATGGATGGATGAAGGGATGCAATGAAACGTTCAGAAGTTTGCACTTATTATTCGTGAATGAGATGTAAATATGAGGTCTACATTTGAATGTATTGATCTTTTTTATTTATTTATATTAAGTATTAAGCATAATATAATTCATATTCATGAGCTAAGCCACTACCATTAAATAACATCACAATTCATTTCACACATCTGGGCAAATTTCTTCATAAAATGAAGTGGCAACTATGGTCCTAAGCCTACGATTAATCTCAATCCCAACCATAACCAATCTCTATCTAAAGTCAGCGGAAGACAATTGATTGAGAAGAAGTCCAGGCCAAAATCTAACCCTAAAATCTGATTGGAGGATAGGAATGTTGTTCCAGGCCAAAAAATAAAGGGTGTTAATCCAGGAACATGCTAAGATATTATGTCCTGTGTGTTAATATAATATGTTGTACAGTAGGTGGGGTGAGTTAATGAGGCATAACAACACTTCCAAATCCCAACCACAGCATGTTCTCTGAAATACAATAAACTCTTTCTCTTATTCCATCTCTGTTTCTCTTCTTTCACTCCTCTGCCAGACTTACTCAACACCACGGCCTTTTCAAATGTGTGGGTGTACACATGGATGAGTGTGTCTAGTCTATAGCGAACACAAGCTGGATAATATCAAAGCAGAGTGTCCCTGCCCTGCAAGGCGAACTCTTCTAGCTGACCTGCCAAGGAGACGACTGGTACTTGAAAATGTTTGACAGAGTCAGGAAAGTAATTCACAGTCATTATGGCCTCATATGCCCCATAAAATAACTTTCCCGCTGAACAGATGAGACACTAACTGTTAATACAGACTGTTTCAGTATGAGTGTGTGAATTAAAAAAACAAAAATGTGTGTATCTGATGTGACGCCCAAAAAAATCGGAGTAAATTATTATCTACTACCCTTAACGGTGAATGAGACCTCAAAGTACAGGAAATAAGCAGGAAATGACATCAAAACAAACATGTGAGTTTCCCCTTTGATTTCTGTTTACAACAGGGGATATGACTGCCATGCCAACTGGCACAAATGGGCAGGAACGGGCACAGGCTGAAAAGCAGCAGATGCGTCTGATATTCTGTGTGAAAATCAGGGCTGGCACAACAACTCATTTTTACTAGTCAGCTAGTCATCCAGAAAACTAATCGGCTAGTTATATGTAACTACATGTACAGTAAAGCCCAGAGTATACTTCGGCTGTCTGCATTCCGCACACTGTCCCTTAGAAATATCATTTCTAAGGGTGTCACAATTTCGATTTATCGAATTTAATTCACAATCCCAAACTATGAATTAAAAAATAGAATCGTCGATGCTGCCACGCGCCCATGTCACGTCCGTTCGGCTTGCCAAGTAGAAAAAACACGTGTGTTGAAGTGCTGCAAGTCCATGGTCCATCGAGTAGCAGGAAGTTTTTTGGATTTCCAGTGAGTTATGTTGACAATGTTCACGCTTCAAAAAAGCTACAGTTTACAGACATCCCAAGTCTCGCGGAAGTTCCGGGAGTCTCCTGCATATTGATAGCGGCTCCCTGATGCACGCAAATTAGTTAAAATTTCCCAGAATCTAGAGTGAGCAAGCAAGAGCGTGCATGCCGAGACATGCTTCAAACCATATTGCGTGCACGGCAGAGAGGGAGAGAGCGAGAGACCTTGCGTGTGTGCCTCATGAGCACATGTAAGACAGAGAGCATCCTGATTGATAATAGCCGATTGATAAAAATGGAGAATCGAATCGAACCGTGACCTTAGAATCGAAAATGTAATCGAATCGAGAATTTGGAGAATCGTGACACACTTATTTCCATTATCAGGAGCGTCCACGGATGTCCAATTTTTACGGCTAAAGGAGTATACTTTGAGAGGTTTGCGCGCTTAGCTGTGCGTGAGACAAAGCGGAACGTGGAAAATGAAGTATAGGCTACACGGGCCTTAAATCAGTCAAAACACTCAGTACTCTTAGTGCGGTCCAACACTGCATTTTCTGTGCAGCTGAAGATGTTCAGTCATATCTTCATTACACAGGTTCATGCTATTTGCGTTGCAATGAACACTGCCAAAAGCAGTCATGTTCCACTGGCCTATAGTTTCTGGCAGCCTTTGGGCAGCACTTGATTAATTTCAGGGTGGTATGCAAGAATTTTGGCTTGTACTGTATATTATGAATACGCTGAATGAACCCAGACCATCTCAGATGTCCGCAGCACCAGCACGGTACACTTATAATCTATTTTGTGAAAAAGTACTCTGGGTTCATGCTATTTTAAGTCCTAAATAATTCCAAATATGATTGACCATTACAGTTTACTATACAAAAATGTTATGCAACTACTCTACCTTTCAAAAGTTTAGGGTCAGTCAGATGCATCAAAGCTCAACAAGGCTTCATTTATTTGACCAAAAATACAGTAAAAACAGTAAAAATGTGAAATATTTCTACAATTTAAAATAAATGTTCTTTATTGTAAAATATTTTAAAATGAAATTTATTCCTGTGATGGCAAAGCTGAATTTTCAGCATTACCCCAGTCGTCAATGTCACATGATCCTGCAGAATTAATTCTGATTTTCTGCTCAAGATTATTATCAATGTTTAAACCAGTTGTGCTGCTTAATATTGTTGTGATACTTTTTTTTTCAGAATTCTTTGATGAATAGAAAATAAAAAAAGCATTTATTTGAAATAGTAAGTAAGCTTAGTAAAAGTCTTTACAGTCACTTTTGTTCAAATTAATCAATGTATTAATTTCTTTCGAACCAAAAAAATCTTTCTTTGTTTATTTGAGCATCTGGGTTCCACAAACTTTTATAACTTTTATAGTTATTACCCCAGACCTCAATTCCATAAGTTAAGTATGGTAAAATAAGACTGGAATACAATATATACAGAACCTTGTAATTTAAAACGTACTAAGCTTTGTAAAGCAAAAAGAAAAAAGACTGACCTTTAACTTTTAAACATGCACATTACACTGGAACACAAATGTGAATAGGAAATTTCACATTATTGTTAATGAACAAGCACAGAAGCATATTTAGTAGACCCTGACCCAACAAGTCGACTACTGTAATAACAGAACTATTGGACTTGGTGGTGCATCCCTACCGCAAAGCATGATGGGAATGTGTTTCTACTCTAAACAAACTGATCTAAACCTTAGTAAATCTTAAACATGCTTCTAGTTAAAGGTAACTGCATGCTCGCTGGTTCCGTGTCATTGTTTGTTTCTCTTTGTGTGTGTGAGAAAAATACTCACTGGTTCTACAAGGTGAATACTCAGCATAGGCACTGAAGTTCTGCACAGCCACATAACAGGTTCCCACTGGATCCATCTCACTGCTGACCTTCACTGTCCTCCAGTGATAGAGGGGAGCACAGGCCTACAGAAACACACAAGCACCACGTTACTGTAAATAACAGCCCTGATAGATGTAGGTCGAACGTAAAGATGTTCCATGGGACTGAGCTGAAAAAAGTCTTTCTTGTGTAATTTTCTGAATAAAAACATTTAGTACAATGTTAAACGTTTTAGTATTTGATCGTTTGGAGAACAATAGTCACATTTGGGCACAGTGCCTCCCCTCATGTAAAAACTCTGGCCAATTTCTTTCAAACATCAGCAGTTCTCCACCTCACATGGTCAACCTCAAATCAACATTTTCCAAAACCCCCTCAGTAACGGGACAGAGCCACATTGCCTATCAAAACATTTCCACATAACAACACTCCCGTGCATTCATGAACGAAACTCTGATTCTGGCACCCATGCATTCATGAATGAAACACTAATGCAGTGCTATTAAATAACATTGCCCTCTTGATGGGCAGTTATATTGCAACCACATCTATGAACGCACAGAAGCATGCTTCCAGCATGAGGATGACTGAAAATGGTCTTTAAATGGGTTAGGTTCCTGAGCATCACTTACCACCACTTTGCCTTTATGAGTCCTGACTGTGGCTCCAAACCACTGATAGGATTTAAATTCAAGAGGCTCCCGTGTCCCATTCACTTTAATCATCCTGTTATCTGGACAAAAGAGAGAGGAAGAATGAAAGTCAACAAAAAACAGAGAGAGGGACTTACTTGTCTGATAAACAGAAAACATCAGGCAAACTTATGCCACTCACTTTCGAAAAATATGAGCCATGAAACAGCAAATTAGCCTGGCTTCAAATGTGTGTTTGTTTATGTGAAGGCAAATCAACAGGGAGTGTAAACACAAGCACATGATTCTGTGGATCTGTTTCTACAGGGGTTCAGTGCGATCCAGAAAAGATCCAGTTACAGCTGTGCCTGTTTAGAGCTCCATAAGGTACAGTCTACACCTCATAAAAACACATCAACTTTAATACTTCTCTGATTTCTTCTCGCTGTCTCTCAGGCCTTTACTATGGGCCTTTTTCTTCATGCTAAATGTAATTCATATACTCAAGTAACAAGATTTTGCAAATTTTTGTAAATAATTTTCTCTCTATCTTTAAAGGGATACTCCACTTTTTTTGGAAATAGGCTCATTTTACAACTCCCCCAGAGTTAAACTGTTGAGTTTTACCTTTTTTGAATCCATTCAGCCGATCTCCGGTTCTGGCGGTGCCACTTTTAGCATAGCTTAGCATACATCATTGAAGTGGACAAGACCATTAGCATTTCTCAAAAAACAAAATGACCAAAGTGTTTCGATATTTTTCCTATTTAAAACTTGACTCTGATAGCATTCTCTCAGCACAACTTGTCTTAGTTCAGTGAACTGTCAGAGTTACCGGAGTAACATATTGGTTTATTTCGAGTCGGAATGACTGTCAGGGCATTTAGAAAACTGTGGACCACCGCCGACTCACAACGCAAACTGTTTTGAGTTATTCATTTCCGTTTGGTGAACTGGTTTGACCGGTTCACTAAAAAGAACAGGTTCAAAAGAACGGTTCGTTCACAAACCCATCACTACCATTGACACGTCACGGAGCAATATGAGTTGGAGATGTGTGTTCGGTTGCTCAAACGCTTAAGTTTTATTCTGTTTATAAAACTGTACATTGGTTAAGAATGAAATGGCTAGAATTTATTCACACCTCTACTTTTGAATCCAACGCATGTCAGTGCTCAGATTCGCTTCCACGGTGCTGTCAAGTACGAAATGTACACTGTGAGGTAAACTAAACGCTATTAGCTATTTGTAAAGGGGGAGGAGCCATTAAATATGTCCTGCCTTAGCTTCCTGTTTAAGTTGAAATTACGACAATGCCTCACACAAAGCTACGTGTTTCCAAGGCACTTCAGTGGACCGTTGGAATCGTTTAAAGCCCTTTGAACAGTTTGCAGTTTGTACTGAAACTGTCTTTTGGACCTTGAACAGTTTGGTTCCCATTGAAGTCCTGGAATGTTTTCATCAAAAACCTTAATTTCTTTTCGACTAAAGAAAGAATGACATGGATATCTTGGACATGGGGGTGAGTAAATTATCAGCAAAAGTTTTTTTTAAAAGTGAACTACTCCTTTAAATCATGCAGCCCGGTCTGCAACTTTATGATACCAATACTGTACTTTTACAAGAATTTGATTTGCAATATTCACCTGCCAATACAATTCTAGACCTGAGCCATATCCAAGTCTTGGGTGCACAGTTTTTTTTTATGACTTGGGATAGCCAAACTGCACAAAAACACCTTAGCAACCAGCAAAATCCACAAGAAACAGCATAGCAATGGTCTAGCAACAATCCAGAAGACATTATTACCTGCACAGCATGACATAGCAACAATCAACAACACTACAGTAACCACATAGCAAATATACCTTGGGAACCTCATTAAACACCCTAGTAACACCAAGAACACCTTAGAAACCACATGGCAATACCCTAGCGACCACAAATCAACACTTTAGCATGACAGCTGGGACTTTTGCAGAGGAAAAGCACCACTACAATGTTCTATGCAAAGTTGTATTTATTGTTATTGCGTAAACGTTTAGCTACAATTTGTGCGTGTTGATAGGTTTTACACACGTGTGATCAAGCTGTATTGTAGGAAGTTGTTGTTGCTGATGGAGATTAGCAAACTGGATTAACAAAACAACTGTAAATAGACAAACATGCACAAAATCTTAATCCAGACATGCTCATGCAGTACTATTTGCAATTCATAAACATAATGATACTTTTCAAAATCAAAAGTATAAAACAGGCCAGAAAAATCAGGACATCCTTTTTTAAAATGAACACATGTTCTGGTGTCACACACTGTGCTAAAATGCAAGGTCAGACTGATAATATAAAACACAGCAGGGCATCCCTTGGTGCTTTAGAACATCTGTTTCATTTTTGGGTCCAAAATGCATGCTTGTAATTTTTCTTTTCATTTTATGCATTGATATATATTTGTTGTAAATGATTCCTGCAGTTATGAATGAAAGCTCCTATAATAATTAAAACTGTGATCGTTGTAAACGTAAATGACCTGTGCAGCTAATAAGAAAGTCTTAAAGGGTTAGTTCACCCAAAAATGAAAATTCTGTCAGTATTTACTCACCCTCATGTTGTTCCAACCCCGTAAGACCTTCGTTCATCTTCGGAACACAAATTAAGATATTTAAGATATTAAGTTCGCTCCTGCATACAGTCCATAGGCTTCTTGAGGGACTGGCTCTTGCTGTCCTCGAAAAGTCATTAAAGACATTGTTAAAATATTCCAAGTGACTACAGGGGCTCAATCTTAAGTTTATCAAACGACGAGAACACTTTTGTGCGCAAAAAAACAACAAAAATAACGACTTTATTTCAACTATTCGTTTATTTCTCCCTCTGCGCGAGTCAGGTTACTAGTTTAATAGCGTAAGCTTCTGTTATTGTACGTCACACGCATCACACACACATGACCAGCGTCGGCCAATAGTGAGCCTACGTGTGACGTAGCTCTACGCAATCACACTACGTTAACTGACTTACAGGCTCATGTAGAAGGAAGTGAATAGTTGAAATAAAGTCGTTATTTTTGTTGTTTTTTTGCGCACAAAAGTGTTCTCGTCGTTTGATAAACTGTCAAAAGTACCTCAAGAAGCCTATGGACTGTATGCAGGAGCGATCTTAATATCTTAAATATCTTAATTTGTGTTCCGAAGATGAACGAAGGTCTTACGGGGTTGAAACAACATGAGGGTGAGTAAATACTGACAGAATTTTCATTTTTGGGTGAACTAACCCTTTAACATGCATATTCACTTGTCTCAGATATTACAAATGTAATACTACAATTTACCTCGAATATGTTAAATGTTCTTGCTGTAAGACCACTAGAACACCTGGACATAACTATGAAGTTGTGTGCGAGAGAATTGTGTGAAAACTTTCAAGACAAGGTCCTGTGGTAGATGACCCTATCTGGTGTATCTGATGAATTTACTCTTCTCAGTCAGGACTGTATTAGTCACACACACACACAGACTGTCATCAGAAACGTCAGTCGCACAAACACATGCCATGCCCCCCATGGAGATCTCTAAGAGTCACAGTGGGAAGAGTGCACAGGATCACAGGTCAAGTGTTTAAAAAAAAAAAAAAAACGTGACTAATGAATCTGGAAACGTGTGTGTTCTGAAAAGATGTTCTTGAAGAAGTACATGCTGGAAATTAATGACACCAATTGGAATCTGATCTAATAATAATTGACTGCCCACAATGTGTATCGCAGTGCTACGCCAAAAACAACAACCGCAATATGGAGGGTTTAGCAGTAAAGATGATGTTGTCTTATTTACAACATGACAATGTGTAGACACTGGATTATTGTGCCTTCTGAGCCAGACACAGAAACGTATATGAGGCTGTTATGCGCAGCCTAATTCCACGCTGTTGTCTCTGCCGGTTTCAAAAAATGTCTCCGTTGCATTGTTATTTTCTGCTCGTCCGGTACTTTGTAACTCAACCTTGTTTCTGCAATGACTTCAAACATGTTTCCTATAACATCATCTGGCTTGAGAAAGTTACATAAACCACGCAGAATCCGATCAGACTGAAACTGATTTCCAGAAATGAGATGTGAATAGGATTTTATACCATTGTGAATGTAGCTCGAAGCGAATTTGTAAAAATTGCATTTCATGTTATTTTTCGCCGTTCTCACTTGCTCTGATCCTGATTGGATTATAATCGGATGTGCACAAAAAAACAGATTTGTGCAGCCAATATAAAAAAACAAAGACGATGATACTAAAAAAGAGAGCAGAATTTATCTATGACACGAACCCTCATGTTTGTACCGATAGAGCTGTCATAGTTGAGTACATGAGTTCTGACTTTTGACATCACTGTCCTTCCACTGACTACTAGACTTCCCAACTGTATTGATAACGTTGGGTATGTAAAATCTTTGAAGTAACTCTTATGAGTGCAGAAATGTGACAAATGTGGATCTAGAGTGACGCAAAAGTCGCATGAATTCCGATGTTTAGACTGAGGTCGCATTGCAAAACATTACACATACACATTTCAGTAATAAAACAGTAATAAATAATCAATAAAAAAAATCTAAAAGTACTTTCATCAGTTATTCCAAAGCTAAATCTATTCAAACATCAATTTCATTTTTGTAAATATTACGGATTATCTAATTCAATGTGTTTGAATGCTAAACATACTGTACAGAAGACAGTAGATTTTTTTTAGTAGTAATTTTGAAGAAGAATTTAATCCAATAAAAATAACTGGTTTATAAAAAGTGATTCATTTGTGTATGCAACACTTTTGTGCTCTGTTATTGATGCACTAATACAAGTAATTAATTCACACTCTGCATTGCATGTTCTTTATTCACTAAAGAGAACCGGCTCATTTGATTCATTTGTTCGCACCATGTTCTTCAAGCACTATTATATTGAACCGACTCACATACGAGTCATTCGCTTGAGAATCGGACCGCATAGTCGCGCGTGGTTCTTTAACTTTATTTAGTCAGAGGTCATGTCATGGCCTATTCTGATAAGAGCCCATGTTAGAACCAGCAACAGCACACAAATACTGCCATCAAATCCCCACAAGAGAATGCTTTGAATAGCCTAACAACACATCAGCGCTCACATTCCGCTGCATCCAAGTCTGTCTCAAGTCCATGCCGCGTTTCTGAGTCCAAAACCGACGGCTGCATTTACCGGCAAGCTAGCCATGGTTACTTAAAATAGTCCAATAATATTATGACTATGAACTGCCCTGCAATCTCAATCACAGTCACAGGTTACGTTACAGAATCGATCTAAACGTTGACACCAATCTTTCCCTTTCTGTCACTTCACTGTTGCACAATTGCTGACACATCACCTACACCTTTTCCCTCACTATGAATTAGACGAATATAAACAGCACAAATGTACCGTGAAATAATGAACGAAGATATTCAAACGTAAAGATAACATGTTGGTGACCTAAAGAATAGACGCGCGCAATGCACGTCGAAATTAAGGCATAGCCTACACGCTGAGGTAAAGTTGCGCGCCTTTCTCTGGTAATTACTTCGCTCCTGAAATGTTAAACCAAACCATATGCGGTGAAATTAACTCTTTCTTGGATGTGGTTTTTGATCTTTTTATTAGAGGAAAGGGAATTTATGAAGCCTACTCTAAATATGGTGCTTAAAACAGAAAATATGTTTTGATAAATACGATAAACAATAACATATAGTATGTGTTTTTAGGTTATTTGCACATCATTTTAACTGTACAAGTTTAAAATGAATGTGTAAAAGGACATAAAAAAACATTATTATAACTCAAAGGGCCACCCTGTTTGCTCATGGTCATTTTACATTAAGGGTTATAAATCATGAGGCTACCTACTTGCTTTATCAAAGGGGATCTGGCGGCAGGAGTCTGGGTCTGATGCCGGCCAGGGACAGTAGTACACCGCTCCTCCCTCCACAATCCCTGGCTGAGAGGTGTTCGCTTTAGGAGCCCCAACCAGCACCGACATGCTGGAGAGAGAAAGGAATAAATCTACGCACAAGTGCATCCTAATACTGAATCACAGTGATACACTTACAAGTGACAATATGAACCCCTGAAAAGTTAAATGTGAGGTAGCATTAGTCCAGCATTTCCATTTAGCTTACTTCACATGAACTTCTGGCGCCTATAAGATTAGTGGTCCATATTGGTGGTGCTGAAAGTTTTCATAAAAGCTGTGGCAAATGTCACGAACATTGTAGGCATAACCAAACTACGTTATGCGAAATATAGCCTACTGAAAGTTGCGTCTGTTTGGGAGCTTGACAATTTTATAGGCTATACAAAAATTATATAAAAAATGTTTATCCCACTTACGCTTTTCTGTCCAGTGTTGGCTGGTAAAAGTCCAGTGAGTATCCAAAATAACTTCCTTCTGGTCCATTATAAACCGTTGGCTTTTCTAAATCTAGATTAAAAGCAGCAGCTTCACAAAAAACTAAAAATGTGAGCAAAAACCCACGAGAAAACACGAGGAATAAACACGGGTGCATGGCTCCAGCCCAGTTTCTTCAAATGTAATCCAAAAGCTTTGAATAAAGATGGTCAGAGAGAATGTTATGTCCGTGCTCAGCTGTCATAAGTTGAGTGTGTGCTGCTCTCCATCTGTCTGCTGCTGCCTTCATGCAAACCGCACACGAGTCTGCGCGCGCTCTCTGCGTACTAAACATTATAATGAGCTGCGCACGAGACCGGACTCCTGCACCACATCACACACCATCCGGCCAACTCCTTTTATGGAGACACACACATAATATGAATTTGCACACAATTTAGACGAAAATACACTATTGCGAATATTATTAATAGTATTCGTTTTATACACATTATTATTGGTTCCACTTTAGACATTCTACATGAGTAACTTTGCAACTACATGTCAGGCTACTCAGTAGAATATCTGTTGGAAGCATCAAAACAAAGTGTTCCCAGACAAAGCAGACAGTACTAATACTCTAACGAAAGCGGACATGTAGTTGCAAAGTTACTTTTAGTTAGTAGAATGTCTAAAGTAGACTATAAAAATAAAGTGTTATTATTTAAGGTAATTAAGCTACTTCATATTTGTCAAAATAATTTACTTATTTTGACGTAGCATCAAATATATACAATTCTCAGCTCTCTCATATCCACTCCCCTAAAGGACCAATCACATGGCAGTTGCTTCAATGCATTTAGAGGTGTGGTCCTGGTCAAGAAAATCACTACAAACTGAATGTCAGAATGGGAAAGAAAGGTGATTTAAGCAATTTTGAGTGTGGCATGGTTGTTTGTGCCAGACGGGCCAGTCTGAGTATTTCACAATCTGCTCAGTTGGGATTTTCATGTACAACCATTTCTAGGGTTTACAAAGAATGGTGTAAAAAGGGAAAAACATCCAGTATGCGGCAGTCCTGTGGGCGAAAATATCTTGTTGATGCTAGAGGTCAGAGGAGAATAGGCCGACTGATTCAAGCTGATAGAAGAGATGAATATATATGCACTGTACACGCACGCACACACACAGAGAGAGTCTTTATATTTTTTTATAATCTTTTATTATTAAAAAATAATTCTATAAAATTAAAATCCTATTAACTATAAAAACTATAAATCCTATTAAAAATAATAGCAATGACAAATATTATTTATAAAACCTTTAAATAAAATTTTTTCAACATTAATATTCCCATATTATTTGGATAAAGTCGTTTCAATTTGTGTCAAACTTACTGCGGATGTTTTTAATTACGCAATTTAAATGAACGGTAATTATCCTCTTCAGACGTCCAAAATTAAACCTTTGTACGAAGTGCGCGATAAGTATTACCTCTGGAAAATAAACGGTGCGGGTGTTTTTAAGAGAATCTACAAATGTGCATCGTTCTTGACCCGTTTCCTTGGAGCAAATCTAAATTTAGGTGCTCTTCACATCTGAGCGCAAGACACAGGCTGCTTCTGCTCTCCATCTGGCTGTCAGAGTTTTAATCCTGTCTAAATGAAGTCATTCCCTTTACCGCCTATCCTGTGATCACCAAACAGTCCATTCCAAGTTCCAACTGTAAACGATCTCACACTTTCGAGAAAACCACTCAAAAACACGGAAATTGCCATGGGGTGCATACCATGTGGATATTATTATTGCTTTACATGTTAAGTATGATAATATAATAAAATAGTGACTTTTTTATATACATAGTATCCAAAAGAACACACCCTTTATAGGGAGATTCAGTGCCATTTGGGGCAGGGCCACCGACAGGTCTTGGGCTGTGTGCTTTCTTGTGGTGCCAACCAATCAGTTCATTTTCATTTAAAAATTATATTGCAGAAAAGATAATACAAACTAGTTAGTGTCATGGGTGAGGTAGTGCTGTGAGCACTCTTGAGCTGATCCTCTACACGTGTCATTCTTTTCCCTTTATATGCAAAAAAATCTCATAATGAAAGAAACTATACATTTCACAAACTAATACGAACAATAACACATGGATGAATAAATTATAGTTTATTTAGAATGTACTTAGTAATCAAACATCATTATAAAACATCTAACCTGTTCTAATAAATGAAACAAAAGGTTGATTTTACCTGATCAGAGCAGCAAAATTGATTTGAATTCTTAATATTTTGGACATGTTCCCATCTGGCTTTAGATCACTACATAGCACCGAGTCAGCTCTGTTGAGGGTTACAAATGATATCTTGCTTCCTCTGGATTCAGGCTCTTGTGTTGTGCTGGTTTTGTTGGACCGGAGCGCTGCATTTGATACCATTGACCACAACATTCTTCTTGAACGGCTAGAATGTATGGTAGGTGTCAAGGGCACAGTATTACAATGGTTTGCTTCCTACCTCAAAAAGAGGACTTTTTCATTAAATTTACGAAATTTTTCCACTTCATCTGCTCCTATTTTGTTTGGTGTGCCCCAGGGATCTATTTTGGGACCTTTATTGTTTTCCCTTTATATGCTCCCTTTGGCTCTCATTTTCAAAAGTACATCACCTCAGATCACTGTTATGCAGACGATTCTCAGCTTCACCTTCCAGTAAGGCTTGACACCACTGCTTTATTCGATGTGTTGGAACGTGTAGATGATATCAAGAGGTGGATGACAAATAATTTTCTGCAGCTAAATGAGGATAAAACGGGTTTTAAATCTGGGTTGTCCAGCAGATTCCTCTCCTGCGCTGAAAGCCCAGTTATGTCCTCTTTCGACAAATGTATGCAAACAAATCAAAAACCTTGGAGGGATCTTTGACTCTTCATTCATTTTTGATAAACAAATTAGTGCTATTATTAGAGGAAGCTTTTTCCATTTAAGATCTATTGCAAAGTTGAAGAACGTTTTCACTCAAAGATTTAGAAGCATTTATAACATCTTGATTAGACTATTGCAATTCTCTTTACTCTGGCCTTCCTCAATCTTCTTTATCTCGATTACAAATTGTCCAAACTGCAGCTGCAAGACTGTTGACTGGGTCTAGAAAGAGGGATCATATTTCTCCTGTTCTGGCACCCCTTAACTGGCTTCCCATTAAGTTTAGAGTTGATTTTAAGATCCTGATGCTTGTTTATAAGGCGTTGTCTGGCTGTGCATCAAGGTATATTTGTGATCTTATTGTGCCATACTGTCCTGCTAGGACACTTAGATCTTCAAATCACTTGCTTTTAAATGCGTCACGATGTCTCTACAAATCAAAGGGTGATCGGGCCTTTTCTGTGGCTGGGCCCAAGCTTTGGAATGCTCTCGCGTATCATGCGAGGTCTGCTCCTTCATTGGATATTTTTTAAAGTCCCCGTGAACCGGAAGTTGCAAACGACTTTTCTCCAGTGTTGTGACGTATTTCCGAGAGAAACGGAATACTAAATGAGGCAAAATAGTGGGCGTGGCTTTTTTTCCAACTAGCACCTGATTGGATCTAGAAAAATGGGTGTTTCATTCTGAAATGGAGGATGACGCAAGTTTACACACGCTGTCAATCAATGCTCGCTCGGCGCTCGCAAACACATAGCAGCTGTCAGTTGGAGGGGCGTGGTTATGGATGTTAAGGAGACACCCAAACCGTAAAGCCTACGTCATCGGGCAAGGTCCTCCAATGCAGAGGGGAGGGGCATTTTCAAAATTTAATTAAAGATTACGAAGCCAAAAAAATTTTTTTGTGTGGATTGACTTGCATGTATGAATTGTTCACCACAAAACGATCAATTTAGGCAAACAAAGTAAGTATGGTCAATTTTGATTTCATAGGGACTTTAAGACCCCGTTTACACGAAGGAAAAACGCAGATATTTCCCTGCGGATTGGCCTCTCGTTTACACGAAAACCCTGTTTTTATTACAGAAAACGATTATTTCTAAAAACTCCGGCCAAAGTGGAGATTTCTAAAAAACGCCGATTATGTGTTGTCGTGTGAACTGGGAGAAACGGCGTTTAGGTTCTCTCTTGACGATTCTGATTGGCTTGCATGGCTTTATCCATAACCCTACACTGCCACCAATAGGTTTGGCATAGTTATGATGGCGCTCGACGGCGTATTTATGCGGGTGGGTGAACGACGTTATTTTTGAAAACGGAAAGGGGGAAAATATCCGTTTTGCTAAATACCCGGCTTTGTGTAAACGTTGCCTAAATCTACTTTGAAAACACATTTTTATTCTTTAGTACCTGTATTTTTTTATTTATTTTTATAGTGTAGTCCTGCTATGCACTATGTACAGCACTTTGGATCAATTTTATTGTGTTAAGAGTGCTTTATAAATAAAGGTTGTTGTTGTTGTGATCTTCCAAAGATAAAAAAAAAACACCCAAAAGTATAGACCAAAAGCACTCCACAGTAGAACTAGCAAAACATGTCCTTACATAGCTACTGTTGAGATAATGTATGACTTTGGCTCTCTCTCAAAGAAAACCAGGTGAAATACATAAAACCCGCCACAGCAGTGCACATGCATCAGCAAGGACTGAAGAGCTCCTCTGCTGGCCTTTTTTGGGTTCTGGTGAAGATTATTGGTGACAATCTTAGATATAGTGTTGTTTGTGCAAGCCAGGACTAAAAGCATGATGATTTGATTCTGCACGAACAATAATGGGTTCAGTATTGGATCTTTGGTGATTGTCGTCATCGCTCTGTCTAATAAAACACACTCACAGTAGTGAGTCGATACCCGCTTCTCTTCACAAAACCGACGTTTTTAGCTCGGCTGCCTCTGAAGTCTTTTTTGTAAACATCGAGAAGGGTTAATCTCTAACAGACAGATTTGAAGAAAAATAATAGATTACGCATGGTCCATGTATTGTTCTTTCATTTCAGGAGGAATGAGAGAGCTGGAGAACATTCTCTGAATTCCCCTCTAAGGCTCTGAGAGGCAAAGAGCCAGATAGACTCTTTATCTCACTGTCCAGAAACAACTGGATGTCAAATCAAGGCTCACAAGTTTAATTATGTGCATGTCATCCAACGACTAGTTGACCTGCATCATTGATTTTACTATTGTTTGAAAAGCAGAAATATCATGACATAAATTGCATGGACGGTCTGACATCAACCCAACTTTTGCCACTGAAACCTAGAGTAACTTTTTTGCACTTGTTAGCAGACTGAGGTGTTTGATTTGCATTACGTGTTTTGTTTTAAAATTTGATTAAAAGCTTTATCTTAGTCGCATCTAATTACAAACTCCTTTCTTTCTGCATGGGTTACTATTACACATTATTAGCAAACTCCAGATGTGTTTTGTATGGTTCTTCAGTAACATGGCCCCATCCTCTCATAGAGATCAGTGTTCATTAAAGTTCTTTATATGATGGAGTTTGTATGCTATGTCAAACCTAAATGGGCTCTTCCTAACAATTGAGCCACATACAGTATTTGGATATCATTTAAAGATCTTTTGCATTTGTTTTATTCTAGCTTTTAATCTTATTCAGTCACATTCACTACAACCAGACTTATTATTCAAACAAATAATCATTAGTATAAGAGGACAATCACATTTCAATTAAAAAAGGAGAGAACTTAAAAAACAAATCTAAATACTTTCTATTTTACAGATGACACTTTCTATTTCTATTTTATTGACGTTTTGAAATAAACCATCCCAAAATACTCTCTCCTCCACATTTTCTCTTCATTTATAAAGATTTCTTGAACTTTTGTTCTGCCAAGAACTGATAAACGCTGGCTGAAACTTATAAAACCCTCCATGTTTTCATATTCCAGACAGACATCAATATTAGTGTCACCTAACCAAGAATAGAAGCACCTGTCAAACACCCGTTTGTGTTGATAATAAGTCATTATAATATATATACACTTGTCTTGGATTGGCTGGAGTGATATAAAACCATGGTGAGCCGTAACAGAATCCCTTACGTTGACCACTTCATAATGTTTACGCATTGATAACTAGTGTCCTCAACGTTTACATCATTTTATCTAAGATTGTTTATGATGACGCAACAAATGTCTGATAGCTCCCAGCCGACCCAGGCCCACTGATATTCTTTAAAGCCAAAATTTAGCTGGAACTACGCACACATAAAGACTTCAATAGAAACATTCTGGCAAATAAAAGCCTAGTATCCTGTATTCTGCATCTTGTTTTGAATTTATTTTCTCTGCCATTGAATATTGGTTGTTTGATCTGGCGCCAAGTCACTAAGAGCTTAATGAAAAATTTGGTTCCACTAAATGTCGCTTTTATTTCTTCCTGTAATAACATGGAATTTGGGCAAGTCACTTGGCCCATGAAAGATGTGTTCCATATGTCACATGCACCCTTAGTGGTAACGTTTTTAATTATCTGTCGGTCTGACCTTTACAGAGGAAACCAGAGGAGCTTGATCTGTGACCTTGAGGATATTATGGGCCACAACGATCACATCCTGTGACATCAAATTTATTTGATGGCACAATCTTAAGCCCAAATCTGATGTAAACCTCTGAAACCAGTCAAAACACAGTTTTACTGCGAAGTAAAAAAAAAAAAACAGAGAATATATCCCCCTCAAAAGTTTATGATGGAACGGATCAAAAGGCAAAGTAAACTAATAAACAGCTTTAGTGAAGAAAAGCAAAATTCACTAAGCAACTTTTGACTTGAAGGTCCCCACAGTCCAAAACGTATTCAAAGTCCCCTTAAAATTAAATATGCTATCAAATGAATATATAAATAATAAATAAAAAATAATAAAAAATAATAATATATATATATATATATATATATATATATATAGTTGAGAACCACTGAGATATATATATGAAACATTTAAATATGCTATATGAAATATTAAATAAATATATAAATATATGAAACATTTAAATAACTCAAATTTAAGTAAAACAATAAAATATAAATAAAATATAATTAAAATTAATAATAAAATATAATATAGCATAAGAGCACAAGAAAATAGTTTATTGAATGCATATATATATATATATATATATATAAAATTTACTACAGATTCAAATACCCTTCCATATACTTTACCCTCCATACAACATATCACTTACCTAATCGGTCACTTACCTGCAGTTTTTGATAACAGCAGAAGTAAAGCAATTTTCCTATAGTAGACAGTTACCATGCCAGGAAGTTCAAGTCAGGATCCACTACTGCTGCCCCTAAAGACAGCATAAGAAAACATGAAAGACATTCTGATTGAAGGTTAGAGATTACCAAAAATAAAAACATATACAAAATTAATAAAAATAATGTGCAAGAAAATCTTTCAGTTATCTTTCGGTCAGGAACATTTAATCTTATACAAAACAAACACACCACAGTCCAGATGTGAAGAACAAAAGTGTTTATTTTAGTGAACCTTAAAGATCAGAATAAATAAAGGGTGAGCGTTTGCCTGTGTTATTCTTCCCTCTCATGCAGAGAATCATAGTGTCATTCCACAGTACCTCCTGGAGGGTTGCTACTTCAAACTTTAAATAATAAAATTGCCTTATTCCTCCACTATGGTTTGGTGCCCAGCATGGGGTTGTAGTGCATTCTTTTATAATCCTGCCTAAACAGACTTCCTCTCAGGACCGAGTGCCGCAGAACATGGCCGCTCCTTAGCTGACCATTAACAAAACACCGATACTTTGTCCAAAAAGAGGCTTTGGTCAAATAATCCCTTAAATATTCACAACTGCCAACACTGAAAAAAAAAAAAAAAAAAAAAATATATATATATATTTATAATTCCATAAATTACTAATAAGATCATCACAGTTGACGTGCTAATTCAAAGATTTATCATTTCAGACAAGTAAACAAAATCATGTACAAAGTTGACAAAAATAATAAGAAAACCTGATGCAAATGCAAATACATTTGGTATACACAACAGATGACCCCCCCTCACACCCCAAATATGTTCAATCCTTTCAAATCCAAGGCTTTAAACACAAAAACAGCCTTATAATCAAGCCGGTTGAGATGTGTAAAAAGCAAACAATAGGCGTTGTGTGAGTGCCAGGCGAACAGCATCGTCTCTCGTTTGAACTTCAGGCCGCATGTTGGCCTTTCTAAATGCAGTGCCGAGAGAGTGAGGAGTCCTATGAGCGTTCCTGAAGTCAGCGGGCTGTGCAGCCAGAGGTTGGCAGGTGAAAAGTGAGAGATAACGGTTAATTTAGGGAGGGTGACCTTTCTGTGGTCCACAGGAGCTCGATGTAGGGCCATTTGGTCAGTAGACAGCGCTTGATTGGAGTGTCGTCTGTACGTACCATGGGGTCCTCAAAACCCATGACCAAAGCAGTGCCCTCAACATAACTCACCTGGTGGAGAGAAACACAAGGGGTGAACGCGAAACACATTGGCATACATCCAGTCAACTTCCTGACCTTCTAAATAAAACCTGGTTGCGTTTCTGGAAATGCCAGGGTTTCTCTCTCTGTATGTGTCTCATTAGAGACCTGGCCTCCTGCTATGACATCATCAGACATAAGACAGTCGATGACTTCCATATGGAGGGCGTCATATTGCCAGGAAGGAATCTGCCCTTGACAAAATGTCACGATAAACATGCACCCTCATTTTTATCAACATTTTGTGTTGCTGTTATACATTTTTACCCAAGTGAAACCTGTAAATCCATTCACTTATATAAAGGCCTCATGTGTGTTTCACAAGGTATAATAGCACAGTATTGAGTATGATGGGAGATCCATTGACTCCTGTTGACCTTTAAATCCAGGAGTTAAGCTTCGTTGTCCACAATCATCAAGACTCAGAGACATCCCTTCACACAGAGACAAACTCACCAATAAACTTTTTTTTTTTTTTGCCTAAAAGAATTGAGTAAAAGGCATAAAGCTCTACGGCACTCCCTCTGGTGGTAGCCACAAACATCTCTCCACCAACATTACCAGTCCATTATGTAGTGAGGCTTAGACATGCTGACAGCACAAATCTCTGTTCAAGTCACTGGGAAGCAGATCACACACTTGCAAGACTCCACTTGTCATTTTTCTTCTAAATGGCCAACTAACCTCTGATCAACCCTGTTTCAGCAAAAAAGTTGCTTTTGTCATCAACCATGAGCGTTGCATTCATCGGTTTTCCCAGAGTTAAGAGCACAATCCATCAAAACAAACACATTGCTCTTGGTAACTACAGAGAGACAGATTGATTAAAGAGTGCAAAAGCAGCAAATAGGCAGGTGTAGAAAAGGATGTTGAGGGATGATCTTTTGAACTTAAGCTTTCAGATCTGAACTTTGAAGATCTGAGAGTGCAGCTTACTATACTTCTACTATACTTCCATACTTTTCAAGCAGCCCATTTTAACCCCACCCGCACCATTCTTCATTTTACAACTGTACTCTAGCTTTTGACAGTAGAATACAGCGGAAGGAAGGGTGACATCTTCTAGCTGACTATACTCTAAACTATAACCAGCCATTTCCAGGCCCAATAAAACGCTACAGTACATCTTGTTTGAAGGCAAACATTCATCATGGCTACCAGTCAACTGTGATCATGTGGAACAGTGAGGTTATCCATGTTAGTTAGAACATGCCTTTCATAAAACTTGTCAACACTCTTTGTATGTTTACTTGAAATAATCCAAATATTTCCACTAGCCTGACAGATCTCATGTTTCGAGTTTCTTGTTGTTGGCATATTCACCTGAAGATAATAGTCTACTGTTGGTCAGCTTGGCTTTGTGTTCAGTTATGTCTATATATATATATATATTTTTTATAATATTTCTTTATTTTCTGACTAAAACAAATGCAGATGTGCATAATCAG
Source organism: Pimephales promelas (assembly GCF_016745375.1). The sequence goes on along the minus strand of NW_024121222.1, from coordinate 5,444,287 downwards.
TCTTACTGTATACACAAGGATTGAATAAAAGAAGTGACTGAGCCAGTACCACATCAAGGACTGATTGGTTTCCACACTTTTTATCAATGAATTTCCAAGGAACAATGATTTTCTGGAGATTGCACTCACATGTTTTGCTGTGCATTTCTAGTTCAGTTTCTAGTTGAGTACAGAATCTTAAATCCGGTGAAAATCTGCAGTTTTCTCTATGGGCAAAGATTCAGTCCTTGCAAACATCTTATGAATGTACACTAAAAGTTTTTTTTATGCTCACCAAGATTGCACTTATTTGATCGAAAATACAGCAAAAACAATATTGTGAAACATTATTATAATTCAAAAGAATAGTTTTCTGTTTTAATATATTTTAAAATGTAATTTATTCTTGCGATGGCAAAGCAGTCTTCAGTGTTGCATGATCCTTCAGAAATCATTCTAATATGCTTGTTTGGTACTTGAAAATGATATAATTTTCAGGATTTTTTGATGTCAAAAGAACTGCATTTACAATGTTTGAAATATAGAAATCTTTGTAACATTATAAATGTCTTTACTGTCACTTTTGATCAATTTATTGCATTCTTGCTAAATCTAAGAATTAGTTGGGACATGAAGCAGGAGTGCTGGAGGAAGACAGAATGAGATCAGATCCCTTTGGATGATTATATGACTTGAGCAGAAGGGAAATCTGGGGTTTGGCTTCAGATGCCAGTATGGTCCGTGTTATGGCCAGGAGCTCCATACATTTGCAAGGTGTTTGGTTCCTGAGAAAGGGCTCCTGTGAATATACGAGTGGCACAGAGGAAACCTCAACAACAAAGGCTACGCATTTTACTGCTTCTGGCTAATGCATTTGCCAGAGTAATGAAGAGTAACCTGTGTGTCCTCGGGGACCTGATGTGGCAATTCCTACCCATTACCCCTTTAACTTCTGTCAATCTCTTTCTCACACACATGCATTTCCGCTAAGAAGCATAGGTCACACACACTCCTTGATAAATGAATGTATGAGGTCGGCGGGGTTCTTTAGTGCATACGGTTGGCATTTTTAAATATCATTAGCACTCTTTTTGGGACATAAGACTGGCATGATAGACGAAAATAATTAACAATGGTAAGAAAAGCACATAAAAGACATGAGACAAGATTAAGTCCTTGAAACAACATCAGAAAATATAATAAAAGAGTCTTTGTTTGTTTTTTTAATTAAAAAAAGATTAAAGATTAAAAAAAATATTAAAGATTAGATTAAATAAAATCAAAAGTTGTAGTACAAAAGTAGTAATAGAATAGTTATGACTTTAATTTTAACAACTGCTAAAAATTTTAACAACTGCTAAAATGTGAACAGCAACAACTTTTCCTTTTAAAAGCAGAAGGTTGAAGGTTTTTCAATTTAATATTGGAGACCTTGAGAACCAATGGAGAACATTATTCAAAATTTTTCTTTTTGTGTTGCACAGAAGAAAGAAAATCTCAATATACTCTGCCCACTGTAGAAAGCTGTCGACACTCGCAGGAAACCCTTGGAACGCTATGGGTTTCGGGAGGCTAAGAGGTCTTAGTGGTGTGGGCCGTATGACGGGGTGGCTCACAAACTCCACATCTCAGGAATCAGACAGGATAAGACTGACCCACCCGCGCTTTAATGCCAGCAGGGGTAATATGTTATTAAAGTGTGCTTGCATGAGCGGCCATTGGAAACAAGCGGAGTGCAATGCGTCTTACCTTCTCATTGTGGTTAGACTGCTTCAGGCCATTATAGTGATACACAGGAAATGAGTCTGGGATCACAGAATCCTGGAAGAGAGAGACGACACGTGTCAGTGCGGACATGTACATCATCAGCTCTGTGGAACATCAGCAAACAGCTCTATGTGTCCTTAAACACTGACATATACTGCCTAGATCTGACTCAATCTATAGGATTTAGGATGCAAGAAAAACATTTCAGTGACTTAAGACAACTTAACCAAAACATCCATTTCCAGCTCAAACACATCACAACACACTACATAAACTCAGACCAGAGAGCCTAAAACAACGGTCCAGTGGATGGTTTTAAATGTAATGACATGCTCAATGCTGACAGCACACTGAAATATACATTGCTTTAAGTCCAAAACAATCACACCCCCCATCCGTGGAGCTGCTGAATAGACTCGATTACAAACCAGAGCCAGAACTCTGCAAACCAACTCAAACTAGCAGCAAAACCCAAGCACACAGTCTTGACAGGAGCCAAATACCTCTGTCTAGCCCCCATACCACATGCCTGCCTTGATGCCAAAACTACAACAGTCGAGTCGAGTGCGTGTATGTGTTTGAGTGGGCCTGAAATAGGGTTAGAGTATTTGATTTGATGGTAAATTGAGACCTTTTTTGTATGTATCCCTAAAGCCCTAATCTATTTAACATAGAGCAGTTGAGCTGCAAGTCCATGCCAACTATAACCGTCAGCTTCTCCCTCTCTCTCTCTGAGGGGCTACACGTACATAGATTTTATCTGGGGCTGATTGTGGGTTTATTTGAACATAATGAAAAAAAAGTAAGAAAAAGCAAACAATGTTGAGCAAGAGCAAGAATCAAGGGTAAGAAAAAAAAAGACAGCAGTGTAGGAGAGTTAGCCCTGTTCCAAAACCAAGTGAGCTGCCTTCATGTCTACAGCCTGCATAGGCAGCATCCTAACCCATAAACTTTATAAGGGATTGACTTTAAACTCCCTACATTGGCTGCAACTCTGAGCACCACACAAAAACTCACACACAGTTGATTCTAACAGAGTTTGATGTTAACATATTACTGAGATAATGGCATATTACTCTAATAGGCTATAATAAATAAATAAAAAATGGTTAAATATAGGTGTATATAGGGCTGTGAATCAAAAATGCAAGAATAATCCAAATGAAATGCATGTCTTTGAAAGAGCAGTTTTCTAGCGTATTATTTACTTTGACTTCTCGGGTATCAATGGTATGACCCATTTTCAATGCGTGAAAATTACCACAACAGTGGTTACATAATATATTACAGTGGTAAAAACATTTTAATTGTCGTTTAATGCCAAGGATAATTCAGTAGTCTAGCGTGTCAATTCTCTTTACGTGGCATGTGTAAGCCTTTCTTTGATTTTGTCTTTAAGCTGTTCAAGCTGACTTGGGCAGGTCATTCCACCAGCAGGGAACAGTCAAGGTAAAGGTCCGTAAAAGTGATTTTATGCCTCTCTGGAATGGCACCACAATGGCACCTCAAATGTTGTAAACGTATTTGAACATTCAGCATAAAAGACAGACAGTACGTGTAATACCTGATCAGGGAAGAACTCCAGCAGAAACTGACCCAACAAAATAATACCCAATCCCTCTGGATCCAGCTTACTCTTCATCAGATTCACACTGAAAGAGAGAGAGAGAGAGTTGGTTAGTTATTGTGTGTGCACACGAATGTTGCATGTTTTCTGCATGTATTGCTCATTGGCATCCTTGGCCAGTAAAAGGCTGTTGTCAAAATTAGCTAGAATCATGAATTATGTTCAGATTCTAAACATATAACAGTGAGTAATGCTTGAAATCTAACTAAAAAAACCTCAGTGAAAACAGGGTAGACTTTTCCATTTAAAGTCATACAGCGAGAGTGATAACATTACTAATGCTTTCCCACACAAACTCAGTAATAAGAGGATGATAAATGCTTTTTCATGCGATCACAGGTCACTTTAACTTACACATAAAAATTGAAACAATAATAATCATTTGCCAAATGCTGATTATGTTGTATGTGGATTCAGAAGAGGCTAAAGCAGGGTTCTGACTTCATTGACACTCGACTAAACTGCTTTAGACAGAACAGGGTGCTGTGTAAAAACAAACACATGACCTAAAATTTATTCTGTCAATTTAACGTTCATGTAACAAACCCTTTGAAAGGGTGAAGTTGTCTTTAAAGCTGCCAAAAGTTGATGTGATTTAATAAAGCAGGTGGTTTGAAACCAATCAGATTTCACTGGGAAGCTGTTTAAGAGGTGAAGGTTTCAAAGAGCTCTTGGTGAGTGGATTTAAATGGGGCTTTAGATGAAGGACCCTTTCTTCATCTTAAGTCCCATTTAAATGAACATTACTCTCTAATTCTCTTCTCTGCTCTACATGAGTCTGAGTGGCATGTGAAGAGTGGGGCATAGAACAAATCTGGTCACATCACATTATGACGCAAATGTCACATGTGTGAATTAAGCAATAAAACACAAGATGACATGCTACATTTGCAAATTACAGCGGTTTACTGCTTTAAAAATGCTTACTGTTTCATTTAAAGAAGCTTCTTATATTTATTAAGGCTATTTCAATTTTAGAATATTTTAAAATTGAATTTGCTCCTGTGATGATAAAGTTGAATATTCAGCACTATTACTACAGTCTTCAGTATAACATAATATGTCAAAATTTCTTCTAATTTGGTGCTCAGGAAACATTTCTTATCACCAACAATGTTTAAAACAAGTTGAACGGCTGAATACATCCAAATATATTAACATTACAAAAAAAACATTTTTAGATAATGACAGTTACTATATTGTGTATTTTAGCACTGCTGGAACACTATACTGACCAATCAGCATCCAGGAATGTAATGATCTGTTTTATAATCAAAAACTTATATATTTACTCGCTCAAACACATATATAAACTTACTAGTCTGGCTCGGAGACGAGATCCAAGGCTTTCATAACATCTTCAAGCAGCGTGTCTGGAATGAACCCATTATCTGAAGATGAGGAGAAAGAGGAAAGAGGCAGATGGTTAGAGCTTCTGAGAGTCTTGATCACCACCCACACAGTCTGCCTGTGTCTTATGCCCAACAATAAACATGAGTTTCATCTCTCTAATCGAAGCCATTCTGCCGACCACGCACACATATGTGCACAAACATGCCCAGACAATGGCTGATAAATAGATGGATGTGTGCTGTATGATGTTTTTCCTCCTCTCTGGTCTCCAAGTGTCAGACAGGATGTTTGCAGAGCAGCTGGTATGCTAAACTCTTTTCCGTTCACTATAAAATGAACTCTCTCCTTCTATTTTCCTGCAGTGACTAGATTAAGAACAATAAACATCTGTCCCACAACATGAAATTAGATACAGTCAGACATTTTGAAGAGTGCGTTAAATAGCTAAAATAATGTCTATATAGGTTTTCACAAAACTTTACTTAAAATGTGATGTACATCTGAGAGAAATAGAATAATCAGTGGGAAATAATGTAGTACAGTGGATTCATTCTGATTTCTGATGCAAAAGTTTCAGAAATTATTCTTTAGAAATGGAATGCAGAATGCACTGAACAACAATGTATAATAAGACAGGGGACATTTATTAGGAGAGTAAACAAGGTTCATTTTGATTTCATGTTGTTTAAGCATTTTAGCAAGCACAACACGATGCAATAGAATGTCACTAAACTGTTACACTGTCAGATGCTTGAGAAATTGTGTTTGAATGTGAAAATGTTTGAAACTGGTATAAACACATCCAAAGTGTAGTTACAGAAACTGAGCTAAAATACACAGGTTTTTTCTCATCACACACACACACACACAGTATTGTTCTTATTAACGCAAGGAACAGGAATGTTGTTTACGGCGCCAAAAGGCAAAAAGATGCCAAGCAAGAACATCTAATCTTGTTCTTGATGACACTTTCAGTGCGTGTTGTAAATTAGATACTTTAAATCAAAACTTTGGAAGACGACTTGCGTTCTCACTCTGACACATTCAGTGATATATAAACACACACAAAACTCTTCTACCTGACATGAGTGCAGTGGGCGATCTCGCTCCAGGTTCTCCTTTATTCTATCAAAAGCCCTCTCTAGCTATTCTACAGTATATATTATCATCAGGAGTCTTATGTTTAATACAAGAGCAATAAATATCAGAGACAAAAAAACTTCAGCCAACAGAATCTAGAAAAAAAAACAACCACTTAACAGGACATACAGGCAAAGATATACTGCACTACAAATGACTAAGGGAACATCAGCGTTTTTTTCCTAAAGCTAGACTGCTGGCTTTGTCATCTGAGCACAATGACTATCTTAAATGATAAATCATCATGTGAGACCTTCCTCCCCACAAATCCTCAGCAGAACTTCAAACAAATAAATCACTGCAGTTCGTTTATCATATATAGGACATATTTGCAGACATTTAGTCTGCAATCATTACTAGAGAGAAAGTCATCAATGGGTTTGTTATGTTAATATTTGTTAATCTGGGGAAAACTAGAAATTGAGATAATATAAAGATAAAAAAAAATTAGTTTTAAAATTTGAAGATTTAGCTAGGTTATGGCTTCCATAAAAAAATGTTTTCAACATTGATAAAGATAGGTAACGTTTCTTGAGCAGCAAATCAATATATCACAAACATTTCTGAATGACCATGTGACACTGAAGACTTGAGTAATGACTACTGAAATATAAAATTTCACAATATTTTTGATCAAATAAAACGTAGTCTTGGTGAGCAAAGGAGACTTCTTTCAGAAACATTTAAAATCTTACTAACCCCAAACTTGTAAGGGCAGTGATTGAACACATAAAAAAAGGTTTCTGCTTGGTGAGAACCTGAGAGGTTAAACATTTTGGTTTGTTTGGGAGCTATAATATCTCTATCAGTATATGCATATTTGTAATTCAGTTAATATGCCAGGATCTCTGTCAAAGATCAATTGTGTGAAATGTCTGGTTTAGTTTGTGCTTTCCATGTTAAGGTTTGGCTTGTCAACTGAAGAATGTTTAAATAGTGGTAGTGAAACCATATGTAGGTGGACGTGAGGGAGTCTGCGAATGTGCATTCTTGTCATTATGACGGATATCTGGCCTTGTGTAAAAAGATACTATGGGAGAATCATCAAAAGAATGGGGGCTTAACCTTATAAACGAAAAATGTAGCCACCGACTTGCATATCTGATCCCCATATATGCTCTCACTCCCTTACACGTGTAGAATTCTGTCACCGCTCTTTTACTCCACTGAAATAACGCTTTTGCATCAGATCAAATTTGGCCTTTTCTTTTCCATTTCCCATTTTCTCCTCCCACAACCTCAGTAACAGTAAAACATAAACAAACACGGTAAGTATTGGATCTTTGCACTGTCTGATAAGCTGCAGAGATAATACATTTGCTCCGTTTTGTGAAGCAACAGCTCATCTTCCTCTCAGAGAATGACAAGTTGACTCAGCTGCTGGGGTTGAGTTGACATTGAGTTTCTGTAGTCTTTTAAGCCATGTGTTCACCAAGTGTTTTTTTCCCCAAAGCTAGCGTATTTCCAATTGTTTTCAACGGGAGTGCTGCGTTTTTAAAACACAAGGTTAGGAGGTGGGGGGTAGGTAGATATACTGTATGGGGAATATGTATATCAATTCGTTTGATTGCCATCTGCCAAAACATTGAAAACAATTAAATCATTAAAAACGTAACATTCTCATTTTCAGGAACCATTGTATGTGGGTGGGACAAGACACAATGATATTGACCCACTCACATCAAGCACTCACAGCTAGGCATTTTCATCTCCCTAAAAACGCTTTAGTGGGCACCAGGCCATATTTGCACTCACAAACACAGTTGCAGACAAATGAAATGCTTCGTTTTTAATAATCTTACCTTCTGGATCAAAGCTCTGGAATACTCGTCTGGCCAGCTCAGATGGGGACTCTGGGGCAACCAAAGCCATCTCCTAGAGAGAAGGAAATATGAAATCGAAATGAGTGTTGTGGTATGGGAGGCATTTTTGCAATGTTAAAATACTGTTATTTCAAGTTTAATGTGTAGAGACAAAGATAAGCTGTTAAGTTGATATCCTGTTCATGATTGGATGAGGAAGCATTGAGTTCATTTGGCCTAAGTGTGACCATTCTCTTTGAGGAACCGAGAGGCATGACCTGATGATGCAATGTGCATTAAGGGCCCTTGATAAAATATGACAGTAAAAATCTGAAAATGTTTACATGAACTGTACTTGCATCAGTTTGTTTGTGTGTGCATTTGCGAAGTGACAAAGTGTATGATTATGTTTTGGGAGTGTTTAAATGATCAAGAGATAAACTCATAAATGGGAAAATTGTACTTCCACCAAGCAATCTTACAGATCTTTAATGAAAACAATCTTGAAAACAATCTCTCTCCCACATGCACACAACTCACAAACAGACTACGGATTTCGCTGATTAATAGAAAACAAACCAAGATCCATGTGTGTTTGTGCTTGGGACAATAAAACACATCTGTGTGTGTCTGTGTGTAAAAAATGACTCAAGCTGGAATATGCAAAGTCAGCATGCACAGCTGAATCACGTACAGTTCACAGAGTTTTCCATCAGTACATTACAATAAAGTTCACAGTGTCATTTAACCTCATATAGGAATCATGATTTGGAACTACTGTAGACAGCATATTTGGGCAGCATTTGAACATTTATTCACATGTACAAGATGAAAGAAATGCAATATCATGGACAACAACATATCCATAAAATATATCCACTTATTAAAAATGTCCTATTTAATCTTTTTTTCTTTAACCACTAAGTGACTAGAAAGTAAAAAAAAAAAAAAAAAAAAAAAAAAACAGTTAAAAATGTGAAACAGAGCTAGAGTGATGCAAACTTAATCTGACCTCTGTTTTGAACCCATTCACTCCCGTCACCTGTCTTTTGCTCACACACTTTCTGATTCCCATTATTAGAAGGTGAGACAGGAGATTATGGGCTTAACTAGTTCTCATGCTGACTGATGGTCAGAAACAGGTCAAGTTATCAAAACACTGCATTGGAATTCATCAATACTCTTTGAATGTGGTGAACAAATTCCAATAGTAATATGTTATAATGCCTTTAATTAATAAACCGCAAAAGACTGCTGATTAATTGTGTGTATTCAAGTCTGCAAGTTCTAAGTGAATGAGAGGCACAGTTTCGTCAAAATACAATTCAATGTTTTTTACATAAACTAATTGTTTTACTTTCATTCGATTACTTTTTTTTGCGCAGGCAAGACCCACGCACATTTTATTAAGAAAATCGAACAGTCTAGAAAAATATTAAGTGTTTTACTGCAATCAAAGAGAGCAAACAGCAATGAACATACAAACACGGTCATGGAAGAGTGAACATAAACACAGGCAGTGAACTTTCACAGTATGCTTTCAGTGCAAAACTCACAAATATCTCCTCTTATTTCACAGAGAAAATATACAGCTCAGAGTCACACTAAGACAGAGGGACAGAGCAACCAAAGAGATAAAACACTAAAGAAAACGAAGGTACAAAGGACTGAAAAAGTAGATGACAAAGAGAAGTTGCAGCTGGATACTGTTTGCTTTAAAGTGTAAATTGCAGGTTAGATTTTTCATGAAGATAATGCAATGTGCTTACTAAACAAAGATAAGAAACTCCCACAATTGTTTTTTTTATACCAAAATGCTGCATATAATATGAAAAGTTGGTACATTTTACAGTGGTTAAGCACGCACCCTCCCGTACACTAGGCTGGGCATGACGTCATAAAAGGGACTACAAGCTTGTACTGTCTATGCCAGGTCTATGGGTATATACAAATAAAAATGTATAAATGTTTTTTTTTCCCCCCTTCGCTCAACGCTGCAAACATGTTATAAATAGAAACTCTGGCCTGTATATTGTTTCTATTTTTTTTTAAGTTGTTCTTGTTGCTTTTCTGCAACAGATGAATAAAAATGTATTCGTTTTTATGTTTTATTCATAGATATTTCTAGTTCCCGGGAGTCCCGCGAATCGTTTTATTTTCCCTCAACCCGAACACACAGAGTGAGTGCATTACCACCTGCGCTCCCTCTTATGGCATCATCACCCAGTTACTGTAAAAAAACATGCTACCTTTGAGGAAACCCCAATAAATGTTATTTTAATGCATTTTAAGACAGACATTTTTAAATATATACATATTGAGCACTTTAATTTACACATTAATTGGTTGTGGTGGTTGACACTTAAATACTACAATTTGAGCTGGTACTCCACAGAGACAAACTAGACACCTTTCCACAGTTGAATTGCAGATAGTCAGAATAAAATTAAACTTTCAGAGCCCTTGCCTGAGGCCATGCTGAGTTATAAACCCTCATTCCTCAAGAAATGATTTGTTAGTTTTAACTTAAATCAGAAGCACATAGCTCAGCAGTGGTGAAAGACTGAGAAAAATGAATGAGTGCTTAATAAAAGTGAGAAGATCTCACCTCAAGCCATCCCAGGTTTATATGACTTTAGTTCACGAGTCTTTTTGTTCGAATACAAGTCAAGTCGCAACTTAAGTGTAACTCAAGTCCAAATCTCAAACTGGAGTTTCCATCTTTAGTATAATGTCTTTTTTTACTTGGATGTGAAAACAATTCTCTTAGCGAATGCTGTAAAATATACAGGGAAACTTCTAACTGTGCAGTGTGCACAGTACATTACTATTGTAATTTTAAAAACCATGCAGTTCAAGTGCTATGTTTAACTGGTAAAACTGCTCAGTGAATACTAACTGAAGTAAACAGTATTTCTAGTGTAAAACTGTTCTTATAAGTCATTTTTAAATGTATTTTTATATTATCGAAAGTAATGATAACTTGATGCTGATTCAGTAACTGCATAAAGACCAAAGTCAGTCATTGTGGAGATTGTCAATGAAGCAAAATGTTTTGTTGGTCAGAAATCTCAACACACTTGCAAATACCTTACTTATTGTGTGTGTGTGTGTGTGTGTGTGATATTCGCCATGACACTTATTTGTGCACATAAACCCTCCACCTCACTTTTCTCGCACACAAACACACTCTGAGGCTCCATGCTAATAACAAATGAGTGCTTGTCTTGTCATAAAGTCTGACCCCTGGTGACAAAAACAACATGCTGTTCCGCTCATGTTTACACTGTGGCTTCACAACAACGCAACCAGGCCTGTAATCAACCATGCCGTGTCAGCTTTCCTCCATCTCTTGCACACACACTCTAATAGTGGGGAATTACAGAGTAGCAAGTTGGGCAAAGACTTCAGCCCGCGGAAGGATGGTTCTGCACAATGAGTGATCTGACCCAGACAGATATATGGAGCCACACAGAAGTGGGATGCTCGACACGGACCTGCTATTCTGGATGGTTTTGGGTTTCGGGGACACAAAGAAAATAAAGCCTCATTTATTGACTAAAAAGTAACAAAAAAAAAGACTCAAATGCAGAATGCTAACATGGTGCTAAATTATACATCGTAAAGGAGAACTGTCAAGTCCCGTAGGTGTTTTTAGGCCAAATGCCTTGAGCGTTTCTGTCAGGGCATCTGTAAATATTCCTAATTGCGCTCTGTGCACTTAGATACGGTTATATTATATACGCTTGTTCATAAAAAAAAAAGCTCAGCAAGCATGATTATTCAACATATCTGTAAGGCAGAGTCTCATATAAAGAATCCTGAGTCTGGCTTTCATTACTTTTCTGAGACCCAAATACATGCACACACACTCTGGAGACAGCAACAGTCAGATCCATAGATGGAGATCAGAAATTCTCTCACACAAGAGAGAGAAGAGCCAATAGATGCAGATGACTGAGCTTCAGAAATATCCATGAGACTGAACATTAATCCCTCATGAACGCACACACAGAATCATTTTACCAGTGTTTATGGGCAGCGTTTTCTTTTGCAAATGTGAAGAATAAATTACTTCGCTTATACAAGCAGAAGATAAATAAAGTACAAAAAGACCTTATCCTCAAATTTAAGAAAGTAATTTGATTCAATAACAAGTCCTTTGTGGATAAGTGATAAAAAAACGTCAATAGTGTTCTCAACTCTGTTTTTAGAAAGTTAGGAATAAAAACTAGAAACAAAAAGTCTGTGTTTAACCTTAAAAGGGGATGTGAGATTGTTCATTAGACCGAACATGGTTTTTTCCTTAACACTCCTGTCATCCACACAAACCCCAGGCCAGTCTGATAGATTCCAGCTCCAGCAAGATAAAATCCCAAAGTTAAATCCCAGATGAGATTCAAGCTGATTCCATCTGGCCCTCAAATCTATTTCTCAATTTAACTTTAGTAGGAATTAAAGAGACACATGTTGACACAGATCATTATTTTTAAATCAGAGTGTGCAATTTTAGTTGAGAGCATAGTTCAACTTTATCCAAATGAGCAGCAACACAAAGAGACTAACAATGGGATTTTTAAAAAGCGTCACTCATCTCAGTGTCCAATACGCTGATTTCACGCAGCTGCCATTTTGAAATCAAAAGCGAGTATTTATAAGTATAAGTATATATAAGTATTTATAAATGTCACTGTATATAGTATTAACTATGAAAAAAATGCATGTACATTTTTAGAATAACAAATTTCTACATTAAACACAACAATACGCCACCGCATTCGCAACTCTCCTATGATTAAAGGCGACACTTCCGGTTTTCTTCCCCCGGAGCCATTTCAAAACACGCGTGCTGACTGAATGATCAACAATGAAGACCGTGCAACAAAAGTTACTTTCTTTGCCACGGACATATCCGACTGAACTACAAACTTTCCAGTGATGTCTGTGAAAAAGGGAATTAGAAATATTTAATTATATTTTAATTAAATGTAATATTTAATTAAATATTTACTTCTCTGACAGTCTACTCTTTTATCCCGATTACACACAAACTTGGTACACATGCTGCATGGTATCGGAGCATTTTTGTGAGTATGAGAGCGCAGTATTGGGCCCGATATTGATAACGGTATCGGTATTGGTGCTTCCCTAATTTTAAAAAATAAATAGCTAAGAGAAAATTGCTTTCATATGCAAGTAAAAAGAACATTATATACTACCCTTCAAAAAAAGTAAAACAATTCTTAAAGTTTTTTCTTTTTAGCAAGCACGCATTAAAGTGATCAAAAGCGACAGTAAAGACTTTCTAAAGGATCATGTGACAACAGCCAACAGTTGACTAGCAACCAACAGTAGAGCAACTTACTGACCTGCTGAAATTTAAATCGGTGTGAATGCCCCTTCACACAACACTATCCTAATTCTGAACTGACCACGTTTTTTAAAAGACCCCAAAGTTGTCACTGAAAATTTCAACCAAATAAGATTAGCCTTGAAGGAAAGATTGGCATCTCGGAGAAAGTCTGGGTCAGATGCAAAGGTGCATGGGTTTTAAGGAGAACATTCATTCATGGAGGTCTTCTCAGCAGTCAAACTATGAACAAGCAGCACTGTGTTTAACCAACATCAAAGCAGCACCAACAATTACACTGTTACATTAGTCACATTACCGCTTACTGCTATCAGACCATTGTAACTCAAACTACAGGTAGATCTGCTCCTCTGAAGTCCTCCACTACATAGAAATGTCACCAGCATCAGACAGCAACAGTTTAGACACCTGATATGTCAGAGCTGGCTGGGTCAGAGACTAGACTATCACATCCACTCTTTTACTCCCTGTGGCGTCTCCCTCTTTAAGCCACGGTCTGTGCGTTTCTGCATTTAACACTATCAGCCCATCTCCTTGTCATTCTCTCTTTGTGTACATGTCTTTTGTTGGTGAAGTATTCCCTATACAGGCATCAGTGTTAGTGAGAGGCCACTAAAGAGGTCATTGTTGTGGGTTAAGAGGGATGTGAGGCCCTGCATGTATTACGAGCCCCTTGGGCACAAAATAGTGTGTATGTTTTACTATACAGCCATGTAGAGCCTTGGTAGAGATTAAAACCAAGGCAAGATGGCACATGCATGATTGTAAAGACCTGTTCACAAGATAAAGATAACCATAATGATAACTATAAAGTTTAAATAATCATTTTAAACCTGTGAGAACAGCACAGTCAACACCACAATTGAAACCGATGAAGACAGAGAAATTACGTTGTTGGAATAACTTCCAGAATGACAAATGATAAAAACATTGACAGCCAATCGGAATCCACACGACTTTAGTGGTAGATTACATAAATAGTGCATGAGCACACCCACATAACATACAGAAAATTACCATCTGCTGGTGTGGATGCTCATTTAGTTATTGTAACATTTATTCTTGTCCTGAACAAGCTTTAAAGGACAACTCCGGCACAAAATGAACCTTTGGTCTAATTACACATTGCTACCTAGTCAACCGTTATCTGAGATTTGTTTTCATGACTGCCGAATGTAAATAGTTTTATCTCTAAAAAAACAGTTTAGCCTATAACGCTAGTATAATGCTAGTAGATAGGGCATAGAGTAATGACAAATAAAAATTGCTTGTTATTACCACTAACAAGGCTCAAAATAGCCCCACTATAACACGGCAGCATAATAAGAGTCTCTACATTCAAACCGAAGCATTGAGAACTTTGTCAGTGTCCATACAGTTTAATAAGAAGATATTTTATACACACAGTCAACTTCGCGAATACAGGAAGAAGCCATCTTTGAATAATAGTCTCTACCAGTCGATCTACGAATGCCGATCCAAGTGCGCTGAACTGTGCAGAATCTGATATGGTCCGTTGTTTTCGGAAGAAACACAAACACGAACCGTTTTCTTCTCTTCAATATGTACACGTAGCCTACTGTTCGCGCTCACCTTATCACCTTATTCACATCTCACCAGCGCACATGGATCGGCGTTCGTAGATCGACTGGTAGAGACTATTTTTCAAAGATGGATTCTTCCTGTATTCGCGAAGTTGACGGTGTGTATAAAATATCTTCTTATTAAACTGTATGGACACTGACAAAGTTCTCAATGCTTCGGTTTGAATGTAGAGACTCTTATTATGCTGTTGTGTTATAGTGGGGCTATTTTGAGCCTTGTTAGTGATAATAACAAGCGATTTTTATTTGTCATTACTCTATGCCTCATATACTAGCGTTATAGGCTAAACTGTTTTTAGAGATAAAACTATTTACATTCGGCAGTCATGAAAACAAATCTCAGATAACGGTTGACTAGGTAACAATGTGTAATTAGACCAAAGGTTCATTTTGCGCCAGAGTTGTCCTTTAAGAAGTTGTTTACTAATTCCCACAGAATTGCGTGTGCGTAAGTGCGGTACTACAAAGCTGAAGCATGTGTAATAGATCAGATCCCACTAAAAGGAATGATTAATGACATGTCAGACAGCACAATGCCTAAGAGAGACAACTGTCTGATGAAACTGGAAACACACGCAGTGTCTGATGAGACCGGATTCTATTAAGCTATATTATTTTCCTTCCTTCCTATTCTGTTCTTTTTCATGTGTTAGTGTATATCCCACAGAGCCATCCTTTCACGGAAGACATGCAAGAATGTGATGATCGAAGTCTTTCAGGCTGGTAGAAATCAGAGCCTGTGTTGGTTTCGGCTCACATTCACTGTCATGCTAATGCCATGAAAACACGGTGGTCCTGCGTGGCGGTACAAACGATTAAGAGCTTGTTGCAGTAGCAGAGCAGGGCTCCACAGAAGCATGACCGCCACAGTGAGGTGAGCTCCTGTGGGACTCACAAAAATAAGGCGAGTGTTTGTGTTTGGGGGCATGGAGTCAGTAAATTAGCAGAAAATGACAGAGCACTGGGGTGCACCAGACGACTTTACCAGCATTGCAGACCCATGAACTTCCCCAGTTTTGTAGCACCATCATTTACAAAGTCTTTTGCTCCAAGAAAGCGGCCGAATTGAAAAATGGACGAACAGAGCTTTGTGAGCTAAGGGCCAGTTGTGGTGGTTTGTGGGTATAAGAAGGGATCAGGCCCCTGAAGGGTGGACAGGAAGGAGAGGAGGACTAAGGGATCAGTAAAGAGATGAGGATGTTAACCTAATCAAAGCAGTGACAGAATGTGGTCTGATGAGTAGAATAAGGAAGGAAGGGACAAGAAGAAGGTTAACATCCCATATTTAAGATTCAAAGGGGCCTCCAGAGAGACCCGAGCCGGATGGAAGGAAATAAGGGATGTGAATCTCATCAGCTTTAAGAGGAGAGGTAAAAGTGAAAGCGTTCAAAGAGGGACACCAACGTCTTGGTGTCATAAACAGGCCACAGCATCAAAACACCCATTAATCACCTTGTGAGTGAGTGTGTGAGCAAGAGAAGCATCAGATTTGGTATAAACGGGTACTGTGGTTCAGCAGTCACGGATCGTGTTTCTCTGCATTATACGGTCATAGATACCAGTGTGCTGTGTTAAAAGCTGCTATTCCATTACTCTCAGTCTTTAGGGTGTGTGTGGCTGTCCGTCTACTGGGACTTGAGATCATTCCTTTAGTGTCGACTGCTGTGTCTGTGTGCGTCTGTGGCCCTCTCAGGACCTCTGAAAAAGGTCATTTGTGTAGTGTCTGCTGCTTTGTGTGCACGTAAATCAGATAAGAGTGGAACACAAACCCTATTAGAAGCTAAAAGCAGAGACATAGAGACAAATAAAGACAGTAACGGGAGTATGGATCCGATGGGAGACAGGCTTAAAACTTGTCATTAGAGACACCCAACCCATGTGCACAGAGAGGGGAAAAGCCACCTTCCATGACGCATTACAAAAAACTAAATACAAATCCCATAAGAAATCAGTCTTTATAAAAAAATCTTTCAGAAAACCACTGACAAACTGCCACAAACCAAAAAAAATAAATAAAAAATTATTCACATGTAATGACCAGCCATCACTAACTACAGATAAAATACATAGATACATGGTATATATAGGCACCATGTCATTTACGGTCTTTATTAAACCAAATTAGCTATTTAATTGTATCCACTTTATTTCAATTATTTTAAATTCCCTCTTAAACTATTAGTTTTATAATATTGGCCAATTTATAGTTATTTATACTGATCATATTTATTTTAATTCAAAGATAATCTGCCAGAGGAGGAAATATTTTTTATAAAAACACAATATAAAGAAATATAAATCATATTTATATTAAAAATGAGAAATTCAGACAGATGCTGAAAAAAAAAATAATATTGGACAGCACAAATATTGTTATCAATTTAACAACAAAAAAATTGTTGCAGGACAATAAAGAAGTCAAAATAAACTGAATTTTATCAGAGATCAAGCTAGCTAACTAGGCAATGTAAGCTAAACACAATTAGTCCAAAGGCTTCCTGTTTAACAGCTGCTCTTTGGGTTGTCGTCTGAGAGCTTTTTCCTCTCTGAG
This sequence comes from Pimephales promelas, assembly GCF_016745375.1. Next base: position 5,427,093 of record NW_024121222.1, on the reverse strand, counting down.
GGCCAGGCAGAGTGGATGACTCTTCTGGTGACTCCAGGGGGAAAACTAAACCAGATGGACACACAGAGACCCTGAGCTCTAGGGGGAAAGAGATTGGCTTTCCTAACGGAAATCGTGGCATTACTCACCTGAGGCTATGCTCCTGCGAACCATCCCCAGAAATAAGGTGGAATGAGAGAAGTGGGTGCCCTTTGAGAGCATAAGGGTTAAACTTATTCTGTATGTGTGCGTATCTGAACAGGGCTGCTGTTTGTACAAGAGAGCAGAGAGTAACAGGCCCTTAAATCAGTAAGATCTTCTAAAGCTCATGGGAATGGAGCAGCTATGAGTGTGAGAATGTGTGAAATCTGCTGGAGGTTGAATAAAGAGAGGACAAACCATGTAACTCTCTACGAAGCTGCTTTAAAATCACACAATTATTTAATAAAGGGCCATCACAACAAGCTAATGAGAATTTATATATATATATATATATATATATATATATATATATAGCCGAGCAGTGACGGAGAAATTGATTTTTGAACTTTGATAGCAGAGTAGCTTGAAGCTTGTCAACATCAGTTTCAAAGACACAATAAAATGCTCTTAAAACACAGTTCACAGTTTTCTTTTCTGTTCAAGTATTTCCTAAATAAATAAGTATACACGAAATATTGATTTGAGCTGGAATTATTGTATTATGTGGGAAGAAAAAAACCAAAGTGATATTAAACTGATGTTTGCCAGGGACAAAGGGTCAATTATACAGTTTAGCAGGTATCAAACACAAACTCTTCCACAGGGCTCTTCAATATAGGGATAAGCAGCAAATATTTATTGATATTTAAATATAATTTAAAGAAGCATTGAATAATTATTGTGCTAGCAAAGAGCACAGAATTCTGGCAACATTAATGGGCAACATACATGAACTAAACTTTTTAACCAGCCAATCTGTTATTTGGTAAATCAGATCGCAGATGCTACGTGATAGAACAAGTATGCAACTTCTAAACAAAAGAATATGCTACAATACTTTTTTAAAGTTATGTTTGTAACCCTGCTCTTTTAGTTAATTTCCAAAATAGCACCTGACTCCAATGGGGAGAGTCCAGTTTAGATTTGGTCAAAGAAACTCAAAAAGAAAGCAAGGAGTCCAGAGAAGCAGGAGTAAAGGATGGGAAAACTATCAGCGTGTAACTCAAGAGAGATGAGATGGAGAACATAAAATGTACTTTTAGAGCTTTAAATGTAGAAAATCTCTACACAGCTATACAGTTACTATACAACCAGCCTACACACAGGGAAATGCAGGCTGAATCATGCCCAGAAGTATGAGATGAGCCTTTGTTAGTCCTGGGGATTTTGATCCTGCAGCTCGAATCATAATGAAAGACATCAATCCTGAAAGACTAAAGTCAAATACATTAAGCCATTGCTTGTCCAGCCCCACTATGCTTTTACAGTAAATCAACTAACTGGCTCTGTTCAGAGACATGTATCTTTTCCCTACACTAAATCGACAGGGTAACATTGGTACTGTGAGATTGGTAATCTTGTAGTACAACTTTGATGCAAGTATCGAACGAATCAAAAATACTTAATAAAAAATAAATATGTGAACTGATTGTGCTGGATCTATATATAAAAGCAAAACTTTAAAAGTTAAAAAAATGTAATTAAAAATAATGATAAGTGTACTCCATCACTGTCAGAAAATTCCCTGTACAGGAAGGAAGCAAATCATGGACAAAAAGAGTCCCCAGTGCGCACCCTCTCTCAGCACACATACAAACGCCGGATGAGGATAATGTACTGACAGTAAATGGCCTTAAGTGTAAGACCATGATTAATGCTCTCTGCCAATCTCATTTGCCTCCAGGTGGAAACCCTTTTGAGAAACAAACATTTCCTGGGGGTGGGGGGGGGGGGGGGGGGGGGGTTAAAAAATCTTGCTCTCCTGTAATAGAATAAAGCTGTAAGCCATACGAGTACCACCAATTTACAATTGTTAAGGATGACAAGTAGTACTCTTTATGTTGCTTATACTTGCAGTGCAAGGGTTAAATGAACCCCTATCTCCAAGAATTAAACTGAAAATAAAAGATGAGGCGAGTTTTTTTGTGATTGTTGCTGGCAAAAATCCTTGATTATGCGGCACGTTTTCTTTAAAAATGCAATGGAAATGGAATATGCAGGATATTTACGCAATTTTATGCTATGAAATTGCGGGAACTTGCAAAAACTGCGGTTTGATGAAAAAGAGAGAAAAAAAAGTGATTCCCCAAACAGCCTGTTCTCACTAGGCTGCTACTTAATGTAAATAGTAATTTCTTATTACTTCCTATGATAAGCAAGCATACTACATCACAGAAAGTGCTGGAATATTTCATTTCTCATCTTGTTTTATTCCAGACTGTAACGAGTGGAAATAAGGTGTGGCCCCTATAAGAGCTGCGCGGTTCCCTGTTGAACTGTCTGCAGATTCAGCTTTCAAGCAATGAAAACGCCCATATCAGCTGGATAAAACATCCAGTTTATCACAAATCTACCCTTTACCTAGTGTTGCTGTGCTGTAAGGAATAATACTGTCATAATAATCCTGGAAAAGTTACCTCAGTTAACTAACACTAATCCAAATAAATTATGTTTTTTTTTTTAAACACAACTGAATTCAAGGAATAATCCATGTTTAAATTAACAGTAAAGTTCATTGAGCAGCATGTTCCTATATCTGATTTACCAAATAACAGATTGGCTGGTTAAAAAGTTTAGTTCATGTATGTTGCCCATTAATGTTGCCAGAATTCTGTGCTCTATTTTGTCTTCCATTTGCTAGCAAAATAATTATTCAATGCTTCTTTAAATTATATTTAAATATCAATAAATATTTGCTGCTGATCCATATATTGAAGAGCCCTGTGGAAGAGTTTGTGTTTGATACCTGCTAATCTGTATAATTGACCCTTTGTCCCTGGCACTGAAAGAGGGACCCAGGCCATATCTAGGGGCAAACAATATTAGAGACTACCCACAACAGCCTAGTAACCACATAGCAACACTCTGGAGGGCTGTGGGATCAGCAGTTATACAGTTGCCACATCCATCATAAAGACAAGGTTTAACACGGAGTACTAAAATTACATGAACTGACATTCCTACTCAGACCCAAGACACACCTCAAATTAGAAACCCCTTTGCTGACCATGTTACATGGGCTAAAGCCAGGACACACTCTTTTCTGCCTCTCTTCATCCATTCCATACTCTCATTTTCTCTTTCAAAATATGTCTGGAGAACTAAATCTATTAGCAAGCACATCTTTGTGTTTTTGAGACTTCACTCAATGACGAATTGAAAAAGCAAACTGCCAGACGTTTTCAGATAAGATAAAGAAAAAGTAGAAGAGTGCTGGAAGGAAGAAAGGAGATTATTTTCTTAACTCACCTTAGTGAAAAATACTGAGAGATGAGTCTCGCTGCCAAGGATCCAAATAGGGAATTTTGGAGATTTGAGGAAAGAGCCAACCTTTAAAAGCAGAAAAAAGAAAAAGCGGTTGAGCGCCAGTCTCCATACCGATGCCATGACGGCCTGGCCAGCTACATTCCAGAACAGGTTAATTCACTGCGATAAGATGATTGGTCACATAAGAATGGCCAAGTACTAAATCATTTGGCTAATTTTGGACCTTAGTTATGGATTGGATAAAAATGTTTTGAAACCATTTTACACTACGCTAGAATGTTCTTTAACTGTATCAATGTTGAGTGTATTATATGAACACTGAAACATGTAGTTAATGATCTATATCAGGGGTAGGGAACATCCAGCCCTTATGTCGGACCCTCGAGACCATTTGAACAGGCTTGCATGGCCATTTGACAACTCAATTTCAAAAAACCCAAATAGTTATGGACTGGCGCTTTAACAATGTTGAAAATGTAATATTTTTGTGAAAACCATTATGCAGTTTTTCAGGATTAGAAAAGAATAGAAAAAAGTTAAAAAGAACTGCATTTATTTGAAATAGAAACCTTTTGTTATATTATGCTGCATTATGTTCTTCCACTTTTGATCAATTTAATGCATCTACCATTGCTGGAAAATTTCTTATTAAAAAAAAAAAACCCTCTTACTGAACTAAAACTGTTGAACAGTAGTGTATATGAAGTATACAAACTCTTGAATTGAAAAAGGTTCCCCACGCCTGATATACATATAAAAAACAAATGAGCAGTAAAAAAAAAAAAAAAAAAAAAAAACACGCCACACTGGAGCTCCATCTCCAGCCGTGCATTCAAGCGCTCACACTCATCTCCCATCACTCAACAGGTGAGTATCAGCAGCAGATTTGGGTAGGAGAGGCGATCCAGGGGTGTGCGGATTAAAAAGAACATGAATATTTTGATGGGGGCTCATGGTTCTAAATATGAGGCGATACATTCCTGTGTTCTTCTAATCCAAACACAACTCACTGCACATATCCTGAAGCTCTGCTTAGCACAGTGCCATTCAAAATAAAGCAGCTTCTTAATTACTTTATCCACAGGTTAAAACAATAGGGCCATTCCTACAGGATGTGTGTGTGCTAGGTGTTATTGGCTGAAATTTCAGATGTTTGGGATTTAGAGGGCACCACGTTAGCATTTAAAAAGATGTTAAGGCCCTGGTAAAATTAATTTTCCATGTTTCACTCAGTCTCAAGCACAGTCGTGTCTACACAGTTTTGAAAGCATGCTCAACAGTGGATGGACACATTCGACACATGCACAGTACATTAACATTTGTTTTTTTAATACTCTATCAGTCTTCAGAGGGCAGCACTGAGCTGTGTCATTTACAAGACATTTACTTGAAAAGTAGCAGATCCGCCAATGCGTGCAAAGTTTAAACCAAAACAAAAGATGGAGAATGATATGCTGATTTGTTTATGGTTCTTGGAACAGCATGTTGTTTTGCATTGATCTGTATGCACTCTTGTTCGACTGTGCATATTGCCACCTAGTGGTCTCAACATTCACCTTTGTATGGTCGGACATCCGAGGTATACTTTGGCTTTAGGGAGACGGGAACCATTTAACTTTTGTAAAAAGAACTAGTACAACTGAATATTAACTAAACTAAATAATTGAAGGTCTTAGTCCAAGGGGGCTGGATGATGACATCAAATGATTGAATTGAGTCATTTACAAAAATGATTTATAATTGTAGGAAAACGAAAGGATTTCTCTTTCCCCCCCTCAATAAATATTGTTTATATTGGAGAACACATAATTAAATACTTGAAAGTTCTAGTTAATTCATTTAATATCACAATACTCCATATTTCTAATAATAAAACACTGTGACAAGTTTGAGACAGCTATGCTATATGGCGTTAGTTTTATAGTAATGTAGGCTAGGTAATGGATACTATCTTAAAATACTTGGTATCTTGGTAAAAAAATCTTAAAATCTGGGTAAAAACAACTTAAAAACTAGAAAAGACTACAGATTTTTACCAATACAGAACTTTCATAATTGTTTTGTGTGATTTATCAACACTGCAGATAGTGGAAACACCATCTATAGCACATGAATTTTACTCTAAGCTCCTGTAAGGGTGTGTATGAGTAAATACCCACCTTGCAATAGCGCAGTGACTCCATTAGTGTGAGAAAGCCAACAGAGGCACGCTGATGGATGCCATGAAGCTCTACAGAACAAATAAAAAAAAAAGAATAATAAAATTTCTGAGCCGTTATTCTATCAGCAGGCATATTGAGCAACATTTGACAATGCTGCCACCAAGTGGGCAGCAACAGCAGAACAAATGTGAATCGATTTATTAAAAAAAACAACATGTCAACAGATTATTATTCAGCAAAAAATATGAAGCATACTCATTCCAGAACATTCTCTATCGCCGTCCCACACGTTAGACACGGCATGACCTGTGACCAGCAGGTTGATTAGACTTTGGCTAAAAGTATAGAAAGAAAGACCATGAAACAGTCAGCATTCACTTGTATAAATTTACAATAACTACACTTAAATACATTAAGATTAAGACTTTTAGATTTTACATTGTGATTATATATAGGTATATAGACCAGCATTATCCTTAGGCAATGCAAGATCAATCTACAAGCTTCTAATGCAATAAAAACAGCATCCTAACAGTCTAAGCAATGATAATATAAAAAACCTGATCTCTTAGCATGCATTCTACCTGCCGTGGCCATACACAGGGTCAATCAAAGGTTCAGTGGTGTCTTCGATCTCATTCTTTATGTTCTCAATCCCCTTTAAAAAAGTTAGAAGTTACAGCATTAGTACAAACACACAGACACATAATGGATGAACCATCTATAGGCACAAAAAAATTACAAAATAACTAGCGAATAACATACATTTAGCAGGACAAGATGTGTCACGTACTCTACAAAAGTTGAATCAGCAAGATTTATTTTATTCAGAAAGGATGCATTTAATTGGTCTAAAGAGACAGTAAAGGCATTAGAAATGTTACAAAACATTCTATTCATCAAAGTATCCTGAAATGTATGATGGGTTTCACAAAAATACAAAACAGCGCAACTGTTTAACATTGATATTAATGAGCAATGTTTCTTGAGCAACAAATAAGCATATTAGAAAGATTTCTGAAGGATTATGTGACCGAAGACTGGAGCAAAGATGCTGAAAATCAGCTTTGTCACGAAAATAATAATTTACAATTTAAAATATTTTAAGATAAAACAGCTATTTTAAATTGTAAAAATACTTCACAATATTGTGGTGTTTTTTTTTTTTTTTTTACTGGATTTTCGATCAAATAAATGCAGCCTTGAGCATAAGAGACTTCTTTCAAAAACATTTAAAAAAATACAGGCCATAATGTTACTGTAGAAGGTTTACCATGCAAGCTCGTTCTCCTGTGTTTCAATGGAACAAACAAATTCAGACCTCTTAGGTGGAAAAATGTAAAGTTATACCTTTGTAAGTATGACAGAGTACAGGAAAAGCAGAACTCCGAATTTGTTTTTCCAGGTGTCGTACAGTAACAACACAGCCTCTCTCAGCTCCGCAACAGTCCTGAGAGTCCTCTTCCTGAGGAAGGAGAAACCACAATGTGACTGTCAATTGGGGAAGATCCTTACTGTAGGAGGTACAATGTCACGAGTTACTGACCAATTTAGACTGAAGCTTTATTTTAAGCTGAGCCCGATTTATTTTAAGTAATCTGCCAGTGATTTGTATATTTTGTAGTACAAGTAAGGGTGTCACGATTTCGAACCGTGACCTTAGAATTGAAAATGTAATCAAATCGAGAATTTGGAGAATTGTGACACCCCTAAGTACAAGGAAAAGAAAGACATGAGAAAAGAGGAACAAACGTGACGCTGCATGAAAAGAGAGCTTGAGCACTTACTGGATGACGCTGTGAAACCTCTCAAAGCCAAGCTCCTCGGCAGCCAAAGCAGCTAAACACACACCATGCAAAAACAAATGCATTTAACAAGACACAACAATCCAAAGAAATTATTTGTAAGATCACTGTACACTGTTAATGAGAATATACAACCCAGTGTGCTGTGTATCAGAGTTTCCGCAAAAAAAAGAAAAAAAGAAAAGAAAAGGTGTCGTTCAAAGTGACCGGCAGAGGTTTAGTTTTACGGACATTTTGATGATATGCTGGTCAAATATCGCCTCTTAATTAGTCAAGTTGAGGTAAACTGGATTCAGGCTATGTAACTTAAAAAAATGACATAATCAGGCCGTATAAAATGCGACACGTTTATTAGCCTAGCCTAACTTTCAAATAGACGGAAAAAAAAAAAAACATGAACATGATTGGCGTCAATCAACATCAATTGTTTTTTACTATGGTTTCACACACATTCACTTTTTGAAACACTGATGTACCCAATACAAATAAATAAAACATCTCCAGTTAACTAGCAGATCATTCGTTTAGTTTGCTATTAAGAGATCTATTAAGAGATCTGGCGAATAAATAAGAGATAATGTCCCTGCTGCGTATAACCCAAACATTAGGGATCAGTGTATTATTCAAGCATTGGCATGTAGTCTTGTCAGTATCTGTACAACATCCAGGAAGACTGTTATAAATTCTCTTACTTGGTGTGTCAGTAGTTTGGCTGGACTCGGGCTCAGGGTGTCTGTCTGTGGTTTTATCACGAGGCCAGGTGGCCAGGTGAAATGCCTGTGTTTTATTGAGGGAGGCTGACTCCAGAATCTCACTGAGGGTGGAGCACAGGACCGTCCGCTGCTCTTCCTCTGTAGGGGTAGATCAAGCCAAGCATTGATTTCTAAGCTGCAATAAAGATGTTGCACTGACTAACACCAGACACGAGCAGCCCAACACAATGTGACAAAAGCAGATAGACACCCATTATCATCAGTGATGCTACACAGGATGCAACGTGGCATTCCAGAAGGCAAACTGATGCCCGTTCTATTTCCTATATCATACTTGGCCCTGTCCCAAATGGCAACCTAAACACTTGCAGTCTTCCGACCAGTCAGCACTTTTGTGACATAACACCGATTTGACAGTCGTGAAGAAGTCTGCAGCGGAGCTTGCTTCAAACTGACCACAAGAAGATGCGTAATAGTCCCTTCTGCTTATGTAATAAGATTCAGGATGTCTTGCACTTTTATGGCATCATATTTCCAAAATGCACTTATATCAATGCATTAATTTATGTATTGGCACACAGTCTAAATATCAAATTATAGTAGTCTATTGTCTAGTCTACATAACATATCATGCAGAAACCAATAAAAATGAGTAAATATTGACATATTGGAACAAAACTCAAATTACATTTATTGTTCACGTTTAATAAGCCACGTATTATTGCATGGTCTTTTTAAATAACAGAAAGAATACACTACAATGACTTCAGAACCTGAAACATAACTTAGAGTAGGTTCAGATTATCGTTCTATCCTAAAGAGAGGTTTGAGATGCTGTAAAGAGCCTAGTTTGAGTGTTATAGACAGTACCCAAAAGTGGAAACAAGGTGGAATTCTCTTTAAAATAATGAACAGCAAACCTGAAATATCTTTCCAGTTTGAGCCTTCAGTGTTAAACAGAATGTTCTTCAACAGGAACGCCTGAGGAATAGCAAACAAAACACAAATCATTAGAGCTCCACTTAACCAGACAAAATAAACAATCTAACAAAATAGCATGTCAATTACCACAGCATTACAAACAGAGTTACAGAATAGGGTAGGTTAAAGTCTGTTTAGATGACATTCACATACATTTTTACCTTACAGATACTGTAAATCCAGCCTCTAGTTCATAAACGCCAGAGGAGAACTGGCCCCTGACTGAGCCTGGGTTCTCCCAAGTTTTTTTTCCCCCTATTGGGTCACCTGACAGAGTTTTTAGGAAACCATTATGGACTTTATTTATTTATGTGGACTTTTTATTTATTATGGTGACTTTATGGAGTTTTTCGGTTGCTTACCACTGTGTCCTCTGGCTTGCTTTGGGAATATTCAAATTAATTAACCATTAATTAATCAGTAATATACCCTTGGTCAGCTCTATCAAACATGGATGTTTTTCCACTAAGAAACGAACATTGTTGTTATGTTTTGATTGATAACATGAAGCTGCTTTGATGAATTCTATATTGTAAAAAGCACTATATAAATATACTTGACTTGAAACATGAATCTCATTAGGAGACACATGAAGATAATATATAATATAAAAACAAAAACAACATACATTCCAAAAACTGGCTTAAAATATCAAACATGTTTGAAAAAATCCGGACAACTCCTAACTAAACCTAACCCAAAACCTGCAAACTGGCTTTTGCCAACTAGTGTTGGGGCAAATCGGAACAAAATTATGTACTGTAGCTTTACCCCTGTGATATAAATAAAAGACAGCAGACAAATGAAAGGAAACCCCTAAATAAAGTGTCTTAAAGGGATAGTTCACCCAAAAACTTCAAAGGGATAGTTCACTCATAAACCTCTATGGGTTGAGTTTCTTTCTTCTATTGAATACAAAAGAAGATATTTCGAAGAACGTTGGACAGTTGACGGTAGCCATCGACTTCTATAGTAATTTTTTCCTACTATGGAAGTCAATGGGATGCTGTCTGCTTACCAACATTCTTCAAAATGTCATATTTTGTGTTCAAAAGAATAAAGAAACTCATACAGGTTGGGAACAACTTGAGGGCGAGTAAGTAATGGTATAATTGACATTTTTGGTTGAACTATCCCTTTAATAAGGTAAACATGAGCTGACAGAATTCAGGATGGAAACCAATTCTTCCAAAGGAAGGATTCTTCATTGGGTCACGGTGTTTTAATGATAGCGGTGGAGGGTGTAGTAAGATGTCAGTTCAAAATCTCTAATAGGAATTTTTGTCTAATAAAAGTATTTTGAAGGATGTTCCATCATCTGAACACTTGACATGTTGTAAAACAACAATACATAGTTCAGCATGGTTGCAGTTGACCCACATTTTTTTGTAATTTGTCACCAACCTGTATTCTGCATCACTACAATGCAGCTTTTATGTTTGTCGAAAGAAAGGTAAATACCTGTACAGGTGCAATGACAGCACACGGTCCACCTTCAAACTGCTCCAGTGCAGAGGGCTCGGCCTCAGTGAACACAAAGCCTGTGGACAGAAATGCAGCGAACACAAATCTTAGCCAATGTCACAAGTCTCAATTAAGCAAGTCACAATTCAAGTGGGCAAGCAGTCAAGATGAAGTAATATGGACTTGGCATAGGCCTTCTTTGCTGACGACAACAGAATTTTTACAACACAAGTAATGGATGTATATCCTTGAAAATGAGATTTAACCTCCATAATTTGAGTCAGCATTCAGGCTGGATTACACAACATGACTTTTGCTCAGATTTTTTTAAGCTAGCCTTCAGACTATGATTTCATCCGGAAAGACTATAAAAACCTGGATAGGTGTGATCCCCAGTAATTTAACGTTAACGTTACAGTATTATTTTTAGTTTTACTCAATAACCTTTTACTAAATCGGCATGTGAAACTTATGGTGTTTTAAAATGTGTTCCGATCGCTTAACGTTAACTGTTACCTTGAGACCACCTGCGGAAGAGGGATGCAGGCACTCCTCCGCCACTAGGTCTGCCCCACACCAGATCCACCACTTCTTTACTCGTATCTGACATTTCGTCTCTTGATCTTCGTTGATATTAACTCAAAAACAAGCATCAAGACCAATGGAGATCCTTGTGACAGCTAACCACTGTAGTGCACGCGACGTGGCTAGTGAACTCGCCCTGGCCTGCTTTTGTATTCCGCTAAATCTTGAAGATTTTTCTTTAGTGGCATTGGCCACAGATGCGCAAGTTAAACTGTCCCGCGAGCGACGAATGATCAAACGCTCGCGCCAAAAATCGTGAAAGAACGTATTTTGATTACGCAGCCTCTAGCGACAACACACTACAGCCGCTCCGTTAACCTCATACGGGTTTAATTTGTGTATGAAATGAACGTTAATGTTATCTTACGTCTTATCCAGTATTCGCTTCCTTAATTCAAGGTTTCTGTTCTGTCTGTTTAAGTAGACAGGCCTGGAATGTCCTCACTGAAGTAACTCACTCACCATGGCTTGCTACATCACCTAACGTTAGACGTCAAAAAAACAAACGTTTGGTTCGTTCCTCCGACAACCTATTTTAAGAGTAGCCAACGACTGTCAACTCCACTCGAGAACACCGCGAGAAAATACTGAGGATTTCAATGTAAACTGCTCGCTGTGGTAACAGCAGAGTGCTCTCTGATCCATTCAGTTTATTTACTATGTGTTCCTCTACCTCAAGTTCGACTTTGTGAGAGATTGGTTCAAATCGAGAAGGTTCTGGTGACGTTAAGCGAGAAAAATATTTGATTGGCTGTTCCGTCCATCAATCACACGGCAACGATGTGACGTCTTGGGTTGCCCGCCTACAACACGGAGGCTGAGTTTGAATATACAGTAATCTTGGCTAAGCAATATTACATAAGAAAGAGATAAGGCAGCCATGGCATAAATTCTTAAAATACCGACAGTGAAGTAGGCACACCCACAGAGGTTATAGTGATTTCTTGCCGACAATGTTCAAGCCTATAAATTGTGCAGTGAACAGATGGTCCAAAAAAATAAATAAATAAATAAATAAATAAATAAATTCCTCCTCCAGATAATATTTACATGAACAATGCATATTTACATATAGCCCTCTGGCAAAATGTGCGTTTGGGATAACTGCTATGGGATTAATTTATGTGTATAAATCATAGGTATAAATTCACAATAAAATAATTAATAAGTAAAAAAAGAAAAGAAAAAAGATTTAAATATGTGCAAACTTATACCATATACATATTTCACCAATACTTAGTTTAAAATTATTTAACAACATTTACACGGGATATTAAATCATACCTGTATCATACCTGGTTTAAATATATCTCGCCTATTACTTTCTAAACTTTTATTAATGTGGCCACATTTTTTTTCTCTCTGAAATGTGCATTTAGAAGATAATCCGTTTCGTGGGAAAGAAAATCAAAAGAAACATTTGCGCTTCGGAAAACATTAGAGACTTTTATTTTGTTAAAGATGTAACAGGAAGTCAATCTTTCTCTTTCACGTTGTAGCCCATGCATATTTTCACGGCTGCTGACCACGCTCCTCCAAGCGGAGAAGTATTTTCCTCTACACACAAAGTAAGATAAATACACAGTTTTTATTTAACAACAATGGGCGGACAAGCAAAAACTAAAAAGAAAAGCAAAGCTAAAAGAAAAGACACCAAACCAAATGGAGGTATGTCAGTTTTAGCAATCAGTTGTTAATCTATCTGGCATTGCTGTTAAACGAAAATTAAAACTTTTATACATATTATTTCAAATCCAACATCAATTAAACCAATTTCTTGCTATATAGACTGGACATGATAGTCACCTCTTCTTGTTTTGACAATAACGGTTTAATGTAAATATGACACTGCAATGTGTTTCATGTGCCATGTGGCGTTTATTTTGATTTTTTTTTTTTTGGGGGGGGGGAAGAAAAAGAAGTGTTGGCAAACGTGTCAAAACTGTACTATTTAATCTAGATTTATTTACATTAAACTCATTTTGTAGCCATATCCTGCCCTCAAAAGGTTTGATTTGGTTGTTACTAACTTTTTAAAATATTTTTGTTTATGCTCAGGTGCCTTGATGTCACCACAGGAAAGAATGAAAGCAAAGATGCAGGAAAGGGCCAAAAAGAAAACAGCTGAAAAATACACTGTCGATCAATTATTGGAAAAGGTAAAATTTTTAATAGAAATGAAATTTTAGGTCTTGTTTTCAGATTTCACTAGTGTACTTTCTCCATGCCTCTCAGACTGAAGAGTGTATAGACAACTTTGACTTTGACATGGCCAGTCTGTACTGTCAGCGAGCGCTGGATATTGAACCGACTAACCTGACCATCCTGGACATGTTGGGGAACATCTGCGCCGAGCTGGGAGATGTAGAGAAAGCTAAACAAATATCCTTTAAACATACTATGCTACCACAATTCAATGGTCTTTTATTATGAAATCACTTGAATATTGTCGTGTATATATGTAACCTGTACTGTCCACATGAAGCTTCTAGTCTTGTTGTTGTCTAGCCGTTTTTTTAAAGAGGGTTTTAGCGAGTTTGTTTGTTATTGTCCTTGACAGCAGTGTGCGTGTATCTGAAGGCTGTGGAGCTCAGTCCAGATGAGGGCCATAGTAAGTACATGTACCTGGGGCAGATTCATGCAGGCATGGAGGCTGTACAGTACTTCAGTAAGGGAACTGAAGTCATGCTCAACACCATGGACAAACACACCAATGAGGCAAGACAACACTTATACCAAGTTCATGCATTTTAAATGAATTTTTGGTTCACTTGATTGTTGCCTTTACACATTTATATACATGATAAAAATATTTATATACGTCTTTCAAAGGTTTGAGATTAGTAATTTGGAAGAAGTTAATACTTTTATTCTTCAAGGAGGGATTCAATTGATAAAAAAGTGACAGTAAAGACACTGTTATGAAAAAATGCTATTGGTTTGATCATTCTTTTCATCAAAGAATCATAAATAATCGGTGTATCCAATTATATAAATACTTGTTTTCGAACAGTTTTGTTCGTTCATTTCAAACAAATAGTTCAGAGACATCTTAAATTGGAATACTTTATGGTATGTGCCTATAGAGAAATTGGTGCTGAAAAATGAACCTACCCTGAAAAACATTTACTTAAAGAGCAAACAGTGTGTCAACTAGCCCCGGTCTACCCAATATTTTGAAATGTGCGATGACCCTCAGTAAAACAGGTGCCTAATACTACACGTGAAATACTAAGGCTAAACCTAAACTGTTGGTCTCAAGTGGCACACACTGTTCTAGTTTAGTAAATATAATGGACAAGTACTAAGATGAATCAGTGAGTCTTAGCAAGAATAAACCATGTATATTTTTAAGAAAACAGTATACGTGCAGTTGTAGCAGATTAACAGAACAGTATGTGTTTTAACGTTCCACAGAACTCTAAAATGGAGAATGACTAGCTGAGACCAGAATATACTCTCTAAGATACGACGAGGAATTGTCATGTTGTTTTGAGCTCCCAGAGCTTTAGCTAATGTATAATGGATGCATTCCATCATTATGGTGCGTTTTCCCAGTGGACAGCACTTTCTTTGCATTGATTAAGTTAGTTGCTGAATCTGATATAGGAAACATTTAGTCATGCTGAGCCAGTCTTACCAGAGGCCTTTGTTTGACGTTTGTGTCTGTCTATGCAGGGCTGGTTAAATGGAATATACAGAAGAACAGATGTGTGTTGTTCCTGTAGGTGGAAATCTATTGAAAACCACTTGGCCACAGACATTGTTTTACATCAAAGCAAACTGCAATCAATTGAAATGACCACACATGCTGTTCTTGTTGTGCATACATTACTGTGGATTGGATTTAAATGCTGTGAACAATGCCCTGAGCTTTGTGGCCCCATGGGTGAGACATGCATCCTCAGTGGTCTAAATGATTTGTCAAAAGAAAACAGCTATTGGATTTCTTTAGTGTTAAATGTGCAGTTCAATCTTTCAGCTCTAGAGGGCAGTCAAACGTAAGCAGAAAATCACCGGATTCAATTCATTCATTTCACGTTTATTTGTATAGCGCCTTTCACTATACACATCATTTCCAGTCCATATTATCCATGTTATCCGAGGTAACTAAGTTACGTATTTCAGAAATGTACATATACAATATCACAGTTAGCTAAAAAAAAAAAAAGATTAATTTAAACAAATGCAATATTTTCATGCAGAAACAATGAGCTTATTAAAGTAATGAATACTTGTTTGTTAACAAATGATTATGACATTTAGAAAGGTGCATGCTGACAGTGAAGACCTGTAAAGCAGTTCTCAATCGGTTTGACTATCACATTTTCTTCAAGTGTTTCTTCTGTCCAGTATGACAAAGCTCCTTATTTTTAAAGAAACTGAGTGTGTTAATTATGATTCCAATATGTTGCAGAATGTTATGTACGATATAATATATTAATTTCAATTATTCTATGTCGACCTGTGGCCCCTATTGGGCCTAGGTGTCCAGGTTGAGTATCACTGCGGTCGGGTGATATTTTGTAGTTTTATTTCTTATTATCTGACAATAACATAATAATATTGGACAATTTTTATATATTATAATAACTGATTGTGAATATCTCTTGATTGTGCTTAAGGGATAGGTAATGATAATTAAAAAAACTACACACACACACACATTTTAATAAAAATGAAAATTCATGAATTAATGAATTCATAAAATGAAATTAATATTATAATTTGCCATGAAAATATTTTAAAACTATTGTGCTCTAGTTCAAGTCTTTTGAAGCCATAAGATGGCTTTGTGTGATGAACATGTGCCATATATATTTTGAGATCCTCAGCAGAGACTTAAATTTGGTCTGTTCGTCAAACAAAGCTTTCATCTAGCACATGATTCTCATGTTATTTATTTTCTATTAGCAACTGTTTGAACAAAGCTTGTTATTGAATTCCATGTAAAAAAAGAAGTGTGGAATGAAATGAATTCATGAGTGAATTATTAATTTAACTCATGGTCATGTGTGGATCTTTGTCCTGATAGGCTAGTGCATTTGGAGCGGCCGCATTCCCCTCAGAGGTTGCTGTCACAAGGAAGGAGGTCTCTGTGGCTTTCTGTTCCATCGCTGAAATCTTCTTCACAGATCTCTGGTAAATTTCTTTTCCTTTTTACACAGATGTATGCTGGCATTTATTCATCTTCTGCCAATCTTTGTTTGCTCTGGCCTTTCTCACTCTTTTCATTTCTCAACCTTTTTGGCTTTCCGTACCTGATGACATGATATGCCACACACACACCTGGGACAGCACAACAGACATGAGCCCATCTGTTCTGAGGCCTGCAGAAACGATCTAATCACAGACTGGTTGATAGAGGGATAGAGTGAGGAAGAGGGTTGGGAATTCAGGATGGTTGAATGGTAGGAGAGAGATGAAATGCAGTGTTGATTGCCGAGGATCTTGGCATAGCGTGATTTCATTCAAACGTTGAGATTGAAATTCAAAGCGTCAGGGTTATTGATTATATGAAAGAATCATACCATTTCACACATTGATGTACATTTGAAGGTACAGCAGCAGCATCTAGCTAAGTTCAGTTTGTCTGTGCCTTTTCTTATTGATGTACTTTATGGTTGAATGTGTGTATCTGGTTTGTTGTTTTGGTACATGTTTGCTGCAGGCGATAACTGGAAAATCAAGAGCAAGTGTATGTGCTAACAAATAATATTTTCTTCAGTAGTGTGTGGATGCCCTTGGGTACTGTGGAAACTCTGGTTTAGTTCAATTATTGGTCAAACTTGTAATTTTGTGCAGACATTGTTCACAGATCAAGCTACAAGACACAATGTTTGTATGTTTAAAAAATAACTGGATTTCTTATATCATTTCTGTGTGAAAGTGTTCAAAAACAATTTTTTATGCAGTATTTCCCCCCATATCCCCCATACTTCCACTTTTCCTGTATTGCTTTTTTTATCTTATCATATGTCCTCTTATCCTTATCTTGCACTACTACTTCTTAATGTACCCTACTTTCTCTCACCTTATATCATTTAGGGCTGTCAAATGATGTATATATATATTATAAACACACACACATGTTTGTATATTGATTAATCGTGATTAATCACATCCAAAATAAAAGTTTGTGTTTACATAGTGGGTGCTCACATATGGGTGCACTGGGTATAATTATTTATATGTATATATATATATATATAGATAGATATAGATATGAAGAGTTCAGATGCAAAAGCCTCTAAATGCCATTTGAAATTTTCATCTTTAATGATGATTTTTATCAAACTTGTATATTTAAGTTCAGTAATTTCACTTAAATAACAATTAATAGGTAATTATCATTGCCATTTAAGTGACATTACTGAACTTAAATATACAAGTTTGATAAAAAAATCATCATTAAAGAAGAAAATTTCAAATGGCATTTAGAGGCTTTTGCATCTGAACTCTTCATATATAAATACACACACGTTTGTATATATTTAATAAATATTTTCATGTATATACTATATATATATATAAATAATATTTTTTTCTTAAATATACATGCATGTGTGTGTATTTATATATATACAAAATAATTATACACAGTGAGTGCACCCACATATACTATGTAAACACAAACTTTTATTTTGGATGCGATTAATCGCAATTAATCATTTGACAGCCCTAATACCATTAACTGTTGTACTATACTATTCTATTCTTATCCTTTTATCACTTCTTCTTGTCCTATCCTTCTACCTTTCATTGTTTCGGTTTGGAAAAATGTAAATTTAATCAAAGTGTTAAATCAAAGTTATTGATTGATCATAATTTCTTTGAAAATATTTGCACACAGCATAACTTAAATAACACTGAATGATTTTTCTGTGCTTTAAATAACAATTTTCTTTTTTGACAGCATGGAGGAGGGCGCTGCTGACCGCTGTAAAGAGGCCATCGATAAAGCTCTACAGTACGACGAACACAACCCTGAGGCTCTGCAGCTGATGGCCAGCTATCTGTTCAGCATTGAGAAAACTGAGGTACAACAGGACATATCCCCTCACCATCTCACTGGACAACTGCACTTTTAGAAAGAAAAGTGTTCTGAGCTGCAGGTCATTATGCAGTCATAATTACTGTAGGTGGAGAGCAGCTGAGAGAGCTGAGTCATGTGTTTCTGAGGAGACAGACCAAAATTGTGTGCAAGAGAATGAGCGAGTAAGAGAGACAGGTTTTTGGGAATGTATGCTTGGTTTTTGTGTGAGAAATAGACAAAGATGAGAGTTAGGTGACAGGTAGTGAATTGTAAACCATTAATAGAACAAGCTTGTAGAAAAGGACCCACCGTGGGACTGATTTTCTACAAATGCAAACACATTCACATAGATGCAGTTCCTCACTGAACCATTAGGGGGCAAACAAACATAAGACCAGCACATCCACTAATCCTGTCCTACCCTCTGAGTTGAGCATCAGTGTGCAGCTTAAAATGCTTGCAACATTTGTGAGTATTTTCACTTCAGAGGACAGTTCCATTTCCCTTCAGAGAGCTGACAGTAGAACTTGACTTAACAATCATAAGCTTGAGTCCCTTTGTGTGCTCTAACCTCAACCTTTTTCATGCTTGTGCTTTTTCATCACATCCTGTCACTTCCTCTCATACTGTATTGCTCCCTCTAATTCTTTACCACATTCTATAATCCTGTACAACTTGCTCTTATTCATGCTCTCAATGTATGCGACATCCTTTTGCCGTATCTTACTTTCTCTCCTCTTATTGTCCATTCTATTTCCTACTTCTCAGTTCTCAACTTAAATGGTACCACTTCCTCTCATCCCTTCATTCTCATTTTCCTCGCAACGTTTTGTACTTCCTCTTATCCTTTACTACTTCCTCTCATCCTATCCTACTTCATTTTTATCTCATACCACTCTACCAGTTATCCTACTTTTTGCTACTTCTTTTCGTCATATACCACTTCCCCTCATCTTATAGTGTCATGTTGTACTATCCTAATTCTTGTCATCCTATTCTGCTTCCTAACCCTAATCCTATCCTATTTACTCTGTTCCATGACTGTTTTCTCTCTTCTCATCCTATGTTGTTCCAGTTTGTCTTTTAACACTTTCTCTTATCCCGGACCATTTCATCTTATTCATGCTTTTTCCTTCGTCCTCCAATGCTTTACTACTTTCTCTCATCATATACCATATATTATTCCCCTTCTATTCCTACTTATTTTGATCATATTCCTCTCTTCCTCTCATCCTTTATCACTTCTTCCCCTCATCTTATCTTACTTTCTCTCACTCTGACCTACTTCCTTTTATCCTATCCTGCTTTCTCTCAATGTATAATGCTTCATCTCATCCTTTACTTCTTACCCTCATCCTATCCTGCTTCCTTTCAGCTGTCAACCTTCCTTCTGCCACTTCCTCTCATGCTTTACTATTTCCACTCATTTTATACTACTTCATCTTTTCTTATCTTACTTCCTCTCATTCTATACCACTTCTTCTCATCTTCCTCTTCCAGAGCTTCCTGTTGTCCTATTGGTTCTGAGTCCTTTTATCCCATCCCACTGCCTCCCATAACATCTTACTTCCTCTCATGATATATTGCCTAAGCTATTTCCTACTTATTTGCATCATATACACGTCCTGTCATCCTTTATTACTTCCTGTCATCGTCTCTTTCTCTCTCTCTCCCTTATCTACTGCCTTTCATCCGATACTGCATCCTCTCAACATATTCTACAATCTATAATCTCATACCACTACCTCTTATCATACATTCTATAACTTCCTCTGACACTATACCAGTTCCTCATATCTTTTAGAGCTTCCTCTTGGCATATCTTCTTCTTCTTGTCTTTCCATTATATATCCTAGTTCCTAGTATCCTTCACATCCCATCACCTCCCATCCAATCTTACTTACTCTCATCCTATTCCTTTTCCTGAGGCATGTACTATGTACCTGTATTTTTAGTTTTACAATACTTGGAGAGGCTCTTTCAAATTTATTTGACCACACTTTATGCAGGAGGGGCGTGACTACCTGAAGAAGAGCGTGTCGTCATGGTTACCTAGCCTACAGAAAAAGGAAGAGTCATCGGTGAGCGCAGCACACGACATGGAGGAGGAAGAAAATCAGACTAAGGTGCGTATACAGGTGTTTGTGTTCCAAAGGCAACAGAGAGATGAAGATAGGATGCATCACAACCTTTCATTTGACCTCTTTCTGATTGCAAGGCAGGAAATACCACTGCACTCAAAGACGGTTTTAGTCTAGAAAAGATAAGGGAAGAAAGGAAACAAACTAGCTTATTTATGTTTTTATTTTTCTCTCAAAGCTAGGTCAAGGCTGTGGCAGTTTGCTGCATGGCCAGCCCTGCGGCCACACGTGCGCACGCACAGCTCCCCCATCAAGTGACCACGCTTTCCATTGAACCTGTTTTTTGCTCAAGGCTACGCATTTCATGCTTTTTCAAAAACATATTTTTGTTTCTGTATCGAAATGAATTTCCGCAGTTCATCTGTTAAGTAGGGCTTTGCGCTGCTGAAAAAAACACAGAAAAACAAGCCTTACCTGAACTGACTCGTTGAGGGAATTTATAAAAGTTTGTTTACTTCCCTACTGGTTAAAATTTCAGGGAACTTGCTTTGCACTAGACATAAATTTGTGATATGTAGATGCAGCTTTGCAACGTTTGGAAATTCCTGGCAGGTTGGAGGGTTAGTGCATCTGTGAAGCATGTTGTAATCAGGTTCAGCGCTCTTATCAACTCTTTTTTACATAGCTGATTTAGAAAACATTTTCCCAGTATAGAGATGAAACAGATTGTGTTTATATTTACAATACAATAATGAGCCTGATAACATTACAGACAAACTACAATGAACACAAGAGATGAAGTGAGATGTTGAAAGAGAGAATAGTGTTTATGAAGAGAAAATTAGTCACATGCAGAACTAAATGGACCATTAATCCCAAAGTATACTTCGGCCACCCACCACCCACGTGACTTAACTTTTGTCATCAGGACAAAATAAAAAAAAACTTCCACGTGCAGCCCATTTTTTGTAAAATATAATTTTTGCATCACATCAGAATATTAGATTGATTAATAATAAAGTAATGACTGCTGAAAATGCAACTTTTCCAATTATATTCAAATAGAAAACATTTATTTTAAATTATACTAATATATCACAATGTTTCTGTATTTATATATTTCAATTTTAATTTAAAAATGCAGCCTTGGTGATCATTATAGACTTATTTAATAAACATCCTTATCAGTATAATAATCTTATCTTATAATAATCTTATTTTTGGCAGTGTACTTATCTTCTAATTAATTGTATATTAATTAGGGCTGTCAAACGATTAATCACGATTATCGCATCCAAAATAAAAGTTTGTGTTTAAATAATATATGTGGTTGCACTGTGTATAATTAATTTGTGTGTATATATAAATACACACACATGCATGTATTTTTATGAAAAAAATATTATTTAAATAAAAAATATGTATATATAATATAAATTATACATAAATCTATATACATGAAAATATTTCTTAAATATATACAAGCGTGTGTGTGTATTTATATATATAAAATAATTATACACTGCACCCACATATATTATGTAAACACAAACTTTTATTTTGGATGCGATTAATCGCGACTAATCGTTTGACAGCCCTAATGTTAATCATTATTGAGTTTTTTCAATTAATTTTCATATAATTTTCTCATCAATTCACATCATCAAGTCTTTCATTACCCTTAATTTACCTCTCAGTTAATATTTATTTTTGTTTTTGTTTTAGAGCAACATCCCACCATATGAATCCAGAATAACAACAGCCAAACTGCTGATCGAGGCCGAGGAGTATGAGGTAGGACAATGGTCTAGCTCAACACTTTTAAGAAGACCATTTCAAATGTTTCAGTCAGTTTCCTTCCAGTATAGAATTCACTCACTTCTCTGGCAGACCGAACTGTAGTGTCCACTGCATGTTGAAGTGGACCGTATAGTGTCAGTAATTATTTAGGGTCTTAGTGGTGATGGTGATGTCTTATACATGGATTCAACTGAATCTATTGGGTTAGAAACTGTTTAATCACAGGGCATTGGATTCATTCTATAACCAGTCATTTTTTATTAGCACACTTTATCTTGTATTAGCACACTTTAATCCAAACCAATCCGTTCTTGCTGTGCAAGCAAGTTTAAAGACCTATAGAATACAGCTTGTACAAGTACACTAATATTAGTACAAACAGGCTTAAAGCTGTCAGTGTTGTGAGTAATGAGAACTTTTAATGTGTGCTCTATTGCAGCTGTAGACTAAAGCATCACCCTGTGTGTTGTAATGCTGAATAATTGTCAACGGAACAATTATTTACTGTCTAATGTGTATTTCCGTGGCTGTTGTGGCTGATGAGTTGAACAAATCAGCTTTACCTCATATAATATTCCACTCACCAGCTTTGCAAAGCGGTAGAGATATAAGTGCAAAAATAAGTAAATATTGACGTTGTATTGAGAGGACTGATCCTCACATACAAATATTGATTACTTATTGTGAAAATTAACCTGCAAAATAAATTAACTGACAGATTATTCAAATAGAGAGTACTGATATTGACAGAGACAGAAACATTACTATAGACAACAATAAATATATATATAATTATAATTATTATATATAATAATTATCAGCTCATGATGCCCTAACATGCTGTCTAGGTAGGCAGCTCATTTGTTTATGAGATACAGCCATTCAAAGTTGAGGTGAACTGTATAGTCGTCAGGTGTTGGTTAGTAGTTATGTCTATCGTGTTAGTGTAAAGGAGTCCCACAGCTGTTTTTTGAGCGAGACCATGTCCATGGTTATTAATGCTAAGACTATAGATTAGTTTCCCTTTAAACTCTTTTCTCATTTTCTATCAGCGCTAAGGCGATCTCTGAATAATCCAGAAATGGTATTTTATTCACACTTATCCTTGACCTTTTCAGTTGAGTGTGAGTGTGCAGTAAGACTCTTTTTGTGCAGAGAGTGTGAATGTCCTGACACCTGTCCAGCACTCGGAGAGAGGTATCGGAAAAAGTGAGAGAACAGAGAATTTAAATGAAGCGAAGAGGAAAGAGAAAGAATGACAGGGTCGAGAGACAATGAAATAAGGCAGGACCAGGATGAGATGCTATAAAAGTGAAAGTCAGTTTGAGAGAGAGAGAGAATGATAAATTGGCAGCTGTGTGGAGCTCACTTTTCTTTAGCTCTTTTTCACACTTGCTTATATTTGTTCGGTTCATCCTGAGGAGACAGTGAAGGACTGAGTGCTGCAGCCTGACTTTAAAAGCGTATGCTCTCCCTTAGCCGAACACAAATAGAATCTCCTCTCAGCATGGGGGACGTATTAATATTAAAAACCAGTCACCTGGCTGTCTGTCAAAATGATGCCAAAGGTTGTAGGGTCGTTTCTGCGACAGCGGGTGTTTAGACAGAAGCCGGGCCCCCCAGCAGCAAGGACCTTTGATTGGACAGCTGGGAAAGATGAGCACTTCTAAACAGAGAGAGAGAGAAGAGAGAGAGACAGGATGGACTATTTTAGATATCTAGAGGCAGTCCAAGCTCTAAAGATCTTGGTGTAAAAACTTAGTTTTAAACTTTCAGCAAAACGGAGCCCAAATTGCTCAACTATATATATTTTTTTATAGTAAACATCCCTAGTTATATTTTACATGATGCCTTAGTACACATAATAATAAATAATCAACTAATAAAATGAAAATTATATAATATAAAAATATTAACTAAAACATATTAATAAAGTAATAATGTAAGTTACTTTTCACTGTTTAGTCAGACCCAGTGGATGAGCTGGGACTTGCTGCTACGATATTATCATATCTATTGATATCTGGCTCATGACACACTTGATACACAAAAATATCCTGCTAAATCTATGGGGAAAAAATAAATAACTGTGGTTGCAATCTTTTAACTGTGGTAACAATGTTTCAAGTATGGCATATTGGTGCCGGTCTTACGTTTCATTTGAAATGATTACGTTTTTCTCGCCCTAAATTATATGGTAATTCATAGTTTTTACTTTTAAACAATCCACAATTTTGTCACTTTTTTACACACATAAAAAGCATATAATGTGTTGTTCAAATATTTACAGTATTTACAGTATATGGGTTGGTAACTTGGTAACATGGGTTCGATTCCCAGGAAAAGCTAGAACTGATGAATGTAAATGTGTACCTTGAAATGCAATGTCAAATTCATAAATGTAAAGGTAAATGTAACTTACAGTTTACCAAATATTTTACAGCTTTTCTTTATTCCATGATTTTATTTTATTTTATTGACAGTGTAATGTAGTATATATACAGTATATATATATATATATATATATATATATATATATATATAATATATATATATATACACTCACCTAAAGGATTATTAGGAACACCATACAAAAATTGTGTTTGACCCCCTTTCGCCTTCAGAACTGCATTAATTCTATGTGGAATTGATTCAACAAGGTGCTAAAAGCATTCTTTAGAAATGTTGGCCCATATTGATAGGATAGCATCTTGCAGTTGATGGAGGCTTGTGGGATGCACATCCAGGGCACGAAGCTACCATCCACCACATCCCAAAGATGCTCGAAAAGATGCTATTGGGTTGAGATCTGGTGACTGTGGGGGCCATTTTAGTACAGTGAACTCATTGTTGTTGTAACAAGGCATGATGGATCCATGTTCTCATCCTGTTTACGTCAAATTCTGACTCTAGCATCTGAATGTCTCAACAGAAATCGAGACTCATCAGACCAGGCAACATTCTTCCAATTGTAGCCTCTTTTTCCTATTTGTAGTGGAGATGAGTGGTACCCGGTGGGGTCTTCTGCTGTTGTAGCCCATCCGCCTCAAGGTTATGCGTGTTGTGGCTTCACAAATGCTTTGCTGCAAACCTCGGTTGTAACAAGTTGCTATTTTAGTCAAAGTTGCTCTTCTATCCACTTGAATCAGCATTTTCGCCTTGTTGATGACGAAATGTAAAATAAATGTAATTTATTTTACATTCTGACAGTATTTTAAGGTAAAATCTTGCAATACAGTACAAATACTTGCAATTTTGCAACAAAATAGTGAGTTTTATTTTATGTTATCCTTTGAAGCAAGGAAGGGTCTATTATCTGTTTTCCTTGCTTTATAGATTAATGTATATGTGCCCTCTTGCCGTAATGTCCTGCATGAGCACATTCAATATTAGTTTTGTTGGCTATGTATGTAACTGTCAGACTGTGGCAATTCAAAATGAGTTTTGAGGACTCTTGAGAGTGTGTGAAGTGGCAGTGCATGCTGCATGAGCTAACTCAATATTAGCAAGGCCTTTTCCTGCTCTACTCCAGCTTGGGTCAAAGCCTGACACACTGTGTGACAGCACAAGATTGATGTCTTTCTTTGCCAGTGGTCTGAATAGAGGGAGGAGAGGAAGAGTGTGACGGGCAGTAGAATGAGGGGGAGGGAAGGATGGAGAGAGCCGAAGAGATATAGTTGTATAAAATGCTTTGGTTGGGAAGAGAAGGAAGTCTTGCCATTTGAACAAAGTGACAAAGGTACTGTTTAATGTCTCTAGCGGTGGACTTCATTATCTCTGAAGAGGGAGATATTTAAAAGAAACTCAAACCCTAGGGACCCACACACAAGGTTATACATACACCTGGGCTAATTAGGCTTTTGAAGCTAATGACCACACACCAGTACACTTCATCAAATAATACTAGACTTTTTTTTCTTTTTCTTTTTTGTCTGTGAACACAGCGGCCAGCAATTCAGCCAAGTTACACTGACCTTAAAAAGTTTCTGGATGCATAAGTCACTCTTAATGTTATGAATGTTATTGCATTACATAACAAAATATAAAACCTGATTTCTTTATTCATAGTTTAACCTAAATTGATTAAAACTAATTCACTTAAATGAAGGCTATGAAGGGTTCTCACATGATATGTTTGGAGATTTCAGTTGTTTAAAAAAAAATATTCCATATTGGAAATTAATAACGATATTTATAATTTTCAACTGTGATAATGAAAAGAAAATGTTTCTTAAGCAGCATGTGACTGAAGACTGGTGAAATGTGGCTGAAAGTACAGCTTTGCCATGACAAGAAATTAAAATAAATTCAAATAGAAATAGTTATTTTAATGGGTTACTGTATTTTTGATCAAATAGCCTTTGTTGAACATACAAACGTTCTCTCAAAAATATTGTATTGTATTGTAATTCCCTGGAAAATACTCTGTTTATCCCAAATTTCTGCTTTTATTGTCCATGAAAGAAAGTCATTCATACTGGTTTGGAATGACATGAGGGTTAGTAAATGAATTTTCATTGCTCAATCAATCCCTTTAAACTGACACAATAACATGTAACTGGATATAAGTCTTAAGCTGTAGTTTGTCAGTTAGCCGGCTCTTTGAAAGTGATTTAAAGTATTTAATACAGGACACAATGGAGCTTGCAACCTATTTTGACAGTACTGAGATAATCACAGTCTTTCTCATCCCCATTCAAAATCCTAAATATCAAATATGTTTGATATGATCAGTGCAGGCCCGATTCGTATGGAAGCAGATCAGGAGGTGCAAGATTCAACCTGTAATCGAGGTCATCGACAAGTCGGTGTTAAATCCGCCTAAACATCCTGTAGTGTGAGGCAGGCATAAATGAATTTTCATTGCTGGATCAATCCCTTTGAACTGACACAATGACATGTAACTGTGTATAAGTCTAAGCTCTTGTTTGTCAGTTAGCTGGCTCTTTGGAAGTGATTTCAAGTACTTAATACAGGACACAATGGAGTTCATGGATCGTCTTGTGGGGTTTGAGCCTTGAACCTTTTACTTTGGTTTGCTACACTATGCTACTTCATGATTTCGTACTTGTCAGAATGTCTTATTTTAAGGGTTTTGTTGATGTCAAGACAAATTTAAACAGGATTAACATTGTGGCAGACTTAGATGTGACTTCTATAGTGATTTTCCTCTGAGGAAAGGATCACATGACAGAATCTTATAGATTAAGCTAAGGCTTTTTAACACGTTCCACATCTTTCCATCTCTTTCTCATTCTGCTCTTTTGTTTTGTGTGTGTCAGAGTTTAGAGAGGGTCATCAGTAATCCACAACAGCTCTGATAAGAATGATAATTTGGGAAGATACTCTTTTCTCTCAGGTCAGTCTCAGGAGGTTGAAAAAGTGAACTGAGGAGTGTTTCTTTTTTGTGTTAAGGCAAAGGTGATCTTTAGTGTTCACATTTTTTTTTTCTTAGCTTGTAAAATTGTCTTGTCAAGTCTTCATGCATTGAGAATATGTTTTTGTAGATTTATCTTAGCTTGTTTAATTCCTATCCCCTCAGTGTGTGTGTGTGTGTGTGTGTAGCTCCTTCTATTCTGATGTGATTGCTGTTGTCGTGATCAAATAAGGTTGATTACAGAAGATTCATTTGATTTAGATCTTTGAGTAAATATAAAATCATTGCTCTGCTTGTTTGGCCCTGCCCGATACAGCAACATTGGCTCAACCATGGCGTGGTGGCGTGTATTGGCTGACCAATGGCAGATGATGGCAGTGTTTGAGAAACCTGTTTGAAAACTGTCAATATTTTTGCAATTTAGTTTAGTACTGATATAGAGGTGCATAAATGATTTTTTATTTATTGATGATTTTTAATTATATAATTATTTCTAATTTTAATTATAATATGATTTTTAATTATTATTTTTTAAAATGACCAATAAATTGCGTAATTTCTACATTGTGTGTTAGCTCGGAATGATTTACATCCAGGTATAATTATCAAGATCAGTGTCCATATTTTTTATTATCAGTTCATGTTAGTATTGTTTATTTACCACAGTATTTACCTTAACCCGTATTTACCTTAATTTGCCTATTTACTGTATATTTATTCTTGTGAATAAATGAAACCAAGTATAAAACTTTTTTCACCCCTGCCTACAGTGTGAACTATAAAGAGAGATATTTCTGAAGTGTCTTTGCCATGACCCTGGAGTCGTGTGCCAGTGTGTTTCAATCCCTTCGCGCAACACTCATAAGCTCACTCCCATTCTAATGCCACTCTGAGCTTTCCTGTAATTGAGATAATGCTTTTCTGCAGCTCTAAGCTGGAGTGATTGGCTGACATTTTTAATGGCGGTAAGAGGAACTTTTAGCTAATGAAAAGAATGAAATGTGCATCAGGCCCTGACTCTGAGTTATTGAGCACAAATCAAACTGTTATTTGATATGACTTTAAAGCCTTGGAGAGAGCTGAGAGGCCTGTGTTGTCATGCACCATTTGATGTTAACACACACACACACACACACACACAGTTTTCAAGCACATTGACCTAAAGATGCCAGAGACTATTTGTTCATCATATCTCGTATCTTTAATCAGAACTTTCTTCATAGAGCCTTTAACTTAGAAATCAGTTTAAGTAGCTGTACGTAATCTATATGTAATCAAATCATCAATCTGTGTTCAGTATTCAATAATATATAATATGAGGTTCTTGTTGGATTATAGACATACGCATTTGATATAACACAACATCATTCATTGTCCTTAATATGATTTATATTTTGTACATTTTGATTTTAATCCTGAATTATATTTAATTTGATTTTGCAGACTTTATAGACACAACCCTCTCTTTTTATTGTTTCTCTCACTCATTCTCTATGATCCTGAACTCAAATAATGAATGGTGAACTGAGCAGCAAAAAGTTAAGTTAATTTTATAGCATTTATTTAGTATGTCAGAGCTACTCTCTTTTTGAACGGGGAAAGTGAATAGGGACAGATGCTGCTGAGCTCTAAAAAAGCATTTTCAATAAACGTCTGAATAAACATTCTGAAGTAATCCAACATTATTATAGGGAACAGAGTGAAATTTAGTGCATGAGCATGATGGTTTGGGAGAGCAGAATGAGGAATGACATGAGGGTGAGTAAATTAGTTTAATTGTTTGGGTGAATTATACGTAAAAAAAATGAAGTATACGTTTTTTCATACTCTTTCAGTATTGTGTGACTACACTTAAAAATCACCTTTCATTTCACTTTAAAATCCCATATCATGTAAATAGGGAAGTGAATTTAATTAATTTTATGTAAAAAAAATCTGTGATTTGAATAGGTAAAGCGCAGTCATATACACAGACAAAAACACTCTCAGCTTTCAAAATTCAAATTCTCATTCGAATATTCGGTCCCTCGTTCCTAAAACGACCCGGGCCTAATCATTAATTATTCGTTGCCTTCCCTGTCTCTAGTGATTGCTCGGGAAGAAAGCTTGTTTGCTTTTTAACGCAGCACCAGATCCCGGGCAGGGAGAAAGCGATCAAAAGAGATGAAACAGACATAATGTGTGTGTGTGTGTGTGTGTGTGTGTCAGATTGCAAATGCACAGGCCTGCTGCATTATGGGACATTTTAGTGTTATTAGCCTGCACATTTGCAGGCCTGTGCATTGTGGGACATTTTAGGCTAATAACACTGTGCATGATTAATGTGTTCTTCTGTGTTCATGCATGGATGTGCAAATGTGTGAATGTGCTCCTGGAGCACTGTGTGTAACACCCTCGTAAGTCATATTCAGTGATCAGAAGAATGTGTCCTGTCATAGGGTCATATGAATGAGGTTAACGGTGTGTGTGGTAACCTTTTCACACACTCTCAGCAGACTTGAGATGGGCCATTAGCTCTTTTCCTGGACAGTTTCTCATACACAAAACGTTCTGGCTGGGCTGGGAATGTAAGCCAGCTTTAAATCTTTTCCCGGAGCCGTTTTGTGCGCTGTCAGTCCGGCCTTATATTACACCAATTGCACTGCATTGGTTCAGGTATATGTTTAGACAGGCCAAAGTGAGACCAAAGTGAGAATGTGACCCACCGTAGACTGTGGTGTCAGGCTTACAGGTCCAAGATTGGTCGGCACCTTCCCCCATTTTCCCATTAACAGTCTTCTAAACCTAGCTGTGTATTTTGGCAGAATATATTTTTGCTTGCAGCATATAAATGGCAAATATATTAATATTGTAGAGGGTTTACCAGTATCTTTTAATTTTTTTTTTAATGTTTAACTGGGTGAAAAACATTTTCCATTTCCATTTGCTATATTTTGCTTCTCGATTCACCAGAAAAGGGTGCTAGTGAAGGGCTCTAAACATTCTTGTTAAGAGATTCTTCAGCCAATCACTATTGCCAGAACGTAATTTTCGTTTAATTCACAAAACAATGCTAGGGACTCTACACATTCCTGCTGTGTAGAGATTCTTCAGCCAATCACTGTTGCCAGAACTTCATTTTCATAATTTTCATTTCATTCACAAAACATTGAATGTCAGAATACGTGGCTATTATTGCCGTGGTTTGAGAAAATTGTTTATTTCACATATAATGCTGTAGCTATGGACTCTTCCATACGAATAATTATTAAACATCTCGGACTGAGTTGTAAAGTTTCATTTACAGCTTTTGCATTTCCATGTATTTTTTTGTCACGTTTGTTTTAGTTTAACCTAATTATCATAGACATGCATTGTGTCAGTAACGTGTTGATGTTTTACATAAGTATGTTAAGTTTTCAGTAAAATATACGAATCTATATATATTTACTTTATTTGCAACACTGCATATATTTGGTTTGTTTAAAACAATAAAAATTATTTTTCCAATGTGAATGAGTAAAAATAATTATTCTCTGTAAACTTTCTCTGAAGTATTTTATGCAATTTTGGCAAATATATTTAGTTTTATGTATATTTAGATTTTTTTTATTATTCTGAAACAAGACAGGGACACTAAATGATTTTTTTTTTTTTTTTTTACTTATTGTGCCCAAATGGCAATTACAGTCGGAATCATATGTTCCTAAAACAATGTGGTATCTCATGGATGAGAATATGCAAATGGAGAGGAGACATGGAGATGAGGTTATGCATAGCGCAACTACTGTATGCAATATAAGCTTCATATATGGTTATTTTGGAGATGAGACGAGGATTTCTAAAGGGGATTTTGCGGAAGGTTTTGTCGTTTTTTTACAGTTTTACAAATCTGACAACTTTTGTGCATACAAATCTCACACTTTTACGTTAAAATCTACACAAAGTTTTATACATCTGGCCCCTGACCAAAACACAGTGTATACAATGAAAGGAGTGCTTAGTTATTTTTTTTTTTCTACATTTAAAACATTTAGAAATTTCCTTCAACCTCTGGCTAAACCCAACCCAACGTCACATTAAAAAAACGGTTTGGTTAGTCACGTCATTCAGACGTTCCTCTGCTGTCTTAAGTGGCGAAGGGCCAAAATAAGTTGTAATGTAGACCAGACTTTATGCTGATAGTCAAAAGTCTAGTTATGCACGACTTCAGGTCTCAGGTGTTGTTATTTTATTGCTGAATGGGCTTTTCCATTGTTTTACTGGGATGTCTGGAAGTGCTTTGAGCTGAGTGTGTGTGTGTGTGTGTGTATACAAATATGTCTGAGAGGAGGGCATGAGTCTGTCTTGGTTTGTGTACTAATAAACAGCGCTGGCTCTAATGAATCATTAATGTTCTGTTTACCCAGCTTAATGAACCACCGTTGATGAGGGTCTGTGTTGTGTGTGCATGTGTGTATGGAAGAGTGAATGTGTGCGGCTGCTCATTGTAAGGCTCTGGAACAAGGGGGGATAGTGAAAGAATGCAACTGTTATTGTTTTTTTTTTGTCTCATAATGTGAATGATTGTGACAAAAGAAGTGAGCGATAACTATTATTTTTCAGAGTTTGTGTTTGGATGCGTTTAGTCTAATTAGTTAGGATAATGACCTGTCTGTCTGTGCTTGGGTCTGTGTGTGTTTGTGTGAACCTCCCTATCGATTGTTGTTTGCTTTGTGTGTATTCCTTTGGCTCTAGTTTGCTCTAATCTTTCTGTCAATGGTGCCCTTGTCATCCAATAACTGACTGGTTGTCTTGGAAACCCCTTTGTTCTCACATAGACCTGTCAGTCATTCAAAGAGTTTTAATGAGTTGTTTTGCCTTTTATGGGAATGCTGAGAAGATCAGCTTCAGAAATACAGCGTATAGTGTTAGGTTTCCTCCAGCATCAAGAACTTTGTTTCCCTATTGACTCATCATTCGACTTGAAGAACTTAACAACAATCATTCATGAGACTTGCAGAACTTAACAACAATCATTTAGCTGAACTTGATCATTTAGCACCACACTATTTCTGTTTGTTTACGAATCGAAAATTGTGTGGCATGTAGGATAATATTGGCCATTACTGCTTATGCTTTGAAGGATGATTAGTATGCAAAGCATTTTTGATGAGCTATTAAGATGCAATTTTCGGATGTTGTATATATCCCAACACTAATGCTGCTTTCAAGTCCTCCTGGGAAGTTCCTGCTTATGAGCTTGAAAGATATAATATATGAAATATAAAGTGATTTTGGTTGGAATAACGTAGGCATGTTTGGGCCATTTCATGTTTTTCCCTTAAGACAGCAGGAAGCATTTAGTACAAATTCAACAAAATGCAGAATGTGCATTAGGTGTGTAATTGATGAGTTGTTTATTCCTACAAGCTTATAAATTTTCATATTTTTTTATTTTTATTTTTTTTTATAAATTTCTCAACGAATGGGACGCTACAATTGGTCTTTAAGTTTTCCCCACCGGTGTCCATGCTTCCTACTTATTCCGACAACAAAGCACTTAAATGCGACAAGCTTGTAATCACAACTTTATGGGAAGTAGTACATTTCCGATAGCATAAATCATGAAAAACTGGAAAAGTTGTGAGTTCTTCAAATATGGTTGTGGATAGTGAGGGGCCCATGGAGTCAAAAAGGTTGAGCACCGCTGATAAAAGCCTGATAAAAGTTGTCTGATTTTTGCTGCGGGTAATGTTAAGGTCACTTGACCAACCAAATACTAATACCTTTATCTCTTTATTGGATTCTTTGTTATCCTTGGAATCGTGTCTGACTGTGTATAGTGGGTTTCTAATTGTACCTGAACACTTTTGTCTTCTTTTTTGTCGTATTTTGCATGATGCTGCATCCACACCATTAGAGCATATCAGAGACCCAGTGGTCTAGTGTTCTAATGGTATCTGACATTGTTGTGCTGGTTTAGACCGGGGATTTCCATGTAATTAGATTTCACAAACGTAATTCGGATCGACCAGCTCACTTGTCATGGCGTTCGTGGTTCGACTGGTTGAGACTCTTTTCCAAAGATAGCTTCTGCCTGTATACACGAAGTGGACTGTCTTTATAAAATATATTCTTAAAACTGCTTCAGTTTGCACAAGGGACCCGCGTTATGCTAAGGTGTTAGTGTGGGGCTATTTTGAGCCTTGTTAGTGGTATTAACTTGCATTTTTTTTTCATTACTCTATATATACTAGTGTTATAAGCTAAACAGTTTTTAGAGATTAAACTCTACATTTGATTATCATGAAAACAAATATCAGAGAACAGTTGACTAGTTACCAATGTGTTATTAGACCAAAGTTTCAACCTTTTTGAAGTTGTCCTTTAACACTTCTGAAGACTGTGTTCCACGTTGAATCTGTCAAATGAAATTTGCCGTTAATTTGTGTAATCCGGTGTAAAAGGTATCTTCCCAATGGGCTAATGCTCTTATCTCTGTGATGCAGAGTTTGTTTGTGTGTATGAGAGAGATGAATATTTTCACATCTCTTTGACAGCCTCTCATTGATATCTCATGGATGAGATTAAAATCTCTTAGGACTGGCAGTGCTTCTAAATTGGCACGAGTGCTTCATCTTCAGCTTTTCTTTGCCACGTGTAAGCTGCCGGCATGTCACACAAGCAAACTGACACTTCCCTTTGTTTGAAATCCTGTCAGCAAGTCTCTGCTCTCTCCTGACTGTCAGTCAGAGCTCAGCTTTTCTCTGGCACGCGGCTGACTGCTGAAATCAAACTCTCACAGTCAATGCGTCTGAGAGAGTGGAAAGGGAATGTGTTGTTGTTTGTCTGTGAGTGTTTGTAACAGGTAGAGATGGGCGAAGGCATGCTGTTCACGTATGCATCACACCTTGAGCCCTGGTGCCCACCCAGATAGCACGGTTTCAATTTAGCCAGCAACATGTTCTGACACTATTCTCCCTCTTTCCCAAGTAAATCCTTTCTTTCTTTCTTTCTTTCTTTCTTTCTTTCTTTCTTTCTTTCTTTCTTTCTTTCTTTCTTTCTTTCTTTCTTTCTTTCTTTCTTTCTTTCTTTCTTTCTTTCTTTCTTTCTTTCTTTCTTTCTTTCTTTCTTTCTTTCTTTCTTTCTTTCTTTCTTTCTTTCTTTCTTTCTTTCTTTCTTTCTTTCTTTCTTTCTATCTTTCTTTCTTTCTTTCTTTCTTTCGCTGCTGCAAAGCAGGGAATCTCAAGAGAAGCCAGGTTATCCTGGTATACGTGACTGCTAATATGAAATCGGTTATACATTTAGCTTTTATAGCGGGTGAATTGTGTGTGTATGTATATATATATATGTATATATACACACAATTCACCCGCTATATTACGAGGCTATAATGAACTATATGCCTTTCTCCACTGGCGTTCTAAGTTGTTCAAAGCATTTCTAAGGATGCTGATTGTTAGAAGGCAGTTGTCTGACTGAGATAAAAATATGAAATATGTCATTTTTGTGATCAAAGATGAGTTTTAAGGGATAAAATGATTGACTACAGGGGACTTTAATTACTCAATGATTGAGATCATTTTTTTTTTTAAACAATGCTCTTTTAAACAAGGCCAACAACCTTCGTTTCCTTCGATTCTGTGTAACTGTGCTCTTGTAGAAAACTATGCTCTTGTACAAGGAAGTACATTGGTAGTTATATTGAGTTAAAATAATGCAGCATGCACCGATCTCTAATATCAAGGTGAGCTAATTGCAGTTGGTTGTTTAAGCTGCAAGGCTGAAGAGACACTTTTATTTTTATCACAGCGTGGGGCTAAAAGCGGACTTTCAAAATATTCTCTCCTAAATTGAGGAAGGGCTATACTGTATATATGGTTTCAAACTATAAGCTCTTTTTGATATTGTGTCCATGGCAGACAAATAAACTGTATGAGACAGGACCAGCTGACCTGCCACATTAGTATATTTGTATGTAGGTCAAATCCAAATCCAGTATAATAGCATGTACAGAGTTTGTGCTATCCTTTCACACAAAAGTAATGTGGTGATACCAAGGTAAAGTTACTGTATCCGATGGATTTTTTTTTTCTTTCAAATTATCATCCAACTTTTTAAAGCGGCACATTTGTAAATGTACTTGTCTATTATATTTGTTCAGTATTCTGCCCTTTAAATTGACCAACAGTCCTGTTTTCCCAGGACATGTCCTGTCCTGGCCGTCCTGGCTGATTTTTATAAAGAGATGAAAATGCCCTGGTTTTCAATTAACTGCTGGGAAAGATCAGCTCTACAGCAAAATATAGATGGGCAAACAAGGAGGATGAGTAAGAAAAACAGGATAAAGAGGAAGAAAACTAAAGATATAAATGTATAGTTACTTGTTTTTGTAAGTTTGTGAGAGCTATCTTTGTTCAAATAGGAGGTATTTCTTTTAGGTATTTATTATTTCTATATTTATTTTTCTAATACAGAAGAGGCATTATTTCCATCATAATTTAATTAATTTTTTTTGAAACCTGTCATAATAAAACATGCTGAGTAACCTCTGAGCAGCCTATCTGAATTTGTATCCATACAGAGGAGGCATAGCCTACTTTAAATGTATTGAAATTAATAAGGCATCTTTGAGTAAACTTCGAGTATCATTTGAGTATCTGTTTGCCGGGCCGAGTGTCCTGGTTTTTGGTAATCAAAATATGGTCACCCTACTTTAAATAATTCTACAGTGTATTTTTATTTTTCAGTTAGATGATTAGATATTTAATTTCACGAGTCCTAGATAGCACTTGTGAAATATGAATGGAGGCTTACTTGCAACTTTACTTGTTGTTTATATATTTAGCTACTGTCAAATTGGCATAATTTTAATTCTCTCTCTCCCTGATACTCATTCTATCTCACTTATTCTCTTTCATCCCTGATTCTCATTCTCTCACTTATTCTCTTTCATCATCATCTCTCTTTCTCTCTCTCTCTCTCTCTCTCTCTCACACTCTCACACTCTCTCATTCACTCACTCACTCACTCACTCACTCACACATTTACACACACACACGCACACTAATTTTGTACAAAATATTTAAGAACAGTGTGCAGGTTTAGTGTATTTTAGGCACTGTGTTGACAGAGCATCAATAAAAATCCTAACAAGGTCTGTGTGTTAGTATGAGTGTATGTTTAGATGCAGGTAGAGGGAAATCTATTTGTCTTGCCGGCAGAGGTCAGGGAGGGCATGTAGAAGCGTCAGAGCTCAGCAGGAGTAGTAGAATAAAGAAACGTAGCCAGAATTAGAGGAGAGAACAGAGACGGTACTGTTTCACATACACAAACACACGCACACAGACAGACAGACATGCTGATATAGACGTGTGTAACCTGTTACAGCATCAGCACAGAACTGTAGTGAAACACACAGCACATCTGGAAGAACAACAGGACAGCATTCTCTTTCTCTCTCAATCAATACTTCTATCAGCAGAGGCCATGAACGATCAGACATCCTCAATCCTTAAAGGGGTCATATAATGCCGTTTTTGTGCAAGTTAATATGAATGTTTAGGGTCTAAAGAAAAACTTTGCAATATACTTTTTAAAGTATAAAGTATTTTTTTTTATACTTTATTATATTGTGATGTTCAAATTCACTTATAGGATTTAAAAGTAAAACTATTAAGATTTTTGATGTTTTGGAATGTTGTCAACATTCTTTCACTGTACTTACGTTTGCATGCCTTTCTTTACTTAGTAATTTCACGTTAGAGATTAATAGAATTTTCTTATTTGTTTAGCTTGTTTGTCAAATTTGTTGTGAAAGGGTCTTTAGTATAGCAACATGCATACATTTATATGGTGTGATTGACAAATACTAATAAAAGCTACAAGTAAATTAAAAACTAAATTGAAATAATATAAAAAAGAGCTGGAGTAAAATGTGTTTTTCATTAATAAAATTACCAGTGTATGGTGTGCATTTTAATTTTAATTTTCTGGGAAAACTTTTCCTGGTTATCTGTGTATTTTGTGCATTCTGTCAGAAAGTGCTCGACATCAGTC
This sequence comes from Pimephales promelas, assembly GCF_016745375.1. Next base: position 5,389,622 of record NW_024121222.1, on the reverse strand, counting down.
GTCTGGCTGTGCGCAGTCATTCGTTGTGTTTTGTTATGGTTTCCACTCTGAAAACCCCTTGAACTCTGCCCAATCAGCAGTGAAGGATTGGGCACAGACTCACAACGGCAATCACAGCAGCCGATATCCACTCCTCACAGCATGTGCTCTCTCCCTGCAGTATGGCACACTCTCTCGCTTTATACGGATTTCATCAGCCCTCCCCTAGTACGCCTCCCATCAGCACACTCTAATGAATTATTCCCTCTAATAAAAATACTCAGTTTTGCTTTTCAGTCTCATTTCCTTTCGTTGTCTCACAATTCCCACAAGGATGGAAAACCTAGTAATTTTTCAATTGTGAAATCTAGGCCTGGAAAATTCAGAAATGAATGCACTTAAAAGTTCTAGAGATCAGTGGTTCTCAAACTGAATTTGCTGGATAAGGATTATGTAAGGGTCTTTAAAAATATTTTTGGTCTAACTAGAAAAATGTAGGGTTTTATTTACATATACAGTGAGGAAAATAAGTATTTGAACACCCCACTATTTTGCAAGTTCTTCCACTTAGAAATTATGGAGGGGTCTGAAATTGTCATTGTAAGTGCATGTCCACTGTGAAAGACATAATCTAAAAAAAAAAAATCCATAAATCACAACATATGATTTTTTTAAACTATTTATTTGGGTGATACATCTGCAAATAAGTATTTGAACACCCGTCTATCACCTAGAATTCTGACCCTCAAAGGCCTGTTAGTGTGCCTTTAAAATGTCCACCTCTACTCCATTTATTATCCTAAATTAGATGCACCTGTTTGAGGTCATTAGCTGCATAAAGACACCTGTCCACCCCATACAATCAGTAAAAATCCAACTACTAAAGGCGGGCATACACTGTGCGATTTTCGTCCGATTTTGAGCCGAATTCTGACTCGTGCGACTCATTTTCGTGTCGGACCGATTTTCAGCTTTGTCGTGCGTCGTTTGTTGTGCAGTGTTCGTGCAGTGTACAGGGAGAAACGAGAGGCGATTAACCTCTCACGATCGACAATCGGATGGTCGGAAAATTTTGGTCGCTCCTCGTGACTATATCGCACAGTTGAAGCAAAGCTACGAACCGATTGCCCTAAACTCAGTGTTTTTTCCCTCACTGCACCTGCGCGAAAACAGAAGTTTAACCATTTCATCTGCAGCAAAAATAAAATTAAAATAAAAACGAGCTACAAATTACTGTTGCTTACCTCCAGTTCGTGTTGCCAAATGGATATTATTACCCACCGTCTTCAAGCCACCTGATATGTAACACCTCTTTTATTATTTTGTCAAACAATGTTTTTGAAATAAACCTGTTTTTAATTTTCATTGATGATTAATAATGGCAATGTTCGGACATATTATAGACTGTTAATAGTTATTTTATATATAATTCATTGTAATCGACCTAAATGTTTTAGACAATTTTTAATGAGGAGTAAGATTAATATTTTATTATCCTCACAGCACGTTGGTTATGTGCTGTGAAAATATTGCGTGGCAAATTAATTATAATAGCGGATCAATTTAATAGTAAAATTAGCCTATAGGCCTCCCCTAATAATGATAATATAATAATAATAATAATAATAATTAAATGCATAAATTGAAAATACTAAATCATCTTGATACTGATAGCAGATGCTTGTTTTGACAATATCTCTGGATACATACACGTAAATAGGCGCAATCCAGGGGGTTATCGCAGATATTACACGTATAGTGTGAGCAGTGGGCAGAAGTCGCAGCTCGATGATCGGACCGTACAGTGTGAGCACATAAATCCTGAACTTTGGCTTTGCATCGCATACGATTTACTCGTTGAGTGTGAGTAGGTACCTTGCTGAAATCGCACAGACATCGCACAGTGTATGCCCGCCTTAACATGGCCAAGACCAAAGAGCTGTCCAAAGACACTAGAGACAAAATCGTACACCTCCACAAGGCTGGAAAGGGCTCAAGTGGATGAGACACATGCCTTTGGTGTGAGAGACCCGGGTCGAATCCACTGTGAGACACCAATGTGTCCCTGAGCAAGACACTTAACCCCAGAGGTGTGCGACCTCTGACATATATAGCAATTGTAAGTCGCTTTGGATAAAAGCGTCAGCTAAATGAATAATTGTAAATGTAGAAAATGGAAGAAGCTAAACATGAATGTCAGTCTCCCTCGGACTGGGGCTCCAAGCAAGATCTCACCTCGTGGGTCTCAATGATCCTATGAAAGGTGAGGTATCAGCCCAGAACTACACGGGAGGAGCTGGTCAATGACCTGAAAAGAGCTGCGACCACCGTTTCCAAGGTTACTGTTGTTGGTAATACAATAAGACGTCATGGTTTAAAATCATCCATGGCACGGAAGGTAACTCTGCTTAAACCAGCACATGTCAAGGCTCGTTTTAAGTTTGCCAATGACCATTTGAATGATCCAGAGGAGTTATGGGAGAAAGTCATGTGGTCAGATGAGACCAAAATAGAAGCTTTTGGTCATAATTACACTAACCGTGTTTGGAGGAAGAAGAATGATGAGTACCATCCCAAGAACACCATCCCTACTGTGAAGCATGGGTGATTTTGGAGAACAACCTCGTTCCTTCAGTTAGAGCATTGAAGATGGGTCGAGGCTGGATCTTCCAACAGGACAATGACCAGAAGGAGGCCCAAGGAGGGGCTCTGTAAGAAGCATATCAAGGTTCTGGTGTGGCCAAGCCAGTCTCCAGACCTAAACCCAATAGAGAATCTTTGGAGGGAGCTCAAACTCTGTGTTTCTCAGCGACAGCCCAGAAACCTGACTGATCTAGAGAAGATCTGTGTGGAGGAGTGGGCCAAAATCCCTTCTGCAGTGTGTGCAAACCTGGTGGAAAAACTACAGGAAATGTTTGACCTCTGTAATTGCAAACAAAGGCTACTGTACCAAATATTAACATTGATTTTCTCAGGTGTTCAAATACTTGTATCTTGTTTTTTTGTTTTGTTTGTTTTTTTGTTTTTTAGATTAGGTCTCTCACAGTGGACATGCACCTACGATGACAATTGCAGACCGCTCCATGATTTCCATAATGCATATGATTTATATATATATATATATATATATATATATATATATCAGTCCCTCCAGAAAAACGCGATTATGCGATCGCTGAATCCAATGCAAAATCAGCCAAAGTCTGCATATTTATGCGGGGGCCGCATTTTTTTCAAATACGCCTCACTTTCGCCGCATAAATTGCCGATTTCCGTGCAAAATATGCGGGGTTTGCATAATTTCATAATCCTCGCATTTTCGTTGCAAAAAAAGTCACATGTATCTTAGCAGAAAGTTGAAAAATGTTGCGTTTGCTTCACACAAGAGCAGCCATTTCCCCCTGTTTCCATGGGAACGTTATGAAGTGACGCAATTACGCGACGCCAGACAGACTCACGGAGGCGATTGACATCTCACAAATCGAACTCGTATAACTGTCTGTCGAACGTTCTACTATCACATTGTTACTTAATAAACAACATAAGATAAAAGTAGTAGCATCAAACAGAAATTACCCGCACACATGGGTTGTTCGACAGTTCAACAGGGAGCGCGCAGCTCTTAAAGGGGCCACACCTTATTTACACTCTTACAGTCTGAAATAAAACAAGATGAGAAATTAAATATTCCCAGCACTTTCTATGATGTAGTATGCTTGTTTATCAAAGGAAGTAATAAGAAATGACTCTTATATTAACAGGATGTTGGGGGAATCACTTTTTTTCTCTTTTTCATCAAACCGCAATTTTTGCAAGTTCCCTCAATTTTTGTAAATTCCAGCAATTTCATCGCATAAAATTGCATAAATATCCCACATATTCAATCGCATTTTTAAAGAAAACTGGCCGCATAATCAATCAATTTTTGCCCGCAACAATCACAAAAAAAACTCTGTGTTTTTCAGGAAGGACTAGGTAATTCTAGGTAAATGTTAAATATAAATCGCAAATTCTTTCACAAATTTTTGGAAATTACCACCACAAAATCAGTCATTTTGATCGCAAAAATCACAAAAAAAAAATCGTGAAATCCTGGAGGGACTGATATATATATATTCCAGTTCTAGAAATCACCCTTTAAAATTAGGCATCCTCATAAATCCAGGTTTTTCAAGATCCTGGTACTTCAAGAAAAATAGGGGGTTCATTAAAATAAGGAATATTTATATTTGTTTAAATGATTTTAAGTTGACTTGAGGCTTCCTATTCGACCTTATTCTATGACATTTGTTTGTTTTTTCTGTTATTTTCAACATTTATACACCTATAGTTAATTACATTATTGATTTTAAAGATTTGTTTCTGGAAATCTACTGGTTCTTTCCTTGTTTCCTTGTCACACTATTTGCAGTTTGCTGTCACAGTTTCATGCACTCTAGAATTAATCATAAATGCCGGATAAAACCCCGTGGAGCTGTAAACTCCTCATTCTGGGCATGTTGTTTCCCTGAACATTTCATTACTTTTTTCTCACTCCTCCTCTCCATCCTTCTCACCCTATCCCTCATCCCAGTCTAATTATGTTTGACCTGACATTTGGCTTCCTCTTCTTAATTTCTCTAATTTGGCTGCTGTTCTTTTCTTCACACCCATCCGCCTCTCCCTCTGCTTGTCCTTACTTGCCTTTGTATTATGTCCCTCAAGGCTTCGACCTTGAACCTTTCAGCTAAAAGTTATTTTATTTCTTCATTATTAGTAGTATTGATTTTAATTACAAAAACACACACTGAACCCATCACAGGAAAATATTAACAAACATTTGAATATTCTTCATCTAGAGAAGAAGCCATGAACTGCGATTCTTTCAAATCTCTCTATCGATGCGTCTTTATTCTGCTGGCGTTTTTTTTTTCCTCATGAAAACGCGACTTGATTTTCAGGAAATCTTCTTTACCTTTGATACTGCAAATAGGCTGCTTATCATACATTCAGTTGCCTGTGTGGAACTGTCCTGTGACGGTTTGTTAGGAAAGTAAATAGAGAGGACATTGAATCGTGTTGCTTTGATCGTCACAAGAGGCTTCGCCGCTTTCAAATTCTGAGTGAGAGGGTGTTCAACAACAAGCTTTGTGTTGTCTGTTCCTTTGTGTTGGCCGTGAATGGCAGGCTTTTTGCGCAAATTTAATCTCTCTGCTTTTAAATATTCCAGCACCTGTTATCCAGTGATCCAGTGTTCACTTCTCAAGGCTTTTTGGCTTTACATGTGTTTACATTTCCTCAAAACTTAGTCTTTTGTAACTCTAAAACATTTATGAATCTCATGTAATTCTGGATAAGAGTTAGATCTTCATTTTATGCTTTTATACTGGTTTATTAACTGGTTTTAATGCCGAATTCTTTAAAAGACTTATTACTGGATTCTTATCAGGTTGCAGTTTTTACCCCCACTTCTAGAATCTCAAGGAAAACAATGAAAGTTCTTAGTGTTAAATCACTCAAACCTAGTAAAAAAAGTTGATAAATAGCTGAAATATTTTTCTTTTCTTCTTTCATTCTTGCATATTTAATTTCCTGTGTTAATGTTTTTCCTATTGAAAAATAGACAGATTTAATATCTGCATCAAATTTGTTTTATATACATTATTGTAATAACTGAGATTAATTTGATCATAAGCATTGTTACTCATTTTGCGAGTAACAATATAAATCAACTACAGTTTGCACAGACTTAAAGTTTTGCTATCATTTGCTCACATCATCATGGTGTGATCATGAATCATGACAATTTAATTTTATTTGGTCTCTACAGTGGTTATTCAAAACTGTTCGGTTACACTCTTCAAAATATCTTCTTTTTTTCTGCACATGAAAGAAGGTCATGGGATGATATGAGGATAGTAAAAGAGGAAAGAATTTTCTTTTTTGGATGAACCAAAATTTTGTATTTATAATTTCAAAAGTGCTGTTTGCACTTAAACATCCATCATAGCGGTAACTGCAATAAACTGACCCCACGGTATGTGACAAATCACAGAAGAGGAATAATTTGCTGTTTTGAGTGAGAGCTATTTTTTATTTTTGACAAGATGCAGAGATTTTCAAATGAAAATCTCAAATTTCAAATAAGACAAAACTTTATTAAATATATTATTAATTTGTATGCATAACATTAGGCAAGGCAAGGCAAGGCAAGTTTATTTATATAGCACATTTCATACACAATGGCAATTCAAAGTGCTTTACATAGAAGAAATTAAAATCATCAAAAGAAATCAGAATAATTAAAACAGTTTAGAATAAAAAATAAGAAATAATGAAAAATAAAAATTATGATAAAAATAAAATACAGTAAATTAAAACAATTTAGAATAAAATGAAGTGCAGTAACAGTCGGACGAACAGTGGCACAGTGCTCATTCAGTAAATGCACAGCTAAACAGATGTGTTTTGAGTCTTGATTTGAATGTGACTACTGTAGGAGCACACCTGATCTCTTCTGGAAGCTGGTTCCAGCTGCGGCTGGCATAATAGCTAAAAGCAGACTCTCCATGCTTAGAGTGAACCCTTGGTATTTCTAGCTGATGTGATCCTAACGATCTGAGTGATCTGTTGGGTTTATATTCAGTGAGCATATCTGCAATATATTGAGGTCCTAACCCATTAAATGATTTATATACCAGTAATAATACTTTAAAATCAATCCTAAATGTAACTGGCAGCCAGTGTAAAGACCTGAGGACTGGTGTGATGTGTTCATATTTTCTGGTCCTGCTCAGAATCCTGGCAGCAGCGTTCTGTATGAGCTGCAACTGTCTTATGGTCTTTTTGGGAAGGCCAGTGAGGAGGCCATTACAGTAATCCACCCTGCTGGTAATGAAAGCATGCACAAGTTTCTCTAAGTCTTGACTGGAAACAAAGCATCTAATTCTTGAAATATTTTTCAGATGATAGTATGCTGATTTAGTTATTGCTTTGACATGACTATTGAAACTAAGATCTGACTCTAGTGACACACCAAGATTCCTGACTTGATTTTTAGTTGTTAGACCCCTAGCGTCAAGGTATGCATTCACCTTGAGAACTTCATCTTTGTTTCCAAATGCAATAACTTCAGTTTTGTCTTTGTTTAACTGCAGAAAGTTTTGACACATCCAACCGTTTACTTCATCAATGCATTGGCACAGGGAGTTAATGGGGCTGTAATCGTTAGGCGATAGGGCTAAGTAGAGCTGTGTGTCGTCTGCATAGCTGTGGTAGGCTGTTTGGTTCTTTTTCATTATTTGGCTCATTGGGAGCATATACAGGTTGAACAGGAGTGGCGCAAGAATCGAGCCCTGAGGGACTCCGCAAGTCATGGATGTCCACTCAGACTTATGTTCTCCCATACTCACAAAATAACCTCTCCCTTCTAAGTATGACCTGAACCATTTTAGGACAATCCCAGAAAGCCCCACCCAGTTTTCCAGCCTGTCAAGAAGTATGTTGTGATCAACAGTGTCAAATGCAGCACTGAGGTCGAGTAGTACCAACACGGATAATTTGCCTGTATCAGTATTTAAGCGAATGTCGTTTATTATCTTTATGAGAGCTGTCTCCGTGCTGTGATGCGATCGGAAACCAGATTGAAAATTGTCAAAATATCCATTTGAGCTTAAGAATTTGTTCAGCTGATTGAAGACAACCTTTTCAATGATCTTGCCTATGAAAGGAAGATTTAAGATCGGTCTATAATTGCTCAAGATGGTCTTATCCAGATTGCTCTTTTTCAGGAGGGGCTTGACAACTGCAGTTTTCAGGGAGTTCGGAAAATTCCCAGAGCGAAGTGAGGCATTTACCACTTCTAGGAGATCTGCTTCTAAACAGTTTAACACACTTTTGAAAAAAGATGTGGGAAGTGTGTCAAGGGCGCAGTTTGATGTTTTAAGGTGCTGTACGGTTTCTACCAAAATTGTGTCATCAATTTCTTCGAAATCAGACATAGTAACTACTTTCTCAGGTTGTGGTCTGATCTGCCTGACCCCAGAGCAACTCAAGGATGTGCTGATCACCTTTCTGATGTTATTGATTTTCTCAGAGAAGAAAGAAGCAAACTCACTGCACTTGCTGTCTGAGAGCATTTCTATGGGAATCTGGCTCGGGGGGTTTGTCAATCTCTCTACAGTAGCAAAAAGAGTGCGTGTGTTGTTTATATTGCTGTTTATAATATTTGAGAAGAAAGTCTGTCTAGCTTTGCCTAGTTCCCTATTGAAAGCGTGGATGGTGTCTTTGTAGATGTTATAATGGACTACAAGTTTTGTAGTTTTGTTCATTATTGTATTAACAAGTGTTATGTTCATCAAGCAATATTCATAAATGGGTGCAGTTGTACTTTATATATTTATGTTTAAAGCCACAAACGCATAGGCTGCGTATAGGCAAATTTTTTAATGTGACACCACATGTCATTAATTGGTGGTAAAGCCATTTCCAAACTAGATTTTCGTGACAAGTATCAACATAGAATTGATACGCTAAAGTTAAACGGACAAACATTGGGTCGAAATTTGCAAAAAATTATCTATATTTGACATTTGCATCAGCTATATCTGTAAACATTTTGATGCACTAAACCTTTTATCGCAAAATAAAATCCTTAGATGGAAACCTGGGTAGTGATGAATACAATCTTAATTTTGTAGATTCTATCTGGATAGTGAACATACCATTCAAAAGTTTGTGGTTGGTAAGATTAAAAGGTTTTTGAAAGAAGTCTCTTATGCTCACCAAGATTGCATTTATGAGCATGTAGTAAATTTGTGGGATATTTTAACAATTAAAAATAACTGTTTTCAACTTTTTTGTGGAAACCATGGCTTCAGAAAGTTAAAAAAAAAAAGAAAGAAAAACAACATTTAAAAAAAATAATAATTTAATTTTATTAATTATAAATTGGTTATTTTCAATGCTAAAAAAATGTAACTATAAAAAGTATACTTTGCTGACACATGAGTTGAGTGACTGTAGTGTTTACCTCTCTGTGGTGTTGGAGATAATGGACCGGGGAGTTTAATCAGCCTGTAGGACTGTTTGCCACTGTTACTGCATGTTCATAAACCTTATTGTAATTGGCATGCATTCTAATCCGAGATTGGTTAGAATGGAGCTGTCACTCAAATTCTTTTGTCTTTAAGCTTACATTGAATCCATTGTTTTCTTTTCTGCCTATTTTCATATGATCTGTACCCACATGGTTGGTTCAGTGAGATTCATTGTTAATTTAATGCACAACAGCATTTCGTAGATGCCAGACTTTGCTGTTTTTCTTATTTATTAAGCATTTTTACACAACTGACCATTGAACAAAGTGCTGTACAATATCTAAAACACATAAAGACAACCATAAAAACACAACACTAAAACCACAGTTAACTGCGAAAATAAACCCGTCAGTTTTAATAACCTACAAAAACAATTACTATACCCCTAAATGCTAATGCAAGGAGGTATTCTTTGAGCTTGTCTTTAAAAACACTTAATGGATATCGATCTAAGAGAAAAAGGTAGATCATTCCAGAAATTGGAGCTATCGCTACAAAAGCTTGACCTCCACTTCTGCGTTTTGTTCTAGGAGTCGTCAAAACCAGCTGGGCAGCCGACCTTAAAAGACTGTTTTGGCTCATGCTTCTCAATCAACTTTACCAAATACAATGAAGCCATGCCATGCAATGATTTGTTGACAAAAAACAAAATTTTAAGCTTTTTTTCTAGAATCGATCGGTAGCCATTGTAGAAAACTCAAAACTGGAGTAATATGGTCTCTCTTACGAGTGCCTGACAAAAGCCTTGCAGCAGCACCTTTTGGACCTGTTGTAAGCGGGTTGATCGGTGATGTATTTATGCCGGCATATGAGTTGCAGTAATCTAGCCTTGTAAATATGAGTGTAAAAATTAGTTTTTCGAGATCACACATGGACAAAAATGATTTCACCTTCACTTTTAATCTCAAGTGACAATAACAAGACTTAACCACAGAATAAATCTGCTTCTCAAACTTGAGATCACAGTCAAGGAGTACTCCTAAATTGTGCACTAATGGCTTACAGAAGGGGGCTAAACCACCCAGATCAACACAATTATTTGGAGCTCCAAACAAAATCAGGTTTCTGTTGTGTTTACAACATGTGATATATGATGCATTTGATAGTGTATTTGCGAGTGTTTTTTTTATTTTTTTATTTGAGGAAAGTGCGAGAGAGAGGGAAAAGAAGATAGGAAACAAGTGCTCCTAATTAACCTACTTGGTTGAATTTGGTTTGTTGCATGGCTCCACACTTCTTTCTAATTAAATTTCCCTCTATCTATCTAACCCTGCCGGCTGGATTTAAGAGTGTTTGGCCATCTCGTGCTGAAGTGGGTTAATTTGATGTTAGCATCATGTTTCATCCTCCTTTTGGCCTTATTAGCTTCTTGACTCTTCTCAACCCTTATTATCCTCTCTCTTCCACTCTCTTTCTCACTCAGGAATAGACAACAAACAACACACACTTTGAGGCTACTTCACTGTAAGTTTCATTTTACCTTTGAACTTTCCATGTCTACAAGATGATGCATCACAATTTTAGTCCACATGCTAATAAAAGAGAGGAGCCAGACACTAAGGCAATTGACAAAAACATGTTATTTTGCTCTTAAAGTCTCTACGCTTGGTTTCTTGGAGAACTTAAAGAACCTGCTTTTGATTCTAATCATTTTTTTTTTTTCATTGCTCTAAATTCCTATATTTATTTATTGCTCATTGTATGTTAAAATTGGATTTAACTGCTAGATGTTAATATTTGGTGTGTTCATTTTAGAGACTGTTCTGTTTGGGTCCTTCCAAAAATGTACAAAGGGACAGTCAAGGACCCGATAAGGGTCTTTTCTGTGCATATTTTGTACAATCACTGAATGGATAAATTTAGTAGAAATCCAGCATATTTACAGAACTCACATTGAGTGTGCTGAGGTGCTGATGACTTGCCGGAGGAAGTGCTGTATTTTGGTGCAGGAATTTTTCATTAGTGTGAGTGACTTTTGCTGTTTGGACAACCTTGTTTGCGTCCCAGAGCTCTAATTCATATCAGTGCTTCTGAAATGCTGAATTCAGACAGCTGAATTCTCTCTCTTCATGTCTCGCTGGCTTTCAGATGCCTGCGCACACACATACACAGTCGGCTTTGGAGGATTTGTGGTTAGCCCTGCTGCAGACTCACATTTGTGGTGAAGTGGAGGAAATGAAATGAAAGACGGATCTTGCTCTTAGACAAAAGAGTGGAGGGATCTAAGAGCAATTATAAGAACACACTGAAACACACACACACACACACATTTAGAGAGTTCCAGCTCGAGTCTCTCTCCGACATCCTCGCATTCATATTTCATACATCTCCAAATGCACTCAAACCAGACACATCACATACTTATTGTACCTCTCATGTCTTTCTCTCTGTCAATTTCAATTGTGTAAAATGAAAAATTGTTCAATTAATTGATATACAAAAAACGTGCAGAATAAAATACATTTAAAGTAAAGTGGAGAGTAAGAATGCAGCAATTGCTACATTAATTAATATGTTTGTTTTATGTAAATACAAATGTAATAAATGAATATAATTTAAATTAGAGCTGTGGAATATAATCTGCTGATGTGAACGATTCTTCATCAATGTATAAAACCAAAAATAATCAATTTTTTAAAAATGTAAATAAATAGGCAAATAAATAATGCTTGTTAAAGAGATAGTTCACCCATTACTCACCCTCATGTTGTTCCAAACCTTTAAGACTTTCAATCATCTTCGGAACACAAATTAAGATGTAAAAGCTGTCTCACTCCACCATAGGCTTCTGTTGTAATTGAAACTTTCCGGCCGAGAAAGAAAGTACATAAAAACATTGTTGATTACAGTGGCTTAACCATAAGTTTATCAAGCGACGAGAATACTTTGTGTGCAAAAAACCCCCACAAAAGTCTTTCTTCAACTATCCGTTTTCTTCTATGTGGGCCTCAAAGTGAGTTAACTCTGTCTAGTTCTCTAACTAAGTCTCTGATGTAGTTAACTCATTGGTCTAGATGTGACAGCCTTGTCTGCACCCCCATGGCCAACTAAGCAGTTAAGGCTATGGTATACTGTATATTGTGAAAAAGTAGCTTTTGCTAAATAAACAAATATGCCAGAAATAATTTGAGCGCAGTTTTAATTTCCTCTTTTAGTATAGCAAACTTCATATACAATTTATCGAGTTTGTATACTCAGGCTCTCTAACATCAAACTGTTTGAAGAAGCAAGCTCTGCCACTGCTTTCATTGCTCTCTTTCTCACACATACACACATTTGCTCCCTGCTGCAGTCTGAATTCAGGCATCTGTTACTCCATGTGGTGTGCATCAGTGATAAACGAGGCTTGGTTGGTCCAACCCCCTAGGGCCAATCCCCGCAGAGAGCTCACCTGTCGCCAGGTAACCATTACCGTGGCGAACCTGTCACCACGACAACCTATTGCTTAGGCAAAAACCTGTCACCATGGTAAAACTGTCACTGCTGGGGTCTCATCTGTGACTAATCCACTGTATCCTTCACCTTCCTGCTTCTCTTGCCATGTTTGAGTCTGGAATCATCTATATGCATGTCTATCTGAAAGCATCGATCTCACCAAGTCTTCCTGCAGTGGTTACAAATATGAGCAGATGTTTGTCCTATTATTGATTCATTTACTCTGTATTCTGACTTTTAAATGTTTTTTTTTTTCTTTTCTCTGCAGTCTGTTTAATCTGTCTAAATCCAGGTTTGCAAGTGACTTAATTGGGTTGGATAAGATAACTATAAATATCTTTAATTTTAAATCTTTTGGTAATATTTTATATGACCAAATGATAAAATAAAAGGATTATAATCCTTTGATTAAAAAGCTCTCGGATTTGTTTTCAGAAAAAGAACGACGCTCTTACAGGTTTGGAATGACATGAGGGTGAGTAATTAACCCTTTAACCGCTGACATTTGCCTACACTTGTTTGGATGTAAGCAAACAGAACCTACTATAATCACTGATGCTGTCTACACTGGATACAGTATACAGATGTGCATTCAGTTTCTGACTTAGGCTACTCCACACACTTGAGTCTGTCGACAACAGGACAAATGGAAGAGTGAAATAACATTTGATTTGACTCGTCCAGTTTTAACAGCTCGTTTGTATATTTGTACAGACTTCAGCGGTGGTAACAAGTGGTTTATTTCAATGGCATCCTGGATGGCGTCAGAGATTTGACTGCAGATTGTTTTTGTAAATGAGGCACAGTGTATTGGAAAATTTTTAAAGAAACTCTTTTTGTAAGCAAACTGTATTGGATCTGATAGTAAATTGTTTGACAATGCGTTGTCTGTAAATTATGGTTTTATATGGATATGCGTGAGTGGCCTTTGATTCTGTTTCCTTTGCAATCATTCATAACAGTGGCCATTTACTGAAAAGCCTTAAAAACTGGTTGTTTCAGACAGAGGGTGAATGAAAATAATCAATTTCCCGCATATATAACATTTCTTTTTTGTGCAAAAGATTCACTTAACTGTCACCATCCCACAGGTGGGACGCTTGCCACTATATTTTTGTAAAACAATAATATCTTAGAAAAGACCTTAAGTAATATTGACAAACTATATTTCATTTGAAAGCTTACAATCTCTAGTTTCCATATTTGGTGACTGATTTTTCAAAATAATTTACACAGGAGCCGTAATTTATCAATTTGCAACAAGAATATTTTCATACTCATAAAGCGTGTTTAGACCTTTATTTTGAAATAGCAATGAACATGAAAAATCATGAAAAAAAGTTAGAAACCTCAGTTTGATTTCATGCCAAGAGTTCAAAAGATAGCATCCATTCAATTATTTTGGAAAAAAAGGTCTGAAAATGTTTTAAGTATTACGAAAAAAAAAATACTGTACATTTCTGTAAACTCAAACTTCTATAACTGTTTTTCTGTTTCACTTTCCTAATTTATTTCATCTGCCAAATGTCTTCTTTAAAACGAGACCAATCTTACGTCTATATTCCAAAGCATTCTTGAATTACAACCATTTAAGTTTGAAATGAGCATTTCCATGTCTATTCAAAAAAGGGGGGGTGACAGTTAAGAGGTTAATATTATAAGTGAACCTTAAGGAGCATATTCAAATAAAAAATAAAAATCTATTTCATGACCCCTTTTAAATTTAAAACATATTTATTAATTAGAGGAAACATTTAAACCAAGCAGCTGTTGTAGCTAATTATAGTGAAAATATAATATCCATCCATGATTTTGAAATGTAAAATAAAGGAATAAAAAATCAGTTTTGAACATTTATTTGGAATACATTTTAATAATACAATTATTTGAAATAATCAATTAATACATTTTCATATGTTAAAAATGTTTAAGACATTTTTAAGTAATGACTCAAGTGAATCATTTCAAATCAATTTTTGGTTTTGAACTGATCCAGAACTCATCCATTGAAATTAACTCACCAAGCCATTTTTAATGAAGTTTAAATCAGAGAATGTATATTAAAACATCTGTCTTAACGCTCTCCAGCCTTTGCGCTCTTGAGCTTCTAGACAAAGGAGGAGTGTTAAACTAGTCGATAAAAAACTTAATAGCCAAAAAAGCACATCATTGCGATATTCGCATCATTTCTCAGTTTAATATTGCAAGCAAAATCATGGTGAATATATTGTGAAAATTTGATGCATCACCCAACTCTGCTTCTTGATATCAGCCTGATGTCACATTGTGTGCATCATCTCATCTGGCACTTCCCAAATCTCCCACACTAATATACGTACGGCTTTATTTCTCTTCTTTCTGTGTACTAACCTAATCCATCCTCATTTTCAACGGCCTCTCGCTCTGAAAGAGAAATGGGAAGGGTATCTGAGGACGGAAGCAAGCAAAAAAAATGAAATAGACCTCAAGCCTAGAGGATCAATTTTTAATTTGGCCGATGCGTGCTTGCGTCTGAGTGTTTGTGTGTTCGGCCGCTTTTGTCATAGGAGATTTGGCGGAGGCTCAATTGACTGACTTCTGCTCAGGGTCTCACCCCTCCATAAAGCAAGATGCCGCACATCCATTTCAGATTACTTTTTAGAGCATTCCATTGAAAACAAAGATAGCGCATGTTCGACAGCATTACCAGAAAGCACACTCCGCGTGTCATACGCCGAGGAACACGAGGAAAGGAGAGAGGGAGATGAAAGCAAACGAGAGGAAAAGGGTCACGGCTCTTGCCTGCTGTTTGAGTCGAGCTGATGATAACATGATGGTTATTCTAATGTGTTCTGTGCTCTCATAATTGCCTCTTTTCTCTCAGCGCAGATTGAAAGCACTTCACCTCTAAAACGTAGAGCAATAAATGCCATTTGAGAGGCCTCTCAGAAATCCTTGGAATTGTATGCAGTGCACACTCACGTGAATTTGCACGCACACAATAAATAGTTGTGCTGAAGGCGCAAAGCAACTTTCATTTCGACTGTGTGTGCGTGTGCCTGCGAGTCTTCTCTCGCACCCTTGGTGTGCTGCCATGCTGAGTGACACATGTTCTCCTGCCCAGCAGGCGATAGACAAAGAAAGAAGGCATGGGGAGATGCGAAAAAGAGAGTGAAGGTAATGTCATATTAATAAACATTATGATTGGCCATTTTGGGGATGCAAATTGGAGCCCCTCATGTCTATCTCTTTACTTGGAGTCGTCTCCCCGGTAAGCCCTGCCCAGCAGCAGGTGAATTCAGTGGGAGGTGAAGCGGTGACCTTTTATTATTATCATTTATTTGAAAACCGTTTTGCACACAAATGCTTCTGTTAGTCAGGCTGTCGGACATATCCGCTTCCTTTCCAGTGTGAATCCAAAACACACACACAGGCAGCTTTAAAATGATATCATCAGTTACTCAACCTCTCTTGATGCATGTCATCCATTCATCCTTTTTTTTTGTGACATGATTGAAAAAAACCTTGATTTTTTTTTAAAAAGTTTTATATTCAAGTAGATATAATCTTTATATATTAACCTAATAGAAAATAGCTGCGTTGGTTGGGGTTATAGAGAGCACATGAGCTGAGGAGGGTTTTCAGGCTTTTTGTTGGTTTTAACTAGACTATAAATCACAATACAACAATGAGAGGACCCGCCTGCCTTCTCAAAGTATCATTATGAGGACCTTAAAGCATGATGTTTAATACATTTCAATTCCCCAGATTTTCTTCCAACCTTACTGAACAACATATGTGTGAGAGCTAATGTTTGAATGTTTACTCTTGATGACCTGAACCTCCATAGTTTCCCTGACCTCCAAGACCCTGTCTTAAAAAAAAACAAAGATGAATAAACCAACTTGTGGTCCCATGAAAAATGCATGACAGGGTAAAGCTGATCTGAGGGGGCTGCGTCATAAGGTTAAAGATTCATTCATCTTTCCACAACCCAAATCCATAATGGATGGGCTCACAATGCAGAGCGTTTTGTAGAGGGAATAAGAACCACTTTCTAAATCTGTGTGTGCGCGTGTGTGTGTGTGTTAGAAGAAAAGAGAAGTCTATGTTGCTCTGTGTGGGTGGTGTGAGTGAATGTATAGATCACCAGTTGTCTAGACATATGGACAAAGAGATTTATGCTATCAATACTGTCTAATTACAGCACAATTAATCATTGCTTAGCAGCGCTTCATCAGCAAACGTAATATTTTTTTGACAGGGCATTGATGGATATGCCTGAATGCTAACAGCTTGTGGCTTTGAAGTTATGAAAGGTGTTTAACATTTAAAGTGAACTCATTAAAAATCAAAAAAGACTTTAAATGTCTTGTATGTGAATTTGTGCAGCTTTGAATCTCTTAACAGCCTGGGCGCTAGATCGAAAGAGATATCCCATGTTTTCCATTTCACTGGGTTCAACTGTGCAGAACCATGGAAATATTTATCAGCTCCTGTCTTGAAAATGTGCTGGTGAGATATAAGATGTAATGTTTTTATTTCTGGCTTTTTTTTTTTTTTTTGCTTCTATGGCGGAGCACCCTGTTCATATTTCCGAATTAGTGCACATACACACAATATGCATGTCCGGTTAGAGTGAAAAATGATTCGATCCACCCTGCTGCTTTGTTTTCATTCCATGCCTTGCGTGTGTGTGTGTGCATTTGGTGTTTTTATTTTTTGTCTCTCTCCCTTTTTGTTGAAGTATACAAAAAGATGTTCTTATGAGGATGTGAGAAAATGGTGTAAACTGAAGCACAGCCCTGTTTAACCAGCTCATGGGCTAGTGTTTGCATGCATGCTCTCGTCTCGATAATCATGTTTCTTCCAAGATAAGATTATTTTAATCACATTATGTTATCAACTTTACAACATGCCACTGGCAGGGTCTCTTAAATTTAGAAAGCAAAAAGAAGTGTTGTTTGTGTTAAGGATGGACTTCCGCAGGCTGCAGCTTGTGGAAATTGTCACACTTGGGTCTTCTGTTATCACATTTCATTAGAGATGCTTAATCTTTTTATCACTTTAAAAGGTCATAAATGTGCCTGTCGTGTGTTGTTGATGCATAGAATGTTTTTTAGAGCGATACTGTGTGTGTGTATGTGTTGTGACACGTCCCCAAAGCAAGGAGAGGTTTCAGCTGCCACAAAACCACCACAAGAGAGACGGGGGCCGCGTTAACAGAAATTGCCTTTTATTTAACAAAAAATATACAGGATGGCCAAAAGGCATCCTAACTGGGTCCAAACTAGGGTACACGTGACTGCTGTGTTCCTAGTGTCCGCTTGAACTTTAGGCCTCCACCCAGGACCATTTTCTTTTTTTTTTTTTTGAGTAAAGTACAGGTCCCAGATTTATGGTGATTGGGCCATTATTGGCTGTAGCGGTGAACAGGTGGAAGTACTCTCATAATTGATGTTTTTCCCAGTCATCTTTGCTTCTGGGCTCCTTTCTCCAACATTGGCATGCCCCAGTGTGTTTTGGCGTGGAAGTGTTAAGATATCACAGTAAGGTAATGAATAGCGCTATTTGCATGTTGTGGTTGCTTTGTTTTTGTGGCCATTCCAGACAAATTATGCCGCTGTTCCACTGCATGGTACAGCTCGGTACAGCTCACATAAATAGTTGGTTGAGGTTCCAAGCGAGTTCCCCCCCCTCCCGTTTTCAATAATAACATTGTGCACAACATCGTTTTCAAAAAAGTTGTCATTTACATCAACCCACATAAATATGCCGTCGAGCGCCATCATAACTATGTCAAACTGGACTCTCACGGGTTTTCATGTAAATAATAGGGCAAAATATATGTTTTTGGTTGTGTGAATTGTCTGACCCATATAGTGGATTCACAAACAAATATGCTGGTTCTGTTTAGTGAATCAGAAACACTTCATAGTCATAACTTTCATTGTGTCCAACTGAAAATAAATCAAAAGCTGTGAATGTGTGGACATTTTTACTGTTAATCATCGAATTTCACCGAGTTCATTCTTAGCAACACAACTCTTAGCAACTCTTTGACAATGACCATTTTTGCCTCAAAATTGAAATCTGAAATTATCTAATCATTTGACTTATAGGACAATAAGAATTATGCTGGAATACCATGCTAATGTGGTGCAAGTGCTCTGTAAATTTGCCCCATAATCTTGTAGACTATATAGGTCATAATTTGTCTTGCTGACCAAAATAGCAAAGCTCAACTAAACACATTTGCTTGCACACTCTGGCCTTTTCTCCTGTTTTACACAACATCAATTAACCTTAAATAATTGCCCTAGTTAAAAAAATAAGTGCTAGGCTGACCCGTGCCTTCGGGACAGATGCATGACTTTGCTATTTTGGCTTGCACCTGGGGGAACCAAAGCTACGAATGGGCAGATACTTGTCCATACATCACTTCAAGAGCGAATAATGGCATCAGTGGTATTTACATATCTAAATGTCAGCTTCCAGATATAGATCCAGTAATTAGCAGGGATTCTGGAGCAAGACACTACCTTCCTCCACAATGTGGATTGACTGTAAACTATCTCAAAATTAAGTCAAGAATATTGCCTAGCATGCAAACCGTTAGCCAGAGCTTGTCACTTCCGTATCCTAAAAAGATCTGTTTGATAGTTTTATGTGTTAAACACATAAAAAAAATAGTTCTACTAAAAATTTAAATTCTGTCATCATTACCTCATGCTTCATAAAAGCTTGCTTCATAAAATATCTTTTGTAAATGTCTGGGTTTTTTGTCCATACAGTGAAAGTCAGTGTTTTGTTTTTAGACCCCACTGACTTTTTTTATTATATGAGGGAAAAAAGTTTACCATTCTTAAAATATATTCGTGTTCCACGGGCGAAAGAATGTCATACAGGTTTAGAACAACATGAATGATAACATCTTTTTGTATCTTTAAGATCTGTTTTCACTGCTGTAACTATTTTTTTTTTTAAATAGAAATCAGTGTGTACAAGCTGTTTGTGCTCGTTTGATTCACTGGCTAATAATACACAATTAATTTAAAAAAAAAAAATAAAACATCTGTTGCTTTTTGTTCCCGCGATTCATGTTAGAGTTTCAGTTAATCAAACAGAATGAGGACCAACCTTAATCAACTTAACAAATAATCACCTGTCTTCATGTGTTTCCATCATTTCATTTTACTTTTAGTTTGTTTGTTCTAGCGAGGAAGACAAGAGCTGAATAAATTTGTTCTGAATTCCTAATCTGTCAATTTGACTGAAGCACGGATGGACACGTCTCTAGAGAGGGTATTATTTTCTATTACAGTTTCTTCTCTGCCTTTGTTTTTAATTTTTTGTAAATCTGCCTAGATGTAACCAAGCTATTTGAGATAGGTTAGTGGCGGAACAACAGGAGAGAGAGGGGGACATTTACACAACAACGATATTCCTTAATTAAAAAAAAACCCTAAAAAAAACGTCCTTTTGTGCTTTGCGTACAAACTGTCAAAATGATCCCAATTCACACAGATCCGTGAAAACGACTACAAATACTGTATTTTACTGCTAGGCCATTGAACACGTAATACGATGTCCATGACATCATAGTTTTCAGAGATTCACGTTTTTGTTGTTTACACAGAGATCCTTTTCAAAAACGTGAACTTTGAAACCCTTGTTCAAAATTTGCGTTTTCAGGCACACACTGTTTTCGTTTAAATTAATGACCAAAAGTTTTTATATTGATGAATTTCATGTAGCTTATGTGGAGTTAACTGCTAGTCCTTGATTAGCCATTCAGTCTTAATCGTGTTCCGGGGGGAGAGTTTATGTAAATTTTAGGGTTCGTGATTTCACTATCCCGGGAGGAATGTCGTGTACTAGTCCCTACCAGCCGTTTGTTCTAGTCATTATAAAGCAATTTCTTTAAATATCTCTCTTTGCTTTGAACTTTGAGCGTTGTAACTTTGCAGATGTTGTTAATGCTCAAACAGCAACATTACACACTAACTAAAGTTAAAAAAGTGAAATCATAATCAACCACCCCAAGCTCAATACATCAGTCAATTTTGATCATCCTCTCTTCTATTCTAGTTGTGAGAAGTTTTAAGATCAAGTATAGTAAATATTAAATACTAAATTGCATGAGAAACTTTGTGTAATCCTTTCTATATGTTAGATGTGTATGCGTTTCCTCATAGGGCCTTTCCGTAGACCTCCCTGTCAAGGGCAAAATATCATGAGTTACAGTCCTCAAGCTTGCACTCAAAAAGGTGTCAGTTTGTTTTCTGAAAAATTAGTTGTCATGTCATGACTTGTATATAAATGGAAGTTCTGACGTGTATATAAATGTCCGTCTAAAGGAAATGACAGATCTTCTTTGCCTGCCACTGTGGAGACGGATTTTACTGCTTCAGTTGTGACAGAAGTATTGCTTTCTAATACCCTCTTTCTAGAAGTCAGTCTTATTCTCCTTTGTATCTGTGCTCTTTTTCACATTTAAGTCCCTTTTCCCTTTTTTAAAAATATAACTTTGAAATGGGGTTATGACTTGATTGGCTGTCTGACATCGGAAATTATCTGTCTGTGTGAATTGAAGGCAAGGCATTATTCTAATGATTAAAATGCCTAACATTTTAAAAAGGCCGGCTTCATGATTGAGTGGTTGGGATGTTCAGTCTCCGATCTGGAGATTGCTGATCTTGACCCATTCTGATTTCTTTCTGCCTTATTATCTCTTCTGAAAGTCTGATTCTGACTTCACAAATGGCCAAAAGTGGCCATTACATTTTTTACAGTCACTATCATCCTATTCGACCTCATTTCAGACACAACAAATCCTTCATTGAGATCATAGCAATTATCTTTTTGCGTTCATAAGAAACTTGTGTTGTTATGATATGAGACATGTTTGTCATTGTTAATGAATAACTTTGAACCTTTGAAACTTTGAAACTTTAAACAATATCACTTAGAATTTGCTGTGTGTGTAAGTTAAGAGAAGTTACAAGAAATAACTTTGTCTGAAAATGATATAGCTGTAGTGTAACTTCCATGACAGCTCTGAACTCATTTTGGAAAACAATAATAAATATTTGTTTATAATTTTCTTCCAGCACTATCACAAATCTTAGTTGTTTTTTAATTAGTCCCTAATGTTTCCATGGTGACATTTAAATCAGCAGAGTTCTCAATAATAATCTAATTAATTTTGAATTGAGGTTAAGTGTGCAATTAACTGGTCTAATATGGCAAATGGTACTGTATATACTGTATGGAGTTCTCTCACGAGAGGTTCTCTGGTACTGCGTTGTGTGTAATGTCTTGCACTACGGGAAAACCAATTTTCCATGAGATATTGAAGCCAAAAATTATTATTAATTTTGAATTAATGTAAAACAAGTTGGGCCTCCATTTTGGAATAAGGCTGTAACATAACAAAATGTGAAAAAAGTGAAGCGCTGTGAATACTTTCCAGTTGCACTTTATAAGCTGCTGTTCAAAAGTTTGTGTTTGAGGTTTTTTAAAATCTAATGCTTTTGAAGGTAGCATTTATTTGATAAAAATACAGTAAAACTGTAATATTGTAAAATGTTACTACATTTTACAGTAATTTTATTATATTTTAAATTTATTCCTGAGATTGCAAAGCTGAATTTTCAGCATCATTACTCCAGTCTTTAGTGTCACACGATCCTTCAGAAATCATTCAAATATGCAGAATCCACACCCTCTCATTTGTCCCTGACCAGCTCAGTTGGGCTACAATAAAGTTCATGGTGTGGTCTGGAATACTTCTGATGACCATCTTCCTAGCATGTGTTGTAGGATGAATAGAGAATGGCTTTTATTTCATGTTGAAAGTCATTTTTTCTATGGCAGCAGATGGAACTTGAGCACAGCATTGACCAAATTTTTGCTATCAATCCCTTTTGATTATTGCATCTTATAGTTGTTTACATTCTCGATTGGGATGGAGTTCAGCACTCCCTTCAATTCATGCAAAGTGAAATCACACTCCACCAATGAAGTCTTAATCACCAGGGAAACAGAGCCAGCTCATTCAGTTTGGAAAATTCTGTAATTAGAGGCAGAACATCTCAGGAAGAACCCGTAATCTTTCCTAAAGATGAGATTATCAAAGAGTCATCGCCACCTGACATCTGAGCAGATGTGCGCTCAGCGTTGCCAACAGGGAAGAATATGCCATTGCTCAGTGTTGACTGATGATGGTGTTGAATGGAGGTTAATTGTCTGTCAGCATCTTTATAGAGGATCAAAGTAGCAACATAAGTGACATTCAGCACACTTCTTAAAAAGATTATTACGTGTAACACACTCTCCACTCGTATCGGCAGCCTTTTTAGAGTTTAGATCATATCCACCTTATTCCCACGGCCCATGATGCTTTGCACGAATTATGGGTGTAACTTCCATTAAGCTAAGCTAAAATGCATTCAAATGTTTGATTTTTAAAGTGACAGTATGAGAGACTAACAGAAATGCTGTTGATTTAGCAAAATAATAACATTTATGTTTTTATCATGCACATGGATACATTCTCTTGTTTAATGCTTTAATTTTACAAAAGATCCTAACTTAATTAAATTTACATTTGTCTGCAAAATTGGTCTACTTTCTACTACTTTTGTGTTTTTTTTTTTTGTGTTTCATATTTTCAGTCTATTTGAATAATTATTTCATATTTCTGATCTTTATATAATTTTAACATTGTAAGTTTTCACTCAAATCGTCCTATTTATTATTAAATATAATTTGTAATGAAAAATGTATTAAATGCAAAATAGAAGCAAATTACAATCAGGCCACTAAATGATAAAAAATTAAATAAAATGTATTTGTCTGAAATCACAATCCAGGGTTGTCTCTCTTAAACCAAAACATATCTCTAAAAGCTACACAATTACCTCTAAGCAAACATTTTTATTCAGTAAAATCATACAAATTAATTTATCATTGAACAAAGACAGCTGGACAAAAATCGTTCTGAAAGTGATCCCAACGGTATCGTTCCTCATATCTTTATCGTTATAGCTGCGGTGTGAATTCTGTTATTCTTTAATATGGAGAACGATTTTTCGAATTCCATCTTTATAGTTATCGTGTTTGGTGTGAACGGGCCTTAATTCTGTGTTTGACCCCCTTTCGCCTCCAGAACTGCCTTATGCCTGGTTCAGATTACATGATTTTAGCCCGATTTTGGCACGATCCGTTTGACGTACGGTGTTGTGGGGATTAGTAAACAACAATGGGTGTCGGGACGCAAGATTCGATTGTATCATCTCGTATAGTGTGTCATATAGTGGGCGACAACTTACGTTGCGTCTGCGATGCTTTACGACATCACAACAAAAAGACTAGCATGTTTAATTTTTTGAACGGTCGTCCACGACGGTTCCGTCACATGTATGAGGTTAACTAATAGGAGCACAGAAGCTTTTCCGTACACAACTTTCAAAAATGGCGAAACGAAAGAGAGAAGATGGTGCTAACGTTAAAATTAAAAGTAAAAATATATAAGAAAACAATATTTTACCTTCTCTTATATTTTAACTTAATATTTTAAGTTCTCTTTGGAGGATTGACAACCCATACTGTCCTCTTCGAGCAATCCAGGAACGTGTCCATGGTCGGGTTTTCTTTCTATCTTTTTTTTTTTAAAACATTTTTCTGAACACAGGACAGCCAGTACAACACTCACCGCTTCATCCATTGTTTGTTTACGTTCGTCTCCGGAAGTCACTCGCTACTAGTTCCGCCTTCTCGATGACATCACGCGCGCCATTAAAGACGGCATGCGGTGACTGGTCAGGAAGCAACATGTAGTCTGACGTGTCTTGTCCAGGACACGACAAGATTTTAGGAGTCAAAATCACGTAATCTGACACAGTGACTCGTAACAGACAAAAAAAATTGTGTAATCTGAACCAGGCATTAATTCTATGTGGCATCGATTCAGCAAGAGGCCATGGCATTTAAACGATGCCCAATATGCCCTAAGGGGCCTAAAGTGTGCCAAGAAAACATCCCCCACACCATTACACCACCACCACCACCAGCCTGCACAGTGGTAACAAGGCATGATGGATCCATGTTCTCGTTCTGTTTACGCCAAATTCTGACTCTACCATCTGAATGTCTCAACAGAAATCGAGATTTATCAGACCAAGCAAAGTTTTTCCCAATCTTCAACTGTCCAATTTTGGTGAGCTCTTGCAAATTGTAGCCTCTTTTTCCTATTTGTAGTGGAATTGAGTGGTACCTTCTGCTGTTGTTGCCCATCCACCTCAAGGTTCTGCATGTTGTGGCTTCACAAATGCTTCGCTGCATACCTCGGTTGTAATGAGTGGTTATTTTTGTCAAAGTTGCTCTTCTATCAGCTTGAATCAGTCGCCTATTCTCCTCTGACCTCTAGAATCAACAAGGCACTTTCAAACTCAGGACTGCCGCATGTTGGATGTTTTTCCCTTTTCATGGTTATGCGTGAAAATCCCAGTAAATGAGCAGATTGTGAAATACTCAGACCGGCCCGTCTGGCACCAACAACCATGCCATGCTCAAAATAGCTTAAATCACCTTTCTTTCCCATTCTGACATTCAGTTTGGAGTTCAGGAGATTGTCTTGACCAGGACCACATCCCTAAATGCATTGAAGCAACTGCCATGTAATTGGTAGATTAGATAACTGCATTAATGAGAAATTGAACAGGTGTTCCTAATAATCCTTTAAGTGAGTTTATATGTGTACATATCAAAAACAAAATGGTATTGATTAAATACACATAGGAAAATCATATTTCTCTTACACACTAAAGTCTCAAAATGATAAATATAAATCATTGAGTTCACATTGAAGGAATGTAGTTGTTGTGAAAGTTCATCAGGCTGTCAAATCTAATTTAGCACTCGGGAATGGAGCAACGCACACAGACATTTAACTCATCGTCGGGGGACACAGTGATGACATCACTCTGTTATCTTCAGTCTCCAACATCATGCTGAGATGATATCACTAAGAGGTTTTCGATCAGCATGGCTTCTCAGCGGGCAGTCTCCATGCCAACAGTGTTACTGGTCTGAGCAACATCTTAACGAGCAGATCTTAATTACGTTCAGACAGGCCCTACAGAGCCCGAGACACCTGCTGACCTCATAGAAGGGAAGAGAGAGTGTGTGCGTGAGGGAATGAAGAAGAGTGTTCTCAGCACTAATGAGGGTTTAATAATGTCTCACTTAGATAACCTGCTACCTGACAACATGTCCATGGCTTTTGACATGCGTGCGTATGTGGTTAACAAGTGACTTCTATATGAGTGTATGGGTGGTTACATCAGCACTTGCCTGGTTGTTCTTTTACAAGATCCATGTCGATCACCCCTCTATCTGTTGCATTCCAATGTTACTCGGATGTGGGATATTCCTACTTATATCAGACTTTCAAGCATAGAGGCTCATTAAAGAAGTTTCCTAGCAACCAAACTGTGAAGGATGAACAATGTTAGCATTTCTTCTGCAGGTGCATAAAATTATCAGCAGGAAAGTTTTCCGTGTTTTACACTACTGAAGCCTTGGTGAGTTTTTTTTTTCTTTTTTTTTCTCTATTGTAACAGCAAAAGGGTGAAAAAAGAATAGTACCTGCATACTTAAGATGCCCTGGAATATGGAATCCCTTTTCTGCCACGAGAGAAAAAAACAAATGTAAATCATAATATAAGAATTTTAAATTCTAATCTAAAATCAAATAAGAATTTAAGATTAAATTATGATATATATATATATATATATATATATATATATATATATATATATATATATTGTCTTAATTGTTTATTACATATTATGTCACAATTTTGACCTAATTCTGACTTGTGGTTTTCTTATGTAACAGAAATGGGCTTCTGTGTTGGTAAAAAAAATATATATATAGATACACCAGACCAAAAAACATATTTACAGAACTTGCACCCTGGTCTGGACTCTCTGGACATGTATAAACACTAATACACATTGCCGCTGCGATCAGTGGTGCGGATACAGTATTATTTACTTCTCTTATGGCCCACGCACTCTTCTCTCGGACGCGCGCTTCAATCCGTTGTGGTGAGTCTAATTCGTTTCAGTGAGTTTGGAACCGGTGATTGGAATCGAAAACAAATTTTGCCCAACCCTAATGGTCGGTCTGTTTATTCTGAATGTTGAGCTGTTGTACCATGTCAGTTGTGTGGCATCTGCAGGAACCTCAACTTCCACTCTCTTATCTCCATTATGTCTTTCACGAAGTATCATCCTCTAAAGGCAAAGTCAAATTGAATATAGCATATAGAAATAGGATTCCTGTTCCACAAGGATTATGTGTGATTACACCTATGTGTGTAGAGCAATTCTTTGGCTTCTTTTCTTGCCCCGTCTGATTTAACGTCTGTACCCTGACCTTCACAGCTTGCAATCACTTCTTGAAAATCAATAGCGCTGTTGCTGCTGCACCGACACACAGAACAATGGTGTATGTGGGAGACGCAGAGAAAATGCCCAATCTCACCTTCAACTTTTCTTAAACGTATAGTAAAAAGCAATTTCACCTCTGTTTGAAGACAAGAAAAAGCATTGCTCCTCCTTCTGTGCGCTCTCAACACAAGGCGATCTGTCGGAGAGTGCTCCTTTGTGTGAAGTATGTCATCATATCCAGCTCATTTAAAATGCTTTTCGAGATGACTAGCACTAGCACTGTTTCTTGTGACAGGCCAGCTCTGAGACAGACTGATGGGCTGCCATTGTTCTAAAGGTCATTTAGCAGATCAGTGGTCTTCTCTGGCTAATGATGTCATAATGAAGGACTGTGCGGGCCAGCGGTTAACGGAGTCAGACAATAGGCTTTTTCATTACCGGGGTTAAGACTTAAGTGAGCAATTTGAATATTGTCTCCTTTTGTGGCAGATCTATATTTTATGATGTTCTCTGCTTCTCTTCTATATTTTTTTCTTAGTTCTCAGATTGATTTTTAACATAAATCCATTGTATTTTCTTGTGATTTGACCTTTTTAGTCACTTGTGCATCTCCTTTATAATAATATCACTCGCGTTGTCTTGCCTTAGAATTTGTAATGCTCATATTTTGCTGCCTAATTAAGGCTTTATTCCCATGAGAAAATAATTTCTTCACTACAGCTGTTTACCTCAGTTAGATCAATAGCGCAGCTACTGTAAATGCCTCGAAAATCAGAATCAATACCACCAACTTTAAACACTTAACAGCCTGTTACATCATTAAACTCTTAGTTAAACACTGTTTAATCCCAATTCTTTGCGTAAATAAAAGCTTTCACTGATCTGTTTTTCTTTCTGAGTACCGACCCTGAAGTGGTGCATGCTGCTGGAATTTAGAACAGTGTAGAATACATTTAGAATCGATTTTTTTTATTTTTTTATTTTTTTATTTTATTTGAAAGTCATCTATTGGACTTGCTTTGGTTTTGTGCACAATGGCAGTAAATTATTATTAGAATTAATATTTCAACTCACAATAATTCATATTTATTAATAAACTAACAATTTTGGAGGTCATTTGTTTTTTTCTGTAGCTTGGTAAAATTTCAGCAGTTGACATTTGGAAGAAAATGTAAAATGTCTGCTTTGTCTGTTGGTGAAAAATGCTCCTAAACTTAGTAAGGAGTTTGGTCAGACTCAAAACAAGATTAGGTCAGCACTGGATTTCATTAAGGACTTGCTGACCTAAGGGCACTGAACAAGACTCAAATCTCATTTTTTGGCAAACTGAAGGTAGGTTACTGAAAGAAGTAGGTCCAAATGTATCTTCATAGATATTGTATTACCCATAATTGAATCTTTTATACACAGTTTGGATGCTTACCATTTTCCTTTGAGATTAATGGATTATTAAATACATCTCCAACTGCAAATCATTCTTGGTGCATCCTTGGATGCTTCAAATGGATTCTTGAGAGTGAATGTTTTCCAAAATATAATTTAACAGATTTGTGGTTTATGACTAAGCTCTTGGTGATATTTGAATAACATCACAAGATATTTTATAAACCTGAAGTTCTTTATGTATGACTTAATTTAAAAAAAGAATTGTGTGTGCTGTGCAAACCAATTCATTTAATTAAAATAAATGTTAGGTTTATAGATTACTTGATCATCCATACAATATGCAAGTAGGCATGCATTATGGATTAATAAATAAAATACTAGCACAGTAAAATACTACAAATGTAATTTAGGGCACAATGAGACACGAACAAATACGAAAATAGTAAATCGATATGAGGCATAAGAGTAGTAAAGAGAAGTAATCACTTTTCAATGAATAGGCCTCCTCCCAGGTATGAACATAAAATTGCTGCATTCCTCTGATTCCAGGCTCACTCAGACAGCACCTTTTTTTTTGACCTGACCATTACAGCACCACAAATACAATAGGGTTATTCAACATTTCCCTTCCAGAGATTTTCATTTTCAGGCCAACAAAAGAGGTTAGAGAAAAGGGTATTTATTAGAATTCAAGAGAATTCTTTGTGAAAGTGTAAAAGACTTGCCCTCATATCGTTCCTAACCCATTTGACTGCCTTTTTTTTTTTTGTAGATAACGAACAACAGAGTTATATGACAGAAGGTTGGCACTGCTCTTTTTCATAAAATGCAAATGAATGTTGACCACAGGCTATATCAAACTCGAAAAATTAAGGGTCATGAAACCCCCCTCTTTCAGCTCAAGTCTAGCTCACAATCTTTTCGAAAAATGCAACTTAAATAGGCGTGGATAGCTGTGAGAAGAAGGGAGGGAGTGGGTGTGGGATGGCCATCACTATCAATGTCCCATGCATATCGACTGTCATTAAAAAGCAGTGGTAAAACGTGAGGAAATGATAGATTTTTTTTATATAGCTGGCTTTATATAGCTTCATTAGCTATTGTCCTTTCAAAAGTAACTGAATACCCTGCTACATATATCAGCCTACAGTAATCGTAATTCTATTTAAAACATATTAAAGGTGCAATGTGTAACAAAGTTGAGTATCTATTAACAGAAATGCAATATGACATCCATAACTATGTTTTCAGTGGTGTATAAAGAACTTACTTAATTAACCGTAATGTTTTTATTACCTTAGAATGAGACATTAATAGCTCCATAACCGCGGGAATCCCCTTCTATGAAGGTCGCCATGTTGTGACGTCATATTCCTACCGTAGCCGAACGCGAACACACAGTGCTACAGAACGCGTTTCATCACTACCTTGAAAGAGAAGTAGCGGAAAGCTAGCCTTACACTCCGTGAGTAGTGACTTTTCCCTTGTGAGTGGTGTAAAATATGTAGTTGGGATTGTTTCATGTAACTTAGTTCTCCCTCGCTGTGTTATGGGTTTGTTATGTTGGGGATAGTGCTGTTACGTTCGTGAGACAGCTGATGATTAGTATTCATGTCATTGACCGTAAAACAGTACGTTACAGGAATCACTAACCCGTCGATAGAGACTTTTACTAAAGTCTTTTATCACTAAAGTCGATCGCGAAGATTTTTCAAAATCAGAGAAAAAAAGCCTATTGTGTGTAGTAAATAGTATCTATGGGATGCGGAGATGACATGATTGTAACAGCGCGCGCACTTCCGACCTTTGGACTCATGCGGACGAGTCCCAGCTCAGCCACAGTAACAGCTCATATTAGCCAGCTAAACTATTACTACCCTGTTAGAAAAAATATATAGCTGCTCCCTCGCTGTATTATGGGTTTGCTACAGTATGTGGGGATAAATGTGCTGCTGGTTACGTTTGTGAGACAATCAGCTGATTAATATTATTTTATTGAATTATATATTAAAACCCTTGATCCTCACCTGACTATGGCTTTGTAAACAGTATTCATGATGTGGTTTATAATGGACTGTGGTACAGAAACAGTGACAATGTTACACACTCTTGGCTTACTCTGGCTATTCTCTGCTGTCTCAGCCGACGAGATGTTTGTCCCGTTTTAGCAACCGTAGCTTCTTCGAAAGGGAGGGGTGAGCAGTGGGCTGAGCCTTTAGTGCAAACCTGGTGCAAACTCGCAACCGAACCACTAGATGTCGCTAAAAATCACACATTGCTCCTTTAATGTAGGCTACATGCTTGTCTTTATAAAATATATAGTGGTTTATATAGACACTATAAATGCATTTGAAAATTAATTTTCCACTTAAATCCACTTTCCACTGTGCTTAGCCTATAGATCTACGTGCCCCCTGAACCTCCATAATATAGATGGCTCTGCGGAGGTGGATGACATCTCATTTTAAACACACACATACACGCACACCTCTGAAGGGATAGAAAAGTCCTCGGGATACCACATCACACGCAAGACGCAACTTGGATTAGTTGTCAACAAGGCGAAGTCCACCAGCACACACTATAATTTAGATGTGTCTGTGGTTGATGGCAAACCCACCGTCCAGAGCCTAGCCCTGGCAGCATCGCGGGGAACATATGCACATTTGCATCAACGCACTTGGACTTTGCACAATGAAAACAAACACTTGCGTCCCATGATTGCCTCTCTCATCTTCTACGTGATATCACAGTTTGACATGTCTGTCATTGGAAAGATCCACGTGGTGTCATGAATAATTAAGAGACCGTGTTTTCTCATAGGATAAGAAAACTCAGTATCATTAATAAGTATGAGACACATATATTAGTCATCAACGCACTTGGGTGAAATTTAACCATTTTAACCCTACTGTTAAATCTAACAGATGCCAACATTGTCTTCAATGGTGTTCAACACACATACCTCTGTTAAAATCTCAGAAAATTTGGTTTGGGGTTTCATGACCCTTTAAATAAAAGCACTACAAATGTATCATAAAATTACATTAGTGATCCTGTACTAATAAAAATAATGAAAACACTCTGTGCTCCGGTCCTGCTCCTTGGTCCGAGCTAGTCCTCCTGGGTTTCACAGAAATATTAAAAACGTTCTCATTTTGAGTTCCTTTCAAAGCTTTGAGCATTATGCAGATGTAATCAAAAGGTATTATTTTTCTATTGTTGCATCAAACATTAATTTAGTTTTAAACCTCTTTTGAGCATCTTGATCTTCTTTGCGTTAAAGTAGACACTGCCAGGGGCTGTACACCTCCACTGGGGCTCGGGCACGTTACCAACTCCTGGTCCTCCAGCTGCTGTCTGCTGACTTTGGTAATCGCGTATGTATCTAAAAAACGCTCGAGCAGATTTATGCATTCAATTTGAACTTCTTAAATGGAGAATCCCACGTACCCTAGAGCAGTTTTCCTCTGGGCCGAGCATTTGACTTTATCTGTACCTTTTATCTGTTGCTGAGAACTCCGAATCGGCATCGGGGAGTGATATGCGGTTAAGGAGAGAGAGAGAACTCGAGCATCAATCCCTAAAGTAATTATCTCAGCTCCTCCTCATTCCAAAAGGCTAAATATAAGTGAAGTTTTTAGCTCCCAGTGGCAGTCATGTTGCCTTTGATAAACGGTGCGACGATAAAATGTGGGTGCGAAAGCCAGTATGTGTGTTTTAGTGTATTCTGCGTTCACACAGCCTGGCTTGGAGTATAAATTCTCCTGCGCACAGTCCGTCTTTCTGCCACGAACAGTCGCTCGCACGCACACACAAAAGCAGATACAGATAGGCGGGCGAGTGTGGTTGTGCTAGATTGAAATTGTCAGAGGTGTCACATTAAATGTGCTATTATTAAGTCCAGGCTGAATTTTATGGGCTTGCAGGATCGTAAATTGGTTGGTCAGTCCTTTAAATTACGTATCCATCGAGCGATGTGTTCTATCTGCCCTCACTTTTCTCCTGCTTTACTTTCTCTTCCTTGCTCTCTCTCTTTCTCCCCTCCCTTTTACCACGTACAAATACAAGAGCTTGATCTTGACTTTTTGGCCCTGGTTGAAATGGATGGCGTGAGTGTGACGGGACGAGAGGAGAGCGGGATGCTGAGAGAGTAGCTGACATCCGAGTTCAGAGAGGCTTTAGAGGTCACTGTGGCCCCTGGCCAAAGTCATGACCCTCCTAAGGGAATAACAAGAGAGCCTGTCTCAGTTTATCGATCAGGGGAAACTTACAAGGAGCTTTAGTACCACTTAAAAGTTGAGAAGTCTAAAAAAACTGGACATTTCTAAATTGCCTTTGAATGTTTTTGTTGAGGAAAAATCTGCACTTGCAGTTGTGTATCAGAAAATCAATGTACAATGCAGAATTACGTGATACCATGGATACCATCTTTTATTGGACATTACCTTTCACGTAGTGTGTAATATAACTGTTTGAAGCACTGCAGACGTTTTACATACGCAAAGATCAAAGTGCACTGCCTTAAATGTGTCATCAGTAATTCCAGTCTTACTTCCTGCATGAACGTACAAAGTTTTGTAACAAATTTGCATAATGCCAGCCTATGGTCTTCATTGGCTGCCCATGAACAATGTCTACTTTGACCCTCCCTCTAACATTGTAGTTGTAGCTGAGGCCTTAAAAGAGTTTGGTTTGTGTTGTTGAAATGTTGAAAATACCAACAAAAAAAAAAGTAAAAAAAAAATGTTGAAAATACGCTGTTTTCTTCACTGTGAAAGCAATTCCACTTTGCCTGCACTTTCAAAGAATGAGGTTTTGTACTTGGGCTTAAATTGATATGGTAAAACTGACAGCATCCGTACTGTTCATATCACACAAGTGCTGAAGAAGCCTCCGGATCTGAAATTCAGAAATGGTAATGGTTATTTAGTTTCCCACATGTGTTGTAAGTGTTAGACCAGTCACAACAGATGGGGCGAACAGTTTCAGACACTGGGAGAACAGACATGATGCTGCAATGTATATAATAAGAAAATGTACCTGGATTTTGAGCTTGGGATTAGGTTAGGAACCTTTAAAATAGCATTATAGGCCGGGCATCTTTATAGCCCAATATTTGACTTATACTGACCTTGTCCCTCATCTCTTGATCAGATGTATTGATGACACTTAATTAAAACACACTCTGGGTGAATGGGTTAAGCTGATAGGCAGAGGCTGACAAGGGATGGATCAATAACACAGATCAGAGAAATTAAGATCTCAGGCTCTCAAAGGAGAGATAAAGACTGTGTTTAACAAATTAACATGAACTGAGGTAAAAAAATCATTAAATTATAAGCACATTTCTCTCCTTTGAGAACTGGCTAGCAGAGCACAGTCAGTAAAATGAGGGCTACTCACCATAAGCCAAAAATAAACAGACTTTCCTGATCCAGGTACGGCACTTGATTATTGCACTTGACTAATAAACAATAATAATAAACATTTATTTGTATAGCACTTTTCATACATGGAATGCAATAAGTGCTTCACAAGCAAATAATACAATTTCTTACAATGAAACTGGAAATTAGCAAAACAGTTTGACCTCAATATCAATGTAAAATTATAAAATAAAACATATATAGAGAGAGAGAGAGAGAGAGAGAGAGAGAGAGAGAGAGAGAGAGAGAGAGAGAGAGAGAGAACCATGAGATTTATGGGTAGGTCTAAAAAAAAAAAACCTTCTGCCCTTTCACTTTTTAATAGTGGGAAATATAAGATGCATGAAGGGGATGCACTTTTTATGTATCTAATGCGTTTTCTTTTTATACAAAATATTTTTATATAACTTATCATATACATTTTTTTCTCCCCTTAAACTAATTATTTAGTCTTTAGACTTTTAATCAGTTATTGAATTATTTGGAATTAAAAATCATATTTTAGTAAATGATGAGCTGCTTTCTTTTTCCAGATGGCCACAGAGGTGTTGGAGGATCTTCTAGAGGAGGATGACGAGGTTGTGGAGGTGTGTGTGTTTTTTTAATCTTTTCAAAATGTTACTGATTTCACAACTTGACCAATTATAAAGAGTTTGATTAACCTAATTAAAACGCATCAAACTGAAATGATGGAATGAACTGGAATGAAATGTTAAATAAATGACTTGTAACTTATATTTATTTCCAGTTGTTGTGGTGTGGTTGTGTATTATCAGGCCCATCCTACAGGCTCCACCTGGTCGGGTATTTGACACCAGCATTTGATGCATTGCTCACTGTCTCAGACAGCTGGATTCATAATTTATGGCATTATATCCTGCTGAAATAGTGGTTTGTTTGTGTGAAAATGCTTTGGTCTTCACTTTATTTTATTAGCCAGAGAAATTACGCACACAATGCAAGGGTGGCTAAAACTGATATACTTATACATTGCTATTTGATGGACCTGCATATAGCACATTTTTCTTCCTCAACCCAATGCCACAAAGCATAGTGATGCCACACAATACATAAACAAGCATTATTAAACTCGAAGGCATTCAGAGATTTTTTTCAGACTTGATTAAAAATAGCTTATATAGTACAAACCTCCTGATGTTGATGCATAATTAATGAGCCAAACTGAAGCCAATAACAAATGAATATGAAACTTACTGTAGTGTGACTTTCAGAGATTTTTCTTATTTTTAAGATTTTTTTTTTCATCACCTAGTCCTACTGGCTATATAAAAAAGGAGTCCTTTGATATGTCAGAATCGGGACTGGAACGTTAAATTCCTTTGATTGCCATCTCTATACTCTCTGAAGAGTCGGGACTGAGGTTTACCGGTCCACTCCCACACACACACACACACGTAAACACACACACACCCACACACTCTTTCTCTCTAATAGATATCTGACAGATTGAGAGCGCTTACAGAGTGTTTTGAACATTCGGCTCAGGAGAGTCATAGAGTGTGAAAGAGGAGGAGACAGAGAGAGTGGGAGTGAGAGATGTTTGAACTCTCTGTGGTGTGTTATTGAGACATCAGAGAAGGGTATAGAGTGTAACAGTAGGTGATAAAGTGAAGAGCACTTCAACACAGCACAACAAAAACATGCACACACTCTTCCCCACAGCCCATTTGCGTCTGACTTCCCTTAGTTCAATGCTCTCATTTTTCAGGATACAAACAAAGCTGCCCGATTGTTTGTTTCTTCCTCTCTGTTTGCTGCAAAATAAGGTTATTTTAATCCTGCCTGAAATCAAATATTTATAGCAATGACAGAGTGCACAGGAAGTGCTTTAGGTTTGTTTTGTTAATTACAAGTGGCTGGCTGACTGACTGTCTCATGTTTTTGCAGCCTACTTTTAGATCTATTTACTGTAGGCAAGAGTGGGGTAATTTGTGCCAGATTTTACACAATTAATGCAAGAGGCCAGTACTTCCAAACCCTGATCCTGGAGTGACTCCAACACTGCTAATTTGGAAACATTGGGAAGTATAGCAGTAATTTACAATTCAAATAAAAATATGAATACAACTGAGAAAGAAAAACAACATACTAATGAATAATCCCATTCCATTTCTAATCCATGTGTAACACTTGTATAGAATCCCAATCCCAGTTTGCTGCACATTATTACCATTTTGTAGCCCTCAAACCATATTCACTTTATTGCCCTTAATCTTGCAATTGTGGACAAATGTGGGCACAGAGGACTTAGGTGTGTTCCTAATTTTTTATCTATTATAAATGTTATATCACTGTCTTCGATAAAGTTTTGTCTATCCATTTATGGTGGGTTTTTTATTTTTTATTTTGCGGGTATTTTTGAATTTATTTACTTCAAAAAGTACCATATTTTCTATGTAAATTATTTCTATGTAAATTAATTACCATGTAGTTTTATTTATTTTTTTATTTTTTTAACTACATTAAAATATTATTCTAATAAGTTCTTAGAGTTAAAACCTATAGATGAAGTGACTTTGCTGTCACCTGGTGTCTTATTTTGGCTCATTTTAGAATGTTCTAAATTACAGTTTTTCCCATTCATTTCTATGGGTGCTCCTTTTTGACCCAAATACAAGATTAATGAGTTTTGGGTTTTTTTTCACCCACTTAATATTGTAGAATTGAGTCAAAAAATTGTGTGTGTTCAGGAGGCAAACTTAGGAAAAGTAGCCAAGTCATGTACGGCTCAGATCAAGGGACGTATTTTTAAAAAATAAATCAAAACTATTTTGCCCACATTTGTCCAGAATACGGTTTTAGGGTTAAACCAGCCACAAAAAGTTTGTAATAATCAGAATATTTTATGTAGTACAAAAATAGACAGTATTTTGTAATAGTAATAATATTTCTGCTAGTATTCACTGCATTTGAAGGCAAAGCTTTTACTATTTGAACCACAAGCACAGTTTACCCCAAAACATCTGACATGCTGCAAAATATATATATATTTTCTCTTCCTTTTCTTCTCAGGTGTGGTATTTGTTGGGATGGCTGTTTTATTTGCAGCTGGATAAACAAGACCTGACAAACAACAGTGTGAACTTCAGAAAGTCAGCCTGGACGTACCTTAGCAAGGCCAAAAAGGTAGAGCTCGCACCCTGCTCTTTTGGAAATGATGATTAGACCATCTGATTTCATCATAGCATAGTTTTCATTCTCCCCCACATACTGTACAGTACACACACACATTTTCTACCTGGCTGATTCCTCCACTCCTCCCTCGGTCCCTTCTCATTTATTCCATCTGTCATAGCTCTCTCAGCATGCCGTCAGCTCTTTTTCTACTGTGAAATTTCTCGAACTCTGCTGGTGTCCGAGCACTATAGAAATGGAAATGAAAGCCAGAGTTTGAAATAAAATAAGGGAGAGAATAGCTTGCAGGTTGAGGTATGACAATATGTATAGCTCTTTTTTTTCTACCAACCCCTGTGCTTTTCTTCTTTTTCGTTTCTTTCTCCTCCTCAGGCTTTTCATTGTTACTTGACTTTGGTTCTCTCTGAGGAAACCTTTGGTCACTGCATGTTGTCTTTTTTTGTTTTTCTGTCTCTGCATTTCTTGTTTTTTATAGATTCGTTGTCATCTGTCCTTCATTCCCTCTGCTTCACCTTGTAGCCTCTCATTTTCTTCTGGAGAGGAAAATACATGGCTTACTATGTCCTTGATGAACTAGTGAGCTGAATAGGGAAGGCCCGGCACACACCTGCTGTCTCACATATAGCTGTAGATCCATATGTCTCTCCTTGAGACTCTGAAGTTCAGACTTTCATTACTTAGTTATTGCAGAATGCACTATTGATGGGTAGTTATGGATAGCCAATAGGAAAGCAGGAGAAATGTATTTCAGGACTCGGTAACACTTTACAATAAGGTTCATTAGTTAACTACATTAGTTAACATTAACTAAGAATGAACAATATTTCTACAGCATTTGTTAATCTGTGTTATTGTTAATTTCAACATTTACTAATACTTAAAATCTTGTTAACAAACATGAACAAACAATGAACAGCTGGATTTGTATTAACTAACGTTAACAAAGATTAACAAAAACAGTAACAAATGTATTGCTCATGGTTAGTTCATGTTAGTTAATACATTAACTAATGTTTAATAAATGAACTTTTTTGTAAAGTGTTACCAGGACTCTTATCGATCCTAATGGCTTTTCAAAGTCCCAGACATGTAATCTTTCAAATTAAAACAGCCAGATAAGACATAATACAAACTCCCTCTCTCAGCACCTAACACTTCATGTAAAAATATTTATTATGCATGTCCATATTTATTATGTATTTCTTTGTCCTATGGGATAAGATGGCATGGTTTTTAATGACATGGTCTTTAATACTATGGCTTTGATTTTTTTTTTTATTTATATATAAAATGTAGGTTGTGTTTTATATCAACGTTTGAAAGTAAAAATATAATAATCCAATTAATAATGAGCCCATGCTATTTTATTTGAGAGTCGTTTAATAGTTTATCTCTCCAACCACTTAATCCTGAATTACTTTACAGGAGTTTGTCTACTGTTTAAATCTGTGAAGAAACATCTCTGCTGTGCTGCTCTATACATTTTTTAAAAGGGAATTTGAGAGCAGAAATTGGCTCATGATCACAAAATATGTAAATAAGACCTGAAAGTCACACTCTTGGCTTTGGTTCAGACTTG
This sequence comes from Pimephales promelas, assembly GCF_016745375.1. Next base: position 5,351,139 of record NW_024121222.1, on the reverse strand, counting down.
TGAATATTTAATTACATTCGCTAACGCCTCAATTATTCATCTGCTCTTTAATCAGTGCCCCATATCGCCAAGCTTTTGTTAGCTGTGTCATTAATATGGCCGTAATAAAGCAAACAGTAATTATTTATTAATTAGCCTTTTAGAAGGTCATCTCTCTGCGCTATGAAATACACTGCCAGTTATGACTGAGCTAGACTAATGTTGCTAGTATAATGCTTAGTATTGGCAATTTGGCAGCAATAACCTTTCAACTTATTAGTAATAGAATTGCCTGAACTGTTGATTAAATCTGGTGATCATTTAAATGTTCCATCCTTTAGGAACAAAATATTTCAGTAGCATCACAGAGAGTCTTGTTTTGTCCACCATTACTTTGCTAAACCTACTGTATTAAAACAGAAATACACTTCCATCTTCGGTAGAACACAAAAGAAGACGTGAAAAAAAATAATAATAAATATATATATATATATATATATATATATATGAAGAGTTCAGATGCAAAAGCCTCTAAATGCCATTTGAAATTTTCTTCTTTAATGATGATTTTTATCAAACTTGTATATTTAAGTTCAGTAATTTCACTTAAATAACAATTAATAGGTAATTATCATTGCCATTTAATTGAAATTACTGAACTGAAATATACAAGTTTGATAAAATCATCATTAAAGAAGAAAATTTCAAATGGCATTTAGAGGCTTTTGCATCTGAACTCTTCATATATATATATATATATATATATATATACACAGTATATACATATATGGTCCATGCAGTGGGTGTCAGAGGGGTCCAATGTTAGTTTGAAGTTTGAACATGAACTTTTATTGAAAGGACAATAGTAGTTGAAACATCTTAAAAATATATTTAAGGAACGTCAAGAAAGCAGGTATATAATGTTGTCATATTCAGACAGAACTTGTTTTCCAAACATAATTTGAGTTACAATTCTTATCACCCAACGTCTGTGATTTCATGTACCAATTCGGACAGGACTAACACCTCTGTGTTCATTACTGAGGTGGAAGTGTGTGTTTTCTAGATGTGGGCATTTTTTACGTTTATAGAAGTGGCTGTTTGTAATAAACCCACATAAATGAGTATAGACATCTAGACAAGTATTATCTGCATGACACTAATATTAAAATCTTTAAATATTATGTTTGTATATATAATATATATATATATATATATATATATATATATAATATTATGTATTATGTTATGTATTATGTTTCCTATTGATATAAATGTTTCCACGATTTGGCTCTATTTTTTAATTTTGTACTTGTATTTTTTTGTCGGATTCTATCCATGTTGAAGTGAATGCATGTGGAAGATTGGTGCATAAACTGTAGCTCAGGTAGATCAAGAAACATGAGGAGAAGCTGTTGGATAATATAACACTAGAAATCACAGACATTCGCATTTGTGCGGGATTAGATTCTCAGAAGACTGTTAAGTTTGCAGGAAAACAGTAAGTCATTTGCTCTGTAATTTTTACTGAGGTAGTGTGAGAAAAACACAGACATGGCAGATACTGACGAGATTAAAATCGCAAAGTACCCCTGTGAGAAATGAATTTCTCTAATGTTCTCTAATGGCTAATTTATTCTGAAAGATATAGTTGTTAGCTGTTGCTCAAGTGCTGTGGATTTCAGCTCTATAAAGTATTTCCATATATTTTTAAATCTTCAGTTTCATGCTTCAGTTGTGAAATTGATGGCTCTTGAGTTAATCTCTTGATTACAGTCTCGATTTTTCTCCTGAATCGATTGATTTCCCAGGGTCCTCTGATTTTAATTAGCTTGTGGCTACTCTGCCTCTTGCAGATTTGTTTTCTGTGTGAATGCGTTGCGTTCATATTGCTGTTTTCTACCTTCACCCTTCCTGTCTTCCACTATCCGCTCGTTCTTCTGTCATGACTTCAGGCAGGGTTCAGATTCCACTTTAGCCGCTATTCACCATTGATTTTCTGCCTTCTGCTCAATGTCCAGCTCTTTACACGTCCATCCCTTAGCACTCACCTCCCCTCCCCAACCATACCTCACTACCTCTCTTTCTTTCTCTTGTGTCATTCCTCACTACCTCTTTTTAATCCCTCTATTCCTTGCTAACCCACTTTTCTATCTCTTTTCTGTCTCTACCTGCAATTATCATCTGCCTCGCTGATTCAATCGCAAGTGGTCAGCTGAGATCTATTGCTGCTTATTCCTGGTGTTAAAGGATTACCTCACCCAAAATTGAATAGTAGCTCTATATAAAGATGTTTGTAATAAAAACTTACTTTTATTCAGAGATTCCCAAAACTACGTTTTGTAAAGAATTTGATTTGTTTGGAATGTTGATGTGAAGTATCAGTATTTTCAATAATTTTACTACAGTCAAACCTGAACACAGAGATATTTTGATGCATGCAACTTCAAAATCCATTTCTAATTACCTCAATGTAATTTAGTCAAATCATATTTTTATTCTTCAGTATTTTTCTCCGTCTTTCCATATGTCAGTACTACTTATTTCTCTCCATCAGCTCTCTCTTCCGCTCTTCATCCCTCAGTACATCTCTCTTTATTCTTCATTACCATCCCTTGTCCTGTATTGATCTGGGCAGTATTGATTGAGCTTTGAGTGCATGACCACATTTCCAGCCATTAATAATCTTACATATAACGATTTATCATGCTTACTATGCTATGATGCATAAATGGTTCAGCCTCTTGCTTTGTGAATAGACAGTCACACTTTATCGATCTTCGATTTCAGAGGAAAAAAAAAAGAAAGAAAAACTGAGAAGGTATTTCTTCAGCTTTTGCTCTGTGTGGAAATAATAGATCTCATGTGTGTCACAATGTTACTTCAGCGTTAGTAAAGCATCTTGTTCAGCCATGGGTGCAAAATGACCCGTTTTGAGCATCTCATTGCTCTGTCTGTAACTTACCATTGCAGCTCTTGAAATCGCCTCTAGCAAGACCCATGAAAAGCACATTCACACAGTGAATCACACAACACATATAAAGCAGACGTTTTGACCATATGTATATACAAAATAACTTTATGACATTCAGCAGCAAACCACTGTTTGTGTGAATATAGCTTAAATACAGTAAGTGTTGTGTATTTGTGTGTCAGTGTGTCTTCCTTAAAAAGCCTGGACCTCTTCCATCCACTAGGTTCAAGATCGTTTTTTAGAACTCTCCAATCCAATTTGGTCTTGTCAATTATCTTTTATAAACAAGGTTTAGAAAGCAGGTGGAATTGTAAACCACTAGCCAGTGTTGTAGTCGAGACCACCTCACGCGAGTCCGAGTCGAGACCGAGACCAGAGAGAGTCGAGTCCGAGTCAAGACCGAGTCCATAGAGAGTCGAGTCCGAGACCGTAAAATTTTTTTACTGAATTTACTTAGAGTTTAAAAAATATGATCAGTTTAGGGTAAAAAGGCCACATAGTAGGTGGTGTTAAAAGTAATTTTATTACAATTTGTCATGCGCAGTTGCGCACTAGAAAATCACCAATCACTGCGTGTCAATCAATTTAAAGAAATATTTTATTAACATACATTAATAATCATGAAAAATATTTTGAATTGAACTCGAGTGGACTCGGGAATTAGTCCGAGTCCTAAAAAAAAATGTTCGAGTACGAGTCAATTCCGAGTCCAAATGCACACGAGTCCATGACAAGACCAAGACCGTTAAAATATGGTCTCGAGACCGAGTCCGAGACGAGTCCGAGTCTCGAGTACTACAACACTGCCACTAGCAAGCAAATGTGATTAACTGAAATGTCAGCATACAGTACAACAACTAAGGAAAAGTCCGCTAATCTTACTTATTTTTATCTTGTATTGATTGCTCTATTTGTTGCATTGCTTTGTAGGTGTTTGTTCTTACCCGTTTTCCTTTCCTTAGGTCTAAACTTTTTGTAAATTCTCTCTCTTTCTCTCTCTTCCTCCCTATCATTTCCTTTTTCAATTGTAGCTATAAAGTAAACGTACCCAAAAAATAATCAATTCTTTAGTATGTAAAATCATCATAAAATGCTCTGTAGGATTTTTGTGCTGTATTATTGTATATAAATATATATATTATAGGCCTACACTTTTCTTTTAGGTTGTGCAATATTTGCACTCTCAGTTACTTTTGTTGTAGATTGATGCTTTATACATGTACTCTAGAAACCCTTCCGGTCTGTTTGCTTGTGTTTTTGTGCTCCCAGTCGAGTGAGAGCCGCAGAGCATCTTTTGTTCAGTGCCAATGTGTGTTTGTTCTTTTTGCTCAGGTCTGAAGTTTGATGTATTAAGAGTCGTTCTCATCTCTTGAGACATAGGAAGGTGTTATCACTGTGCTTTTAGAGAAATCATTTCTTGTGGACACGAGCACACACGGGATTGGAGGCACTTATTTATCTATAGATTCACACTGAAAACGCTATCCTGCCTTTTATTATCACTCTTTTTGCTCTTTTATATTTTCTTGTTTTGATGCTCAGAAGTGTTTGAAAGTTGACCTTTTTCTTTGATGTTAGGTGTGAGTGTGTGATTAAGAAAGTGAAGAACCAGGGTAGTGGGAGTTATGGATATGCGAGTTGTATATTAAATATTAAAATCTGTTTTTCATCCCGTTAAATGTAATACATTGCTTTAAGTACTATTTGTTACTGTTGTGAACTTTTTTCTTCTTAAGAGTAGGAAACTCAGAAGCGAGGATTTTCAGCAGGTTTCTTTGTTGAGAACACAAGCTGTGGGTAGCTGCAGTCATCAAGTCAAGTCTAACTAGGGCATTATATATTTTAGTTTATATACCTTTCCAGGGGGAGGGTAGCTTGGCAAGCCAGACCTGAGTGAGTGAGTCCCATGCGTTTTCCAACCAGCAGAGCTAATTGAAACTTTTTCCGTATCCTCTCGTCAACTCCGAACACATCTTCCTTTTTTAAGAATGACTTAAGTGACGTTCTCTTAACTCCAAGTCCTCCAAAGTCGCGGCCAAAGCCAATTTGAAAGACCGCTGTTCGCCAGCAGCATCTTGTTTGTTTTCAAGTAGCAGGGAAATCACCTATGGAAACAACTCTGCCGTCATTGTGTTAAGCACACCCACCAACTCTATACACGATGTGATTGTCCTGACCAGAGTTTGGTTTTTCCACTTCGAAAGCCAAGGGAGAGTTGCTAGACCACACTGGCTGCAAAATAGTTTTTGCTACCACTAGGGTGCATCTAGATTTCTAGGCTTGTGAGAGGGATTACATAGAGGTGGAGACACTCTGAAACAAAGCATGTAAATGAAGTACAGTATTCAGCTTGTTACCGGAAATTCCCCAGCCCTTATCTCATAAGGATAACAGTGCCATGTATACATGGGGATCCAGTACGCAGAAGTACTACATTTTAGCTCTTACATTCTTAAATTCAGACTGCAAAATCATAACTTGGGTAAACTTTCTTTTGCCATAGGTTAGAGTCACAGGAAACACTGGCGTATACCTCAGAGGGAGGAAAAGAATGTGTTGGTACCAGGGCCGTATTAAGAGCTCACTGGGCCCCGGGGCTATGAGTTACTGCAGGGCCCCCCCACCACTTTAGGTCACCAACTACATGAGCTAAATGTTATATTATTATAGCCTACGAGTCATTTTATCCATCTATGATATACTTCACAGTTAAGTTATGTTACTTTTAACATGATTTTTTTATCATATCAAAATGTATTGACTAAAATTTCATAATTATTGTGACCAATTTCAATATCACCAAAAAATAATAGTAGCTTAAGAAAATAATCTCAAGCTTACTGATGACAAGAGTCACAAATTAAAATAGAACAAAGGCACAATAAATCGACCTATGAAAAACTTAAAGCACTGAATAATATTATATAAAGTAATCAAATATACAATACATGGTTTTCACTATAAATTCAACATTCATTCTTGTTAATTTTGCAAAAGTAATTCAGTCAAATGCAGTAAATTACTTTCTTTCTGATGTTTGATTAACATTATTGACACACATGGCGACAGCAGCTTTATTAGTCTGTCACTTTGAGACCTCAGAGTCGGATTCAAGTGCGCTGTGCAAAACCGTCTCAAGTTCACCACAGTCTATGGTTCACCTTGGTCTCAAAACCAGCATTTACAAAATAAATTCTCCCGCTGCTCACTGTGCCTGAGCAGTTTGAAATAATTTGTATCCAAACCACAACGTTTAAAAACGCGTTTAAATGATAAACTTACATCATGATGGCGCAGCAAAATTTAAATATATCTACCGGATATATTATCGCCAGTCCTTTAGGCGAATATTGAGTTTAATCAAACACAAAAAGCAAAATTATACATCCATCAAGTTAATATTCAAACTTACCGAAAGTTTGTGGGGTCGATGACGCTGTGTTTTAAGAATAGACTAGATTAGAATGAAGAGAAGAGTAAAGGCGATTTATTGGTTGATGTATAACTAATAAGGCGCAGGCAGCAATCATCTATAGGCCTACGTGCAGCAGCAGGTCGGTCGTTGAAGTTAAATATAGAATAAATATATTTGTCATATCAAATTAAAACCTGACGTTTCAATTTACCATGCCCTGCTCAGAGCCGTTGGCCCTGCATGCCTACGGGGGTTTGATTGACAGGTGGCCTGGCCAATCATAACGCCGAATACGCAACTTTGTCCGACAACAAAGCTGTCAGTCGGTGGACATGAACTTGAAAACGGTAATGTTTAAATTACTTAAATGACAATATTTGAAAGTTGAGACTTTGTTTCATATCAACAGTAAGCTGCTCTGAACTCTCTCTCGTAATCACTCGGTGTAACGTTAGTCTTTGCCCCGCGAAGTATTTTTCACTGCGTGAGTGCATGAGAACATGATGTGCGTGACTCGCGAGAGCCGCCTGGCTCGTGGCCCGTCCGTCACATAGTACCTAAAAAAGGCGGGTCTTTGCGAACGTCTCTATTAATGATAATGATTCCATGATAATGCATGGAATATAAGGCAAAGTGCAACTAAATAACAGGGATAATTTGTGGGGGACGTTGTTGCGTGGTAAGGCTTTGGTAATCAGATGGCTTGCAGTATCTGCTCCACAGCCAATCACGGGCCCCCTCCTTGCTTGGGCCCCGGGGCTTAAGCCCCGCCTAGCCCTATGGTTAATGCGGCCGTGGTTGGTACATGTGTGTGTGTGTGTGTGTTTGTGTGTGTGGTTATAAATGACTATCTGTCAGCTGGACAGTAAGGTCAGTTGTGGATCAGGAGTCAGTTCAGCCCAGCAGTTCATCAGAGGAGAGATGTACAGAATGAGAGATACGGCCTGAGGAGAGTGATTTAGGGACAGGTGGAGAAGTCCTTGATGGTAATCTGAATGATGAAAGAAGGCAGAGAAAGAGGGAAGGACAGATAAAAACACAATCACATTCATTACTTTCAACACACAAATGCACATTACACCGGACACACACACACAGTGTATATGTGTCTGGTTTTGTCAGAATTCTGAGGGTCGGCCATGGTTAATAGAAATGTAAGTATATCTGAATTTACTTATCTAACTGAAGAATTATAGATCGGAATTAAACAACACAAATAGTTATATTGATAATAAAATATGTTCAAACTTTAGAATAAGGGGCTAGAAAAAATCATTAGCTCAGTTTAATATCCCTGCCATGACAGAAACAAACTTTGTGTGATGGGTAGGTTTAGGGGAAGGTTTAGTGTAAGGGGATCGAATGTAGGCTACCGTTTGTACAGTATATAAAAATCATTACGTCTATGGAGAGTCCTCACAAAGATAGCAAACCAGTGTGTGTGTGTGTGTGCATGTGACTATGTGTGTGGGTGGTCTGGCATCAATATTTTTTTTGTGCTGGTTCCCAATTGAGTAACATGGCCATAGCAGGAGATGACAGACTCGCTTCCATATACACACACACCCACACACATAGAAATACAGCAGTGGAGAAGTTACACGTAGACGTCTTGGATTAAGTGGAAGACACTTTTCAGCAGTATCTATCTCTAGGAGGAACATTTCTGCTGTGTACACTTTTGAGAGCTTATTAAAGGATGTAAAGATGAGATTTGTGGAAGGTGTTTTTGACACTGTGTGTGCGTGTGTGTTGGGCTGATGGAGTGTAACTCTTATCAGGACTGGAGATCATATTTCAGTAATTACAGGGTGGAACTCCAGATGGTGTCTGTCGCTGAGGTAACACATTTGAGGGAGCGCCGTCCTCCTCTAGATTGATTAAATAACCACCACTCAGATCTGTGAATCCAAAACGCTGGAACTGTGGCACAAGTGTTTCTCAATTCATTTATTTATTCACAGAGGGATTGTGCACAGTGGTACAGGGTCATTCTCTTTATACAGTGCTTTTTTAATCTCCATGGAAGATCATCTCATTGAAATTGCTTCAAGGAGGATTATGGGTTAAGTTTCAAGGTATATTTACACGAAAAAAAATATAGCAAAAAAAATGTAAAATATATTTTAAGGTGATTTAATTATTTTCATGTTTGCAGATGCTGTCATCATACTTAATGAAGTTCTGTCATAAAAATAGCAAATAAAATATCTAAAAAAAGATTATCTTTGAGGTCTGTTTATATGTGTCTATCTACCTACCTATCTGCCCCGTTGCTTTATTTGCCTCTCCATCTGTCATTCTATTGCTTGTTATTGTATATTTACAGCACCAGTCAAAAGTTTGGAAACATTACTATTTTTAATGTTTCTGTAAGAACACCAAGCCTGCATGTATTTGATAAAAACAAAAATAAATAAATAAATACAAAAAACAGTAATATTATGAAATATTATTACAATTTAAAATAATGTTTTTCTATTTGAATATTAAAATATAATTTATTGCCTATGATGCATAGCTAAATTTTCAGCATCATTACACCAGTTTTCTGTGTCATATGATCCTTAAGAAATCATTTTAAAATGCTGATTTGATACTCCGTTATTATCAATTATGTTGAAAACAGTTGTGCTGCTTTTTTTTTTAATTCAAAATAGAAATCTTTTCAAATAATACAGATCTTTACTATAACTTTTCATCAATTTTACACATCTTGCTGAATAAAAGTATTAATTTCTTTCAAAAAATGCCCTGCCCTGCCATGCCCTTCATCTGCATGCCAGGCAGGCTAGAATTGTGAAACATTATTGGATAATTCGCTCTATTCGTGTTTGATGTGAACACAGCATAATGAACAGGCTGCGATGTCTGCGACGTGCGATGCGCGCGCAAGAGAGGCATGGGCGCAATCAAACCGTGTGTGTGTGAGAGAGAGAGAGAGAGAGAGAGAGAGAGATATGTGACCACGCCCACTGAGAGTGCGCACTATTCAAATGCAAATGTTGAGGTAAGCCATAAAAATGCCCACATCAGCTGGACAAAACTTCCAGTTTAATAATAATCTTGTACTTTACCTTGTCTTGCTGCGCTGTGAGGAATTATACTATCGTAATAATCCTGGAAAAGTTACTTCAGAAGTGCTGGTAGTTTAAATACAACATGTTATTGTTAGGTTCTCAGGAGTCATCTACATCCAGACTAGCCATGTGGGAACAAAACCTTGGATTGAAGATAGATAAATAAAGATAAAGAGCAAACATGTGCAAAAGGCCAAACGCAGTACTGTACAATTGGCATATGCGCACCTACCTCCGGTAAAACTAAACAAAAATTATAGCAATATACCAGATGCCCGTTTTAAATGTAACAGTGCAAAAGGCAGATTAATTCATTGTATGTGGGGATGTGATAAAATAAAAATAAAAATTGGAAAGAAATAATAATACGATATGGCATATAGACCATTTCACAAGATGTAAACAACACTGGTCCAGAAGCACTTCCTGTTTCAGTTTTTTAACTCTACATAAAAGCTGGGATAAAATACAACCAACTGAACATTTAAAACTGAATCAAAAAGTTAAACAAACATCTTTACGATGTTTTCTTTACATGTGAAATAAAGAAAACAGTTACAAACTGAAACAGGAAGTTTCTGGACCAGTGTTGTTTAAATCTTGTGAAATGGTCTATAGCCTCAGTGAGATTGCCACTGGATCCTTATTTGTATTCTCAGAATCAGACATGGTACATTTACCTAGAAATGTTTGCCCTGGTCCAAATTAATGTATTAATCTGAGTGCTGACTGAATCTGGAGTTTGATGTAACTGTTACAATGACCGTCCAAGGTAGCCATTCACTCCAGTTATGCATTAACCAGTATATAACAAATCATTCATAAACCATTAAAATGTTCCAGTCCTGTGAGCCAATGTCATTTTAATGTGTAAGTGTTGCTTTATCGTCACAATTAACCTTGATATCCGACAGCGGAAAAGGCCGGAAAGTATATGCACACATATCGACATAGTGTTAAAATGCCCTCATGGGTTTAACTAAACCTGTGTTGGCCAGTGGTTGTAATGTTTGTGTGGGTGTGTGTGAAGGTCAGATCTGTAGAGCAGGTAGGAGATTCAGACTCTCCTGAGGGCTTATGAACGGTCCGTAAATGAGATCCCACGAGGCCCAGAGAGCCCCGTCGCCACTCACTGTTGCTTAGCGACCGTTCCCACGGCTCTGAGGGTGATATAAGGGAGCAACCGGCTTCCCACTGACAGTATAGTATGTGTGTGTGTGAGATGACCTGGTTAGTCTGTGAGTGTGAAGGACTCTGTGGTTTCGCTCTTGGGGGAGTTAAATAAGGTTTTATGCTGCTAAAACTCATTAAATAAAAAGAAGGAAAGAGAGAAAAAAATGGCAGAGTAGAGGTTGATAAGTTGTGGGGTCAGTTTCTTCAGCCGTTTAAATGGCTGCTCTTTCATGTATTAATAAGAAATGTGCTTTCTTAATTAAAGTCAGGTTGTTAGAGTAGACAGAACTTCTGAGTCTGTATGATTACAGGTCACTATTCCAAACGCACTGCTAATACCTCATAAGGAATGACCTTTAAAAAATCTAGTGTGCATTAGTCAGTCTCCCATGATGCTTTCTGAAAGTTGAGGGAGTTTGTAAGCTCTCTGCATAGCTCTTTCTGTCTGCATGGCGTCGATGCCCGTTTTAGCTTTGCCACCATTAACCACATTCATTTCACATCATGACTGCTTGTTATTCAAGTGCGGTTTTACCAATCTTTAAGTACTCACTCAAATAATATTGTAGGAATTCTCATAATCGATTCATAATTGTTTGTCATTAAATGAAGTTGATGCATTGTTAATACGCTATTACATATGTAATAGCGTAAAACATAAAACACGGTAAAACATATGTACAGTAGATAACTTCAAATGTGGATTTAGCCAACTTTTAAAAATCTTACAATGCTTTTAGTTTTCATTTGAAAATATTTGTATTAATATTGTGTGTATGTGTATATATATACAGTATATGTATATATATATATATATATTAGGGCTGTCAGTTAAATGCGTTATTAACGGCATTAACGCAAACCCATTTTAACGACGTCAATTTTTTTAACGCGTGATTAACGGTATTTTTGGTCTAGCAAATTTTGCACGTTTTTCCACATGCTTTTGCAACAGGACGCACCATACGCGGCGCTGCGCTATGAAATCCATTCATTTCAATGGCCTGCTCCACGCTAGGATGTTTTGGAAACAAAACCGGAAACAAAACAACAGGCACGCCGCACACACTTGTTTCGGCTTGCAAGCCGGATAGATAGTTGGTTAACGTTACGTTTTGAGTGGATGACTAGCGCGAGACACCGAAATGGATGCCAATAAGATTCTAAATGGAAAGTTTACTTTAAAAATTTGAAAATGTGTGATTAATCGCGAGTTAACTATGACATTAATGCGATTAATCGCGATTAAATATTTTAATTGTTTGACAGCACTAATATATATATATATATATATATACTGTATATGTATATATAGTTTAATTTACCAGATTTTGATTGGCTGTCATTGTTTTTATTGTTCATCAGCTGAAAATCATTCGGAAAGTGATTTTAACGATATTGTTTCTCTGTGCCATGTATTGTTATAGTTGTGGTGTGGACGATTATTTTATATTAGAGCGATTTTTAGAACTATTTTATCGTTATGGTTATCGTCCATGGTGTTAATAGGCATTTAGAATCTTTCTACTTTATAACATCACTTTGTGATTAGTAAAATATTTTAGGCAATTCTTTTGACTGAGTTGAACGTGCAATGTAAATACATTGCATAACATTCTGCTACTCTATTAATGGTGTAATTTCAGATTTTTTTGCTGACGTTGTTCTTTTATACAAAATAACAGTGAATGCAGTCTTTATAGAAAAAATATGCAAAACATTATGTTGAGCCTACTTCCATTTTACATTAGATTGGGTCTGAATGGATCTGTGCCAATAATCAGCAGTTGATTAAAAGAACAATTAATTGATTATTGATTCATCATGATGAGTATCCCCTCCCTTGAACTCACATTTGGCAGTTGAACTGAAGCTGTAAGCTTTTTATATAAACCAAAGGGAGAAAGTGTGGGGCAATATATTGTTTAGCCGTCACTTTGAGAATTGTTTCTTTTTAATTATGTTCTTTTGGGGGATATTTTACCGTGATAAGAGTTGAGACAGTGGGGGGATTGAATTCTCTTCCTCTCCTGGCAAGCACTCAGTCACTTGCTGAACAATTTCCCACTGATGCAGAGCTTGCTTCGTGTAAGCTTGGAAAGGAGTCACTAATTTGGGATTTGTCAGCTGACTTCGCTGGCACTGGACCTTCTTGAAAAAAGATGGAGGGAGAGAGAGAGAGAGACTCCTTGAAAGATAAAGAAAAGAGGAATATATAGGAGAGGCACAGAGGAGAGTTTTGATTTAGTTCACACTGCAAAAACATGCCAAGCCTGGAGTCAAAGCTGAGATTTCTCTTTTCTCTGTGAACAAACACTGCCACTATTCCTCTGATAAGATGGTTTTTCTCTCTTTCTCTCTCGAATCTGTAGCTTTATGTGAAGCTGCGCTGTGAGGACGCACCCATGTTTGAGCATACGGAGCAGCTGCTAGCAGAGCTGGGTGGAGGTGATGATGATGATGATGATGATGACGAAGCTGGACCTTCTCTAGAGGACATTGAGGATGATTTTATTCAGAGCAGCGATGAAGAAGAAGATGCCATGGATCACTGACTGGGCTCTTTTCACTCTTGTTTATTCTAATTGGCCTCATCCAGTCAGACTATTAAAACTAAAAGCAGATGGCTGCACCTTCACACAGTTTCCTCTACCCTCTCTATCCCTCCTTATTTCTTTCCACCTTTTCTTCCTTTCTTTTCGAGTTCAAGGATGTTCTGACTGAAGCTGGGTGTATTTTCTGTTTGCCTTGTTTTTTGTTTTTTGTTTTGCATGCTGAGACTGCGAACGATCAGGACATGTCACATTGATCTGGTCATTGATCAAGTTTGTGTTTCTTAGTTCATTTATTTCTACTGTTTTAGAAGACTTACAAATTGTTAAAAAGTGTCAAAATAGAAACAAAGGCATTTCTAATTCCATTTATTTCATCTTGTTTTGTTTTGTAGTTATATGGAATGAGAAATGTCTTAATGGACTAAAGTTTTTTAAAAACAAACAGCTAAATGCCCATATAGATGCTTATGTTTCCTTGAAATGATGATGATGATGATAACAGTGTAAAATCATTGTTGTCTCATTCTGATTTCATTATTTTTTGAAGTCTTGTGAGAATGTAATCAGCCAGTGCAGAATCTGCGCAATGAACCCTCTAGAAGACATTTCATCTCTCAACACACTTGAGTGTTTGTTAATGTCCTTCACCTAATGATAAACCTAAGGATCATTTTGGTAATGGAAAATAGTTTGTTTATCTTGATGCAGAGCCCAGAAATGTGGTGTGATAATGCCACAATAACAATACATTATTATAATGAGCCTTGATGTTTGTTTGTTTTTGTCTTTTCCGATGCTCCCTGTCTGTTGTCCAGCCTGTACAGAGAACCGTTCTTATGAACTACCACACTTTTTCCACATCAAATATTTCAGAGATGCTACAACAAGCCTCCTGAGTTCAAATGAGACATCTGGTTTCATGTAGTGAATTCTAAGCAAATCTCATAATCCGATCACACGAGGCCTGCCAGTTCATAGCTTTAATGGAGATTCTCAAGTTTTAATTAAGCGTGTGAACTTTTAGCTTCTCGAAAATGGTGAGCTTGGATGAAATTATAATTTGACTTTTTTTATGTAACTTGATTATGCCCATAAAAATGAGTATAAACCATCTTATACATACAGCACCTTTGAAAACGTTCGGGTCATTATGAGTTTGTGCGTTTCTTCATGTTTAAAAATGTCTCATTTTTCTATCAAGGATGCATTTATTTGATGAAAAATACAGTGAAAATAATGTTGTGAAAATATTATTCCAAATTATGTATTTTAAAATGTAGTTAAATCAAATTTCAGAAAGCATTATTCCAGTCTTAAATGTCACATGATCCTTCAGAAGTCATGCTGATTTGCTGCTCGTTTCTTATTATTATCAATGAGGAAAGCAGTTGTGCTGCATATTTTTGTGAAAACAGTTTTATGAATGGAATATTAAAACAAATATATTTGAAAGGATTTACTGTTACCTTTGATCAATTTAATGCATCCTTGTTAAAGTTATTTTTAATAAAAAACAGTATTCTTTTGAAAAGTGTATTTTATGTGATTGATGTGATAGAATGTTTATGCTGCATTTACTTTATGGTCTTTAAGCCCACTGAGTTTTTGAATACCTCAATTAGTTAACACCACATGTCCTTTGAAGGACATTTTACACAGACAGAGCATGTGGGTGTATTAATAATTTATGTAGGGAAGGGAAATGACAGAAAGCAGAATGATTATATGATTAAAAAAAACATTAAGCCCGTCAAGGTTGAGATATATGTGTACTGCTAAATTAGTGGCATGTTAAATAATTCCTGAAAGACAAATAATTGTGGGGGCTGCAAAAGGGATTAAACCTCCTTTTTATATTCTACACAGTGAAGGCCATGATGGGAAGCTTCACCAGACAACAACACCTAAATGGAAAGATCGATAATGAATTGGTCACCTGAATAGAGCTAAGTCACAGCTGAAGTTACCGCACTTACAGTATCAGGTCAGTCTCCAAGATACATTTAGAGCGAAGAGTCTAATTGAGGGTCAAGATCAAGCCTTGTGCTGGTCATGGTTTCGATTATAAAGGCTCCATTTACCCTTTGGATTTGGCAATACAACGCTTAAATTGCCATATGAAACATCACTTTTGGACCATGACACTATGTGCAATGAAAGTGGTTCATACTTGAATCCGACAAAACCAGCTGTCGTGTATATTCGATTGTCATCACTGAACAAATTAATTCTCACTTTACAGCAGCTTTCCTGTGAATTGTGAATTGTATTCTTTTAGAGGCATTCCATGCCTTATGGGTGATATGTTCCCCTGAGTTCTCTTGTTTTGTTGACTCGTCCCCTCATTCATCCACGGGTCGATTTTACACTTGGGCTTTTAGAATAATGGAAAGGCACTTAAGATGGAAAAGCGCTTTCCACCAGAGAGAGCAGTGTGAGGAAAGAACATTGAGAACATGTTAAATTGCATTATGAAATAGGGCTGTAAAGTGAAAGTAGCAATGGGAGGACAACTATTAAAATCGTTCATATAGAGGCACAAAACCCATGTATTTATTCTCTGACCTGTTAGATATGTCTGGTAATGTATTATTTCACATCAAATTTACCATGAAAAGTAGTTAGTTTAGTTGATTCAGACAAGTCAGTTTAAGGGAAATATATATTATATTGTATGGGAAATTTATGACATGCATCTCAAAATATCTTTTTTTATATTCCATTTATTTAAGTTAGATTTTTTTTAGGTGAACTATTCCTTTAAGCACCATTTGTTAAGAAAAATAATTGATTTATTTTGTATCATATTCATGGAAAGTGCATGTGTAGTTTTCCCTGTTACTCGTCACCATAACTCTACAGCCGCGGGTTATATGGAGGATTGAGTAGAAAGGCTGAAGCACATTAATAACAACTCCAGTGACTAATGAGAGCTCAGCTGGAATAGGAGATATTTTTGGTTATATGTCAGGAACTCTGTTATGGCGTACTATAGGGTGTACTGACTGCACAGCCTAATATGCTATAATTACAGTTTTTATCTGGAACGTGCAGCTCATTCGTTAAAAGCAGAACTGCATTAAAGCCCAAAAGTTCTTCTTAAGGCTTCTCTATAGAACTCAATTATACACTGTATAGGTAATTAATGTTTTTGCTAAGAGATATGGGGCCTCTGTAGATAAGATGTTACTGTATGGACCTTAAATATTTTATTCTTAGTGATATCTTCTATTTTAAGTTGAAGCAGCAGATGTTATAATTATTTTTTAATTACAGAAGCGCTCTATCAAAACAGCAAGGCATGAGAAAGGGATTGAAGGGAGGGAGCAAAAATCGAATTAATGAAGGTACTCTTGTTAAGCAAACACCGTCGAGAGACATTCTTTGTTTTGTTGCAAACAGATTTTCACTCTTCAGTATCCACAATCAAATGATTATGTTGCTGTTGCTTATTTTTTTTTTAAGTTTTTTTTTTTTTTTTTTTTTTTTTTACAAAAAACTGCTTTTGTTTTCAAGAGAACAGGCTTTTGTTTCTATCTGGAAGTTGATGGTTAATTTAAATCAGCTCTTCTTTAGTTCAATTCAGCAAGCCGATGGCAACGGTGGCTGGAAAATCACTCTAAGAAGTGAATTTAGATAAACTTACGGCACGCCAAAACCTCTTCAAACTAAAGTAACTGATTAAGTGGATTCAGATTAAAAACAGCTGCATTTAAAGTGCATGTCAGCCAGTCTCCCTCCCAGAAAATCTGCCTCATCTCTTTGAATAATTTACATTCATCTCTGTGGGAAAATAATCTCACAGCAAAGAGATCCTGGCACTGATTAGCCTTTGGCATATTCCAATCCTAAGAACTTGAACAAAAAAAGATGCTACGGCTTTGGAGAAGTTTTCTAGGCAGTTTGTCCTCAGATGAATATAGATGGAGGGATTGTGGAAGTATAATCCGAGTACCATCACTAGCCCTCCTAACATTCTCCTTATCGGGGCTCAGGCTGCGCACCCACAGAGGCTTTATTCCTTACAGAACAAGAGAGGAAAGAGTGTGACCAACATCACTGGAGGCGGCGCAGGTTCCAGCCGAGCAGAACTTTCCAATTACCTGATACACAGGCATATAAGCAGCAAGTTAGCTCTGTTTAAGCCGGCAAGTTCCTCAGAGATAAGGAACGATTCTAATCTCTGTTATTGTGTTCTTAACCTTCACTTTTCATGTTTTACTAGGAGTAATCCTCCACTGAGAGATGCAGATAACAGTGATAATGATGTACGAGCTAAATGCAACTTTAATGGCTTGTACTGACTGCAAAACAAAGGCTCAGATCTTCTGTTTCAAACTAAACGTCTGTCCTGTGTGGCTGAGGGTGCAGAAGTGCTAATTAGATTTATAGACTGAAGGGGACCTCTGAGACCATATTTATCATCTCTAATTTGATAGGAAATTTTGATAAAACTCATGCAAATCTTATATTCACATAAAAAGTGGTCGGGCCGAGTCTGCAAAAGAATAGTGTTGTCTGCACGAACTTTCTCATTTTTGCACCATTTTAAAACCTTTTTATCCAGGGTGCTGTCAAGGGATGCACTATACGGTTCCTTTGCACTATAATTCTCACTTTCTCTCTCAAGGTCTGTCTTTTCAAGGTTATGAGCAATTTCTGCATTGGCCCTCTTGTTCTGTGAAATCTGATACGGCCATATCTGTCCCTGACTGATCTCAGGCGTCGGTATTGTACATCAAAACAAGACAAGCACTCTCTGACACTGTCCATGAGTCATCCCTCGCACAACCTCTGCTCATTTCTCCTATTCTCTTTTCTGTCTAACATATCTATTCATCTTTTGTGATCTATGTCAAGGAAGAGTGTAAAACTCCTTTTTCATTTGAAGACACTTGTTTGAGTACTGGCACATGTAAGTGTGCAGATATTCCATGCAATATTTCATTTGTTTCAACATTTGTTTCATGGTGTAAACTGCATTTTTTTAAAGCATTTTATAAAAAAAAAAAAAAAAAAAGCCAAACCCAAAATGGTGAAGTGACGAAACACTAAGCTTTCTCTTAACCACAAATTATTGGTCAGGAAATTAGCACAATTTAAGCAAATGCAAATTGTCATCTCAGAAAAACAATGAAGTTTTTGGCAGAACATGGAAAATTGGAAAGACAACCAAGTGGCCACTGATCCAATCTGGCCACTGGTCCAGATTTGAACCCTGTGAATTTTTACACATTTATTACAGTGTTTATTATACATGTATAACAATGTAATTATACATTTATTTATACATATGCTACATTATTATTATTATACATTTGTTTCATTATTATGTTATTTTGTTACATAGTTCTTTTTGAAAAAAGTAGCAATTCTTTAAAAAAAAAGTAGCGATTATTTTTGGAAAAAGTAGCGATTCTGTTTTGAAAAAAAAATTAGCGATTCATTCATCCATCACAAATTCATTAAAATGGCCAGGATGGATATGTACAGTATAATCCATCTAAAGGAGCATAATACATGTGCAAATATGTGAATATATATTCATTGTATTAATGTTTCTTTAAAATAATTTCAAATGTTTTCAAAATCCTTTCACAAAACATTTTTAACTCCAGGTTTTCCATGTGGTAACGCTCGACATTTCAATTTCATATTTAATTGAAAATCTAGGGCTCAAAATGAAAAACAAAAATAC
Organism: Pimephales promelas; assembly: GCF_016745375.1. The sequence goes on along the minus strand of NW_024121222.1, from coordinate 5,332,265 downwards.
ACACTGAAATAAATGATTTTAATTCCTACTCTATTTCCTTGTCACTAATCAACTAATCCAAATATTTCACTCATACATGCTCCGGCCATTATGATCACAAATGCAGTACAATAGGCAGGATGGATATGTACAATGGCCCTTTTAATCGAAAGACCTAAATTGTTCAATGCGATGGTGACAGCCCCTTCTGATAAGAATCTATAAAAGTCTTTAGTCACTTGTTCAGCCAGACTAACCAGTTTTGTTCATATTTGTTGTGGACACAAGAATAATATTCTTCATTTCACTGTCAGCTCTTCTGCTGTGATGAGAACAAAGGTAAAACCCTTTTTCCTTTCACCTCACTTACTCATTTTTTTCACAGATAGCTAATGGCTTCTAAAAGCTTGTTGAAAAGCGCTGTAAATGTATGGGGTGGTAATCTTGTCATTTTAAAAGCGTAATCCATTAGCTTGATCTTGGTGCCACAAAAACACATTAATAAAAAGTTGAAGACAGAAGTCATTTTATTAACCTTCTTGTATCATTTAAATGGTGCGGTAACTAATTCAAACCAAAAGTGACATTATTTCTAAATATTTTAGGGAGGGTAATGAATAAGAAAGTGCAGCAATGGCTACACCCGAAGCAAGTGACTTTGGTAAGTTCCTTTGGTAATTATTGCTCCTTTTCTGATTTCATATTTAAGAAACATTCACATCTAAGTATAATCGATCTCTATCCATAGACAGCAGGGAATGAGAAATCATGTTTTTGATATTAACAAGGTATTGTCTCTTATTGGCAGGAGTCCAGTTTCTCTTTGATTTGAGGATTGTGCTATTGGGAAACAGATCAGCAGGGAAAACCTCTTTGGCAAACCTAATAACAGGTCATGCAGAGCCTCATCCAAGGAGAACGGCCCAGTGTGTGAAGATGCATGGAGATTTTGCCGGAAGGCAGGTCATTCTAGTTGATACGCCAGGCTGGTGGAAGAACTACCCTGTAAAAGAAACCCCTGAATTTCAGAAACAAGAGATTATGCTTAGCGTGGCTCATTGTCCTCCTGGGCCCCATGCGGTCCTGCTGGTCATACGTGTCGACGCTTTATTCAAAGAAAAACACAGGAGGTCGGCGCAGGAACACCTGGAGCTTCTGAGCGAGAGAGTCTGGAATCACACTATAGTTGTGTTCACGTATAGAGACCAGCTACAGGAACAAGCTCTAGGAAAGCACATTGGAAGTGAAGGGGAGTCTCTTCTGCTTTGGCTAGTGGAGAAATGTGGACACAGATATCATGTTCTTAACACTGAGAGAGCTACTGGCACGCAGCTTACAGGGCTTCTTGAGAAAATAGACGCGATGGTCATGGGAAACGGCAACTGTCTTTTTGAAATGGACAGGTTGCATGAGGTAGAAGGAATGATCATGAAGAGATACATGAGCGCAAACCAGAGGAGGAAGATGGTACAAGAACAATGGGGGACTCCGCTTGCACGGCAGGGTAAGGACCAGGGGCTAGATTCCCGAAAAGAAAGTTAAAGCGTTTGGTGTTAACATTCAGGGTTAGTTCTCCCAAAAATGAAATTTCTGTCTTTAATTAATCGCCCTCATGTCGATCCAAACCCGTAAGACCCATAAGTTCATCTTTCTAAAAACGAATCGAGACATATTTTTGATGAAATCCGAGAGCTTTCTGATCCCTCCATAGACAGCAACGTTCTAACTTTTAACGTTGCAACTTTCAAGGCACAGAAATGTAGTAAAGACATTGTTAAAATAGTCCATGTGACTAAAAAGTAATGTTTACATTACATGTAAATGTAATCTAATACTAGTAAATAATGACAGAAATTCTCAAATTTTTCTTAAGAACATAAAGTTTTGTCTTAAGAACATTCTTAAGAATTTTTTCCAATAGAAAATATTCTTAACTTTTCTTTTTAAGTTAGAAAATACGCAGTTAAACAGAAACTTATTCTTAAAAATGTTTCATGAATCCGAACCATTTTTAACGGGACAATTACTCATCCTCATGTTGAGCCAAATCTGTGTGCTTTTTTTCCCCACCATGCAACACAAAAGGATCAACTTTAAATCCTTAATCCTTAAATTTTAGTATCCTGGTTGTTTTTCCCCCATGTAATGAAAGTGAATGAGACCTGGGCCTGTCAAACTAAAAAATGACAAAAACACATCATCTTGTTGATGTTGACGTATGGTCAAAAGACGTCAGTTATATGACGTCTTGGGATGAGACTAACAGAATTGTAATTTTTGGGTGAACTATCCCGTTTAATCTCAGTTTACACAGAAAATGTTGCTATTTGTGGTTAATTTATCTTGTTTTTTAACCAGGTCACAAGCACGTCCACATTTCTAAGATGAGGATGATAGTGTTAGGTTTCCGAAGAGCTGGGAAGAGTTCTGCTGGGAACACCATTTTGACTATGGCATCGTTCATCTCTAAGAGAACCACCACTTGTGTGAGAAGACAAGGCAATGTGAACGGGAGAAATGTGACTGTAGTGGACACCCCGGGATGGTGGAAGTCTCTCCCTGTGATTGATACTCCTGAACTGGATAAAGATGAACTTTTATTCAGTGTGTCTTTATGTCCACCAGGACCACACGTGCTTCTGCTGACCCTACGTGTAGACATGTCATTCACACCGGAAGAGAAGGAGTCAGTGGTGGAGCACATGGAGCTTCTTGGAGAGAGAGTGTGGGCTCATACCGTAGTGCTATTCACCCATGGAGATTGTCTGGGTGACGTGACTGTAGAGGAGTTCATTGAGAGCGAAGGGGAGGCTCTACAATGGCTAATTGAGAAATGTGGGAACAGATATCATGTCCTCAACAATGAGAATTGGGATGATGGCAGTCAGGTCACAAACCTGCTGGAGAAGATAGAAAAGATGGTGGCACAAAATAGGGGCCATTATTTTGAAATTGACCCCAAAACTCTAAAGGAAGTGAAGCAGAAATGGAAAGCAGCAGAAAACAAAGCAAAAGCACGAGCAAAGAAACAAAGACGGATGAGGAAGATGAAGACTGCAATGAAGGGTAAGATACTGGTTTTGCACTTTTGAATGCATGCTGTTAAAGTCAACATGAAGTTCTCAAACCATTTTACTTCCGTAATGTGACATTTCAAACACAATATCCAATGAGACAATATAGCTCATACATCATCAACAAATATAGTCAGACGTCGTACTTCCGCTCTATTTAATCTCGCTTCTGCACTCAGTCTGAGACAGCGACATGTCTCTTCGTTTTCCTCCGGCCTGAAAACAGCCGGCCCAATCGACGAACAGAGGGCAGGCTGAGAACCATGACGTAGATGCTAAGCGCCGAATTTAAGATTAGGGAAATCGAAAACGACCACGGATATGGAGACACAGGATGCAATTCGCTCTGTTGTGGCGAATATTCCCAGCATATGAGGGAGAGGGAGTATCTTGGTCTTTTTTTATCTGTTGAGCTCGAACTAGCACCCTTTTGACAGGTCAGTGTCTCCTTTCTTTTCCAGTTCTTAAATATTTCCATGTCATGCTGTAATCTTGCAATAAAGTTTCAGCATTTCCGACAGACTCGAGATGAACAAAGAGCTGTGTTTAACAACTTTGACAGTTGGCTGCAATTTTTTTCCTGTTTTTCTCTACTGTCAAATATTAGTTAAGAGTAATTGTACTGTGGATGCGTAGATTCACTTTTGATTTGCAAAAGTCATTCACAGCCATGTGCGCTCTGGTATTTTGCTCGATGGTTTCGTTTTCGCATCTTATGTGTGTTTACAGGTTTAGTCAGAGTCCGTCTATGGAGAGTCTTGGCACTTCCTATTAGCCCCGTTGTATATCATGTTGGGCGAGTGCAGAATGAATGGGAGTCTATGGAGCTATATGGCTAAATGTATCCCTTTCCGCTGTTTGTCGTTGAATCAACGTAGATTTTATTGTTGATTCCGCAATTTCAATATAGATTATAGACCAAAAGTCGAATGAACGAGTACTTATGTCCTTTCGATTTCTTACAGGTTAGGTCATTGTTGGTCGGAACACGCTAGCATTCTGCTATGTGACTTCATCACATTTTTGAACGTATTTTTAGAACAGATCAGTGAACTTAAAAATGCAATATATGGGACGGGAGATTTAAAAAAAAAAAAAAACATACTCCTGACGAAGGTCTTGTGACCGAAACGTTGTGTGTGAATAAACTTGATTGAAAAGTGCAAGTAATGATAGTGTGCGGGAGTTCCTTATCTTCTGTAAAAAAAAAGAAAAAAAAAAAGAAACGAGAAACTTTGCGTTCCCTCTCAAAACTTTAACGCAAATATCCTTGCGATTGAACGCAAAAGAAAGGGAACATTTTTTTTTGTGAGGGAAAATTGCAGTTACAGTAATCATTACATTTTGATTGTTTACGAATAAAAAATAAAATCTTTGAATAAAATAAAATCCATTTTGAAATTTGAATGAAATCTAAATTTGTTTGCAGTCATACTTTTTTAATTTTATAAAGGGAATACTTTCAATTAGGGGATACTTTTGAGCTTTTGGTAAGTCAAAGTTCAAACTTTATAGAACAGTACATTTAAAAGCAACAGCAATGGACCTAAAGTCCTGCACAATACAAACAAAAAAAGATAAGGGAGAAAAGTCAAATGAAAGGGGAAAAAATTAAACGACTATAAACAGTTTTATTGCATAAACACAAGTAATTGTTGATGTTTCCACTGCATTTGCAAAACTACACACACCTTTAGGTACATCTAGCACGTGCATCTTTCTGCACAACTGACTGCAAAATACATCTGAAAAAGGAAAAAGACAAAAGGAAGGATTCAGAGGAAGATAAGAGCTACTCAGGTTGAAATTATTTCAGTACATAACATATTGTGGTGGTGGTGGTGGAGGAGGTTTACAGAGTTCAAATTGCAAATTGAGTTTATTCTTTTGTGGCTTTTTTATGGTCTCTGTATCTCTTTGAAAAACCATGTTTAATTGTGATGAGAATGTTTTTGGCGTCACCGTGTCTGCTGTTCAGTGTGGATCAAAGAAGCGCTGTGTCGTTCCAGATGCATTATTTATTCTGCAGAGCTTTTAAAGTTCAGTCTGTATATAGTATATAGTACTTTTAAGTTATAAGTAAGCCAAATCTCTGTGTTTACAAAAAAAACACTTGACATTACAATCATATTCCTCAAGCAAATATTTGTTATCAAAACAAAATTCAGATAAAACCCTTGAATTATTATTTTTTACTTTATTGTTTTTTTTAATCTTGTATTGGACAGACAAAGTCAAGTGACAGGAAATTATAAGGAAACAAGATGAGGAATTGGATTGGTAAATGTTGTAGGCCGAGTTCAAACCCATATCACTCACATGAGTACCACCGCTCAATGTCTCCTAGAGCAAGACAATAGCCACGAATGGTCAAACATCAAAACATCAACCAACCATTTTATTGCTTTTATTGAAGATCAATTCATAATCAGTTGATTTCCATGTCTTTTTCTAGATATTGGAAAGAATTTCTCAGAATTGTGTCTTGTGCTTCTGGGTTATGGAGAATCTGGCAAGAGTTCAACGGGGAACACTATCCTCGGCCAGCAGGTGTTTGGATCAAGAAGAACAGCCCGGTGTGTTCAGAGACATGGAGAGGTTGGAGGACAGCAGGTCAACATCATAGACACCCCTGGCTGGTGGAAACATCTGCCCATAGAACAAACTCCTGAACTGAATAAAGATGAAATCACACAGAGTGTATCTCTATCCCCTTCTGGTCCGGTAGCTTTGATTTTGGTTGTTCGCATCGACTGTTCCTTTAAAGAGCAGGAGCGGAAGGCGATGGAGGACCATTTGAGGCTTTTGGGCTCCACGTTTTGGGATCACAGTATAGTTCTGTTCACTTTTGGAGACCTGCTTGGAGACAGAGCCATTGAGCAGCACATTGAATGTGAAGGGACAGCCCTGCAGTGGCTGGTTGACAGATGTGGAAACAGGTATCATGTTTTTAATAATAAGGCCAGGGGTGAGAGCCACCAGGTCAGAGAGCTGCTGGAAAAGATAAAGGAGATGATTGCAGCAAACAGGGGGTGTGATGACATGGACATGCAGGTGCTGGTGGAGGAGGAGGAGGAGGAAGGCAGAGCAAACACCAGACTGAAGATGCAGGGACAAGGAGTGGAAGATGAATTTGATGACAGTGAAGAAAATGAAGTCTTCTTTGAGTCGACAGCTTGGAGATGGACAAAAGCAATATGAGGTGTGTATTTGAGAGGGGAAAGTTGAGGAAATCATTTTCATAATCAATGGTTTTGTTTTTCAGTAGAAATATCAAAATATCCTTAAAACAACGTATTATTAAAAACATAATGTTATTATTTTCAGATTATACTTGATTTTTTTCAATTTTCAAATATTTTCAGGTTTCTTGCATTTATATTTCACAAAGACTTGTGCAAAAGTAGTAATTTTGCAATGTATTATTTTTACAATGAATATGCTTACATGAGTGTTTTTTTTTAATTTCTAATATATCTGAAATATGTAGGGCACAGTGTTCTATTTAAAAAAAAATAGAAATGTGGAAATGTATTCATCAGGAATCCGTTGCCATATCTTTACTCTCGTAATGCACGCACCCCTTGGTGTCAAGAATATTAAAATTTGATACATTTTCACAACACATTGCTTTGAGCAATGTGGCACACGTTCAGGGAGAATATGCAAACGAGATGCCTAAACGCAATATATTTTTTAAAAAACAAACAAATAAATAAATGACAAACAACATCCAAGGGGAAGCCCGGCAAGAGAAAGCAATGCTAATGCAAGTTACTGTTTCTATGACACTTTAATCACTGTGAAGCTCTTGTTTCCGCAGATGAAGTGAACGTCATCAGATGAGGCATTTTTTAGACAACAACACTTCTTACAGCCAAAGGCTTTGATACTGCAGTTCATCATTCACCACTGGAAGGATGTTTGTTTTTGACTCATATTCATTCATACAGATACAGTCAGGGTGAGTTGTTTTCATCTTTTGTCATCTAAACTCCCTAAGGTATATTTTTTCCCCAAGGACTGTGAACTCTCTGGACTATTCATCCACGGACAACTCAGTCCAACTATATTGGTATTTCTGGACCTAAAAATAAGTTTTGTGTTTTGTTGTATTGTTATTGAATTGGACAAATTTTATGGCGTCTTTTTTATTATGATTTTATTTCACCTTTTTTATTCCAAAGAGAAAATGACAGATGTTTGAAACAAATAATGTCAGAATTTTCCTTTTTAGGTAAACAATTCTATTAATCACAGCAAAGACCATAAGAGCATTTTCTGTACTGTAACTGTATTCAGGCTGGCCTTGGAATGGCCTAATTTACTTTTAATCACAATGTATCTAATAAAACAAAAGGTTACAGAAATAGTTTAATGCTAAAGGATGAACAGAGAGGTAACAGTAATGATGACAAGGAAAACTTTGAAAAATGGAGAAACTGAAAAGGGCAAAGCTGAAAAATGTCATGGAAGAGGATGAAGATGAAAGGGGAACAAAGCGAGGTTACAGAATGAGACTGAATGAAGCCTTGATAGATGACGGAGTTGGTCTTACGCTGAGTTGGCCTTCAAAATGTACCCACACTCACACACACACACACAGTGTTTCAAGAAATTACACATGAATAATTCATGTTTTCATCTTTACTCAGGCCAACTAAGACTGTATAATTAATTGAGGCTGCTTTTACAGGGGACTGGAATTTAGGAGGGATTGTTTAAAATGGGAAAGCCATGAGAGGGTAGGGCATGTTTAATACCATAATCATGTATGGCGGCACTAAGTGGTCATGAAATCAATGTCATAAGGTGGAGAAAATGCTTCCTGTATCTTTTTAAAATTATTAAGACAAAGGATGTTCTTCTAATCAAACATATAGAGTACTTTAGAGTATTGTTCTTCCATCACTTGATAATATTTGGCTCCTTGCTTGATCAATGTGTGGCTGGTAGATTATGCATTTTCAAAATTTTCAGCTTTCATGTACTCTCTTTTACTAAAATTGCATTCTATTCTGCCAACTTATTTACTCAGTATTCACTTTGTTGCCCTTTAGATGACGCCCTAGGATCGCGTGTACCCTACCCCCACCCCCACCCCATACCTAAACCTAACTGCGTCCTCTAACTGACGCTTTCCTTTAGCGTCAGTTAGATGACGCCGTAGGATAGCGTCATGTAAGTAGCGTCATGTAAGTGACGCTAAAGGGCGCCTAAAACGTCAAATATTGAAGCATGGTCAAAGGTGAAGCCTTGGGGTGAGAATGTGTTGTTGTTTCATGTCAGTGTATTGCAAAAAAAAATAAAAAATGTATGCTTAAAATAATCTGGCATCTGCTCTGAATGTGAATGAAACAAATTTTGTCTGTTGAAATCTGTTTTATTTGCTATGGAATTCAAGACATATACGAGTATGAAGGACACTGACTGCTGCCTTCAGTAAAGAAACTTAAATATTTGTAGCAGTTAATGATGCCATAAATCATATATAAATCCACATGAATGTTCTTTCAAATAAAAAAATTACAATCTGCAATCATTCTCTGAAATAAAGCGTTCGACAGAAAGAAAAAAACATGTCTGGATGGCCTCATGTGAATTATATTTTTCATGCAGTTATTCAGAACATGGCGTATTTGTATTGGAGACACAATTGTGTGAATGAAACTTGTCAGCATTATAAATGTGGCTAATATATTGCTCGTATGACCTTTCAAAATGGCCTGTTAAAATGAGTTGCCATGGCCTTCTTTTTAAAAACTCAGATATTAGAAGACATGCGAGTTTATGATAAAAGGAGGTTGTTTTGTCATTCATCTTTTGAAAATTGAGCCATATGTTTCTGCGAAATGAGGGAAGAACTGAGTGATGTATAACTTATGTTATACAATGACAGTTCAGATGTTCGGAACAGTTTGACCTTGAAGTTAAAATAAAAATAATTGCTATACGAGTCATTTCACTCGAAAAAGGGAGTACTATTCCCTTTCTATAGCTTCATTTGCATTAAATCTCTTCATAAGTGTAATTCCTGTTGTAAATATGTGCATTAGGCAGTCACTTTTAATGTCATTGCAGCAGAGATCAAAGTTTCCCATTGTCATTGAAGGAGCGGCTTAAGAATTAAATCATTTATAAAGATATAAAGCACAGCTGTGTGCTTGACAAACCTTTTGTTTTACTTCTTTTGAAACCTTTTTGAAATATTAATGCTGCTAAAAATAATGCACCTGTTTTCCAGTGACATTTACACTGTCAGTGCAGTGGTGCTCATGAATGGCCTACCTGTGCGCTTCCTCCTAGCTGGAACAGGTCTCAGTGTAATCCTGTAGTCAGCACTGTTCATTTTCTAGAACATTCTCAAAACAGAGATTCAGGAAACTGCTCAGCAAGTGTCGGGCTGTCCGAACAGAAAACACTAATCCTGTAAAGACTTCCTCTCAAAGCTGCTCTTAAAAGGAAGCACCTGGTGGGAGGAAGAAGCGAAGAGAAGAGCTGAGAGACAGTAAGAAATATGAGATTTTTAGCATTAGTCATGACGCTTGTATTAAGTACTTCAGTGGGGTTTGAACCGAGAGTTCTTTTGTCTCCTTAAAAATGGCAGCACAAAGGGCTGAATAGATACAAGAAACTAGTGAAATAAAGGGGGTAAAAATGTAATGTACATAAATGTTCTATATGGAAACTAGGAGAAAGGGGTGGGATAATTAATGTAACTCATCATTTATCAATTTCAGACATTTTCAATAACAATCAACACTGAATGTTGCTGAGTGTGATATTACTCGTATTGCTACAACAAAACAGTTCAACAAACAACATAATATTAAGCAACGGACATTTATTTTACAACGTACATAAATTTAATAAATGTTCCACTTGTCTCGAATAAATCGGCAGAGTGAATTATTCAATGACACTCATAAACACAGTGGTTACGTAAAAAATGGGGTAACGCTTTAGATTCGAATAATGGTCCATGGGTAATGGTCAGGGACAACAGATGGAAACTAAATCTGGACAGTGGTACCCCTGTCGGTTTTTTTTGGTGCGAAAAAATAAGTTTCTCCAATCTTCTTGAAACTCTGGATTCTGATAGAGGGCCATGAGGCTTAGACCTCAGTGCAAAAATTGAGGCTCTAGACCCTTCCAGAGCTGAGATATTGAGATATTTATAATGGCACAAATGCTACGTGGGATGATACGTCCAATCTTCTTGAAACTCTGGATTATGATAGAGGGCCATGAAACTTAGACCTAAGTGCAAAAATGGAGGCTCTAGACCCTTCCAGAGCTGAGATATTGAGATATTTACAATGGCATAAATGCTAGGTGTGATCTCAATATCTCAGCTCTGGAAGGGTCTACTCTAGAGCCTCCATTTTTGCACTCAGGTCCAAGTCCCATGGCCCTCTATCAGAATACAGAGTTTCAAGAAGTTCAGAGAAATTCAAAATTTCGACCCAAAAAAAAAAAAAAAAAAAAAAAAAAAAAACCGACAGTGTTATACCCCTGTCGTTTTTTTTTTTGTGCAAAAAAATAAGTTTCTCCAATCTTCTTGAAACTCTGGATTCTGATAGAGGGCCATGAGGCTTAGACCTCAGTGCAAAAATAGAGGCTCTAGACCCTTCCAGAGCTGAGATATTGAGATATTTACAATGGCATAAATGCTAGGTGTGATCTCAATATCTCAGCTCTGGAAGGGTCTACTCTAGAGCCTCCATTTTTGCACTCAGGTCCAAGTCCCATGGCCCTCTATCAGAATACAGAGTTTCAAGAAGTTCAGAGAAATTCAAAATTTCGACCCAAAAAAAAAAAAAAAAAAAAAAAAAAAAAACCGACAGTGTTATACCCCTGTCGTTTTTTTTTTGTGCAAAAAAATAAGTTTCTCCAATCTTCTTGAAACTATGGATTCTGATAGAGGGCCATGGGACTTAGACCTGAGTGCAAAAATGGAGGCTCTAGACCCTTCGAGAGCTGAGATATTGATACATTTATAATGGCATAAATGCTAGGTGTGATCTCAATATCTCAGCTCTGGAAGGGTCTAGAGCCTCCATTTTTGCACTCAGGTCTAAGTCCCATGGCCCTCTATCAAAATCCAGAGTTTCAAGAAGATCAGAGAAACTCAAAATTTCGACCCAAAAAACAAAAACAAAAACGACTGTGTTACCCCTGTCGTTTTTTTTTGTTTTTTTTGGTGCGAAAAAAAAAAGTTTCTCCGATCTTCTTGAAACTCTGGATTCTGATAGAGGGCCATCGGACTTACACCTGAGTGCAAAAATGGAGGCTCTAGACCCTTCCAGAGCTGAGATATTGAGATATTTACAATGGCATAAATGCTAGGTGTGATCTCAATATCTCAGCTCTGGAAGGGTCTAGAGCCTCCATTTTTGCACACACGTCTAAGTCCTATGGCCCTCTATCAGAATCCAGAGTATCAAGAAGATCAGAGAAACTCAAAATTTCGACCCCCCCAAAAAAACGACAGTGGTACCCCTTTCGTTTTTTTTTTTGTGCGAAAAAAATAAGTTTGTTCAATCTTCCTGAAACTCTGGATTCTGATAGAGGGCCATGGGACTTAGACCTGAGTGCAAAAATGGAGGCTCTAGACCCTTCCAGAGCTGAGATATTGAGATATTTACAATGGCATAAATGCTAGGTGTGATCTCAATATCTCAGCTCTGGAAGAGTCTAGAGCCTCCATTTTTGCACTCAGGTCCAAGTCCCATTGCCCTCTATCAGAATACAGAGTTTCAAGAAGATCAGAGAAATTCAAAATTTCGACCCAAAAAAAAAAAAAAAAAAAAAAAAAAAAAAAAAAACGACAGTGTTACCCCTGTCGTTTTTTTTTTTTTTTGTGCAAAAAAATAAGTTTCTCCAATCTTCTTGAAACTATGGATTCAGATAGAGGGCCATGGGACTTAGACCTGAGTGCAAAAATGGAGGCTCTAGACCCTTCCAGAGCTGAGATATTGATATATTTATAATGGCATAAATGCTATGTGGGATCTCAATATCTCAGCTCTGGAAGGGTCTAGAGCCTCCATTTTTGCACTCAGGTCTAAGTCCCATGGCCCTCTATCAAAATCCAGAGTTTCAAGAAGATCAGAGAAACTCAAAATTTCGACCCAAAAAACAAAACAAAAACGACAGTGTTACCCCTGTCGTTCCAGAGCTGAGATATTGAGATATTTATAATGGCATAAATGCTACATGGGATCTCAATATCTCCGCTCTGGAAGGGTCTTGAGCTTCCATTTTTGCACTCAGGTCCAAGTCCCATGGCCCTCTATCAGAATCCAGAGTTTCAAGAAGATCAGAGAAACTCAAAATTTCGACCAAAAAAAAAAAAAAAAAAAAACGACAGTGTTACCCCAAAAATGGAGGCTCTAGACCCTTCCAGAGCTGAGCTATTGAGATATTTATAATGGCGTGAATGCTACGTGGTATCTCATGGCTGCGTTCCAAACCGCATACTCAGTGAGTAGGTACTTAATTTCAATAAGTACTTACTCATCGAGCGCTAAAAGAGTACGTACTTTATAGCCAAATCTCGTTGAGTATGAATGCGAACTGGATATCTGCCATGTTGACGTTACCATGTGACCTACTCACAAGCAAAACACCTTACAATATATGAACGATACGTTTAATTCATCTATCTATAAATATCTTGATATTGATGAAACTTGCTCATTTTGTTGTGGTATAGTTGAAGAAACAGCTGCCCATTTATTTTGTGAATACATTTAGGGTTGATTTAACTTGTTATATTTTAAACCCTACTAATGTGACCAACAGTGTTATTCTTATAACAATATATTTTTTATTATTATTATGAAACCCCCAAATCATCATCTCTTGATTATGTTGTTAATTTCTTTATTTTATACCCAAAAACTTTCTCCTTTAAGTTTTTTTTCTTCAGGAATTTACCTCGTTTCATCCCTCAGACATATAACAACAACTTTTTTTTTATGTATTATGAAGAACTATAATGAAGATATTTAGCCTTTTTTATTGTTCTTTTTTCCTGTGTATAAATATAATTTGATGTCATATTATGATACACAAACCAATGATCTTTACATTTTCTGTTTTGTCATTATGATTGTTACATAAACTATAGTATCTTTCCATGATCTTGCATGTAATAAGTTTAAATTATATGAGCGACAGGTGCACTAACACTTCATAACATCAGTAACTTGATAGCACAACTAGAACAGTTTTCCTCTGCGTTTATAATGTCTGCACAAAGGAGACCGGCAGCTGCTCGAAGATCTCTTTTGGAGAAAGCTGTTGATTTTATACTCAAAAAATGTAATCACTCCTTAAAAATTTATATTACCTCAGAATGAATTGCATTGTTAGCCCATCCCAAAACTTAAACAAAATAATAATATTAAATGCTGACCAATACTTAATTACATAACTTTTTTATATACTAAACATATAATTTAACAAAACAAGCAAAATGTAATTTGTTTTGTCATATGACAGTTATGCATGAATTCATTTATATTGCTAAATGCAGTGAAACATCTCAATTGTCAGTCAACCGATGAATTAATACATACATTAATTAAATTTTATATACCGACATTAATAAGAAACATGAATAAATGAATAAAAGAACAAATAAAAGTAACCATCACAATAAACAAATGCTTATACAAGTCAACAACACATGAAACAAAGCTTTATTGAAACTACAAGCATGTATTTACAGCCGCTGAACACCACATCCTACTGCCGACTCAACACGGTTCCCATTCTGCGGCTTTATTCTGATGAATTCACCAGAGGGGACTGTGCCTTCGTGCCGGAGCTTGTTGCTGCGCAGCGCTTCACAATCTGAGGCAATAAGGGCAGGTGGAGCAATGGAGGGACTCATAAAGGCAGTGGAGTGATGGAGGGACTCATCCATGGCATCACTTCCAGGATACAGCTCTGGGCTCCTCATCCTCAGTGCTCACACCAGTCTGCAGACTTTTCAGATCCTACAAAAATGCACAAACATTACACAAAAGCAGTCATTTTAACAGCCCAATGTCATTTGATTTATGTATTAAAAATAGCCTTACTTTATATTTGAGTTAACTCCCTGAAACCTTTTTTCCTCCAAATGCTGCCATCATCTTTCCTTGCAGGTCCTGCTCCAACCACAAAAGCTCTGCAGCAAATGCAGAAATCAAGACTCAGAAAGGTGGTGTTGTAATTTCTCAGTTTGAAATTACAATCATTCAAATAAACTACAACTTAACATTTAATAGATTTTGTTATCCATTTCTGTAGTATACTCACTCAGAGCCATTGATGACAGCATTCAGCATCATGAGCCTCTCTCCACCGGATAAACACACGCGCGTTCTTCTGTCCCTGTAACATACAGACAAGATTCACATTACGGGCTCTGAATTTACATGCTGAATTTACATGCTGAGGTTGATGTGTTAACTCACTTAATCCAGCTTAAATGTTCCTCAATATATCAACACTAATAAGGGACAAATTAAATATATATCATGTTTAGTTACTTTATAGATGTGTTTATTTACAACACATATTTGTCTAATGTAAGCAGTGTTGACAACAGTGAATTATCCTACATAGCACACACATGTATTTTTCATGTTGGGATGTGCTCACCTGCAATACTTATACAATATTTTCTTTCCTGATGTAAATAGACATTTTAAATAAGCGTGTTTAAGATGTATGGTTATGTAAATCCACTTTGGAAACGTAACTTTACGGTGACTGGAGCACCCCTGTTAGCTATACATACATGTGTTTACAGCAAAATCACAACTATAATATAAAGTCTAACTCCTTTCCACCTTCAACAGTTAAAACGTTTACTCTAAAATAGTTTAACACATCCGATTTAAAGACAATGGAACCGTGTTTACTCACATTTGAAAACCCCCGCGTCGCTGATCTCCGAGATGTTGATATTGACGCATCCTCTCGCGTGGCCTCCTGGGATAGATGAGTACCATGAGTACCCATCGGACAGCACTCAAAAATCTGTGCGGAAGCAGTAAGCCTTCCTTCATGTACTGTTTTCGCCTACTATATTGTAGGAAGGTAGGCATATTGGAACGCACTTAAGTCCGAATCTTGCGACAATTACTACGTCACCCAGGTAATTCTCACCTACTCTTTTGGATTCATTCATACTTTTTTGCTCGCCTACTCTTTTTCCCATACTAAATAGTAGGGAAGTATGCGGTTTGGAACGCAGCCAATATCTCAGCTCTGGAAGGGTCTAGAGCCTGCATTTTTGCACTCAGGTCTAAGTCCCATAGCCCTCTATCAAAATCCAGAGTTTCAAGAAGATCAGAGAAACTCAAAATTTCACCCCCCCCCCCCAAAAAAACAAAAAAAGACAGTGTCGTTTTTTTTTTTTTTTTTTTTTGTGCGGAAAAATAAGTTTGTCCAATCTTCTTGAAACGCTGGATTCTGATAGAGGGCCATGGGACTTAGACCTGAGTGCAAAAATAGAGGCTCTAGACCCTTCCAGAGCTGAGATATTGAGATATTTATAATGGTATAAATGCTACGTGGGATCTCAATATCTCAGCTCTGGAAGGGTCTAGAGCAGTGTTTCCCAACCCTGTTCCTGGCGGCACACCAACACTGCGTGTATTCTTTGTCTCCCTTATCAAACACACCTGTTTCAACCCATCAGCTCATAATCAGGTGGGTTAATTAGCTGATGGGTTGAATCGGGTGTGTTTGATTAGGGAGACAAAGAAAACACGCGGTGCTGGTGTGCCGCCAGGAACAGGGTTGGGAAACACTGGTCTAGAGCCTCCATTTTTGCACTCAGGTCAAAGTCTCGTGGCCCTCTATCAGAATCCAGAGTTTTGAGAAGATTGGAGAAACGTAATTTTTCGCCCGAAAACGAAAAAAAAACGAAAGGGGTAACACTGTCGTTTTTTTTTCGGGTCGAAATTTTGAATTTTGATATCTCAGCTCTGGAAGGGTCTAGATCATCCATTTTTGCACTCAGGTCAAAGTCTCACAGCCCTCTATCATAATCCAGAGTTTTGAGAAGATTGGAGAAACTTAATTTTTCGCCCGAAAATGGAAAAAAACGAAAGGGGTAACACTGTCGTTTTTTTTCGGGTTGAAATTTTGAGTTTGATTATCTCAGCTCTGGAAGGGTCTAGAGCCTCCATTTTTGCACTCAGGTCAAAGTCTCGTGGCCCTGTATCAGAATCCAGAGTTTTGAGAAGATTGGAGAAACTTAATTTTTCGCCCGAAAATGTAAAAAAACGAAAGGGGTAACACTGTCGTTTTTTTTTTCGGGTTGAAATTTTGAGTTTCGATATCTCAGCTCTGGAAGGGTCTAGAGCCTCCATTTTTGCACTCAGGTCAAAGTCTCGTGGCCCTCTATCAGAATCCAGAGTTTTGAGAAGATTGGAGAAACTTAATTTTTCGCCCGAAAATGAAAAAAAACAAAAGGGGTAACACTGTCGTTTTTTTTTCGGGTCGAAATTTTGAATTTCGATATCTCAGCTCTGGAAGGGTCTAGAGCCTCCATTTTTGCACTCAGGTCAAAGTCTCGTGGCCCTCTATCAGAATCCAGAGTTTTGAGAAGATTGGAGAAACTTAATTTTTCGCCCCAAAAACGGAAAAAAACGAAAGGGGTAACACTGTCGTTTTTTTTTCGGGTCGAAATTTTGAATTTCGATATCTCAGCTCTGGAAGGGTCTAGATCATCCATTTTTGCACTCAGGTCAAAGTCTCACAGCCCTCTATCATAATCCAGAGTTTTGAGAAGATTGGAGAAACTTAATTTTTCGCCCGAAAATGGAAAAAAACGAAAGGGGTAACACTGTCGTTTTTTTTTTCGGGTCGAAATTTTGAATTTCGATATCTCAGCTCTGGAAGGGTCTAGAGCCTCCATTTTTGCACTCAGGTCAAAGTCTCACAGCCCTCTATCATAATCCAGAGTTTTGAGAAGATTGGAGAAACTTAATTTTTCGCCAAAAACGGAAAAAAACGAAAGGGGTAACACTGTCGTTTTTTTTTTCGGGTCGAAATTTTGAATTTCGATATCTCAGCTCTGGAAGGGTCTAGAGCCTCCATTTTTGCACTCAGGTCAAAGTCTCACAGCCCTCTATCATAATCCAGAGTTTTGAGAAGATTGGAGAAACTTAATTTTTCGCCCGAAAATGAAAAAAACGAAAGGGGTAACACTGTCGTTTTTTTTTGGGTCGAAATTTTGAATTTGATATCTCAGCTCTGGAAGGGTCTAGAGCCTCCATTTTTGCACTCAGGTCAAAGTCTCGTGGCCCTCTATCATAATCCAGAGTTTTGAGAAGATTGGAGAAACTTAATTTTTCGCCCGAAAATGAAAAAAAACGAAGGGGTAACACTGTCGTTTTTTTTTTCGGGTCGAAATTTTGAATTTCGATATCTCAGCTCTGGAAGGGTCTAGAGCCTCCATTTTTGCACTCAGGTCAAAGTCTCGTGGCCCTCTATCATAATCCAGAGTTTTGAGAAGATTGGAGAAACTTAATTTTTCGCCCGAAAATGAAAAAAAAAAACAAAAGGGGTAACACTGTCGTTTTTTTTTCGGGTCGAAATTTTGAATTTCGATATCTCAGCTCTGGAAGGGTCTAGAGCCTCCATTTTTGCACTCAGGTCAAAGTCTCGTGGCCCTCTATCATAATCCAGAGTTTTGAGAAGATTGGAGAAACTTAATTTTTCGCCCAAAATGGAAAAAAACGAAAGGGGTAACACTGTCGTTTTTTTTTTCGGGTCGAAATTTTGAATTTCGATATCTCAGCTCTGGAAGGGTCTAGAGCCTCCATTTTTGCACTCAGGTCAAAGTCTCACAGCCCTCTATCATAATCCAGAGTTTTGAGAAGATTGGAGAAACTTAATTTTTCGCCCGAAAAAGAAAAAAAAAAGAAAGGGGTAACACTGTCGTTTTTTTTTTTCGGGTCGAAATTTTGAATTTCGATATCTCAGCTCTGGAAGGGTCTAGAGCCTCCATTTTTGCACTCAGGTCAAAGTCTCGTGGCCCTCTATCATAATCCAGAGTTTTGAGAAGATTGGAGAAACTTAATTTTTCGCCCGAAAACGAAAAAAAACGAAAGGGGTAACACTGTCGTTTTTTTTTTCGGGTCGAAATTTTGAATTTCGATATCTCAGCTCTGGAAGGGTCTAGAGCCTCCATTTTTGCACTCAGGTCAAAGTCTCACAGCCCTCTATCATAATCCAGAGTTTTGAGAAGATTGGAGAAACTTAATTTTTCGCCGAAAATGGAAAAAAACGAAAGGGGTAACACTGTCGTTTTTTTTTTCGGGTCGAAATTTTGAGTTTCGATATCTCAGCTCTGGAAGGGTCTAGAGCCTCCATTTTTGCACTCAGGTCAAAGTCTCGTGGCCCTCTATCAGAATCCAGAGTTTGAGAAGATTGGAGAAACTTAATTTTTCGCCCGAAAATGAAAAAAAACGAAAGGGGTAACACTGTCGTTTTTTTTCGGGTCGAAATTTTGAGTTTCGATATCTCAGCTCTGGAAGGGTCTAGAGCCTCCATTTTTGCACTCAGGTCAAAGTCTCGTGGCCCTCTATCATAATCCAGAGTTTTGAGAAGATTGGAGAAACTTAATTTTTCGGCCGAAAAATGAAAAAAAAAAAGGGGTAACACTGTCGTTTTTTTTTCGGGTCGAAATTTTGAATTTCGATATCTCAGCTCTGGAAGGGTCTAGAGCCTCCATTTTTGCACTCAGGTCAAAGTCTCGTGGCCCTCTATCATAATCCAGAGTTTTGAGAAGATTGGAGAAACTTAATTTTTCGCCCAAAAACGAAAAAAAACGAAAGGGGTAACACTGTCGTTTTTTTTTCGGGTCGAAATTTTGAATTTCGATATCTCAGCTCTGGAAGGGTCTAGAGCCTCCATTTTTGCACTCAGGTCAAAGTCTCACAGCCCTCTATCATAATCCAGAGTTTTGAGAAGATTGGAGAAACTTAATTTTCGCCCGAAAATGAAAAAAAACGAAAGGGGTAACACTGTCGTTTTTTTTTTCGGGTCGAAATTTTGAATTTCGATATCTCAGCTCTGGAAGGGTCTAGAGCCTCCATTTTTGCACTCAGGTCAAAGTCTCAGGCCCTCTATCATAATCCAGAGTTTTGAGAAGATTGGAGAAACTTAATTTTTCGCCCGAAAAACGAAAAAAACGAAAGGGGTAACACTGTCGTTTTTTTTTCGGGTCGAAATTTTGAATTTCGATATCTCAGCTCTGGAAGGGTCTAGAGCCTCCATTTTTGCACTCAGGTCAAAGTCTCGTGGCCCTCTATCATAATCCAGAGTTTTGAGAAGATTGGAGAAACTTAATTTTTCGCCCAAAAACGAAAAAAAACGAAGGGGTAACACTGTCGTTTTTTTTTCGGGTCGAAATTTTGAATTTCGATATCTCAGCTCTGGAAGGGTCTAGAGCCTCCATTTTTGCACTCAGGTCAAAGTCTCACAGCCCTCTATCATAATCCAGAGTTTTGAGAAGATTGGAGAAACTTAATTTTTCGCCCGAAAATGAAAAAAACGAAAGGGGTAACACTGTCGTTTTTTTTTCGGGTCGAAATTTTGAGTTTCGATATCTCAGCTCTGGAAGGGTCTAGAGCCTCCATTTTTGCACTCAGGTCAAAGTCTCGTGGCCTCTATCATAATCCAGAGTTTTGAGAAGATTGGAGAAACTTAATTTTTCGCCCGAAAATGAAAAAAACGAAAGGGGTAACACTGTCGTTTTTTTTTTCGGGTCGAAATTTTGAGTTTCGATATCTCAGCTCTGGAAGGGTCTAGAGCCTCCATTTTTGCACTCAGGTCAAAGTCTCGTGGCCCTCTATCAGAATCCAGAGTTTTGAGAAGATTGGAGAAACTTAATTTTTCGCCCAAAACGAAAAACGAAAGGGGTAACACTGTCGTTTTTTTTTCGGGTCGAAATTTTGAATTTCGATATCTCAGCTCTGGAAGGGTCTAGAGCCTCCATTTTTGCACTCAGGTCAAAGTCTCCAGCCCTCTATCATAATCCAGAGTTTTGAGAAGATTGGAGAAACTTAATTTTTCGCCCGAAATGGAAAAAAACGAAAGGGGTAACACTGTCGTTTTTTTTTTCGGGTCGAAATTTTGAGTTTCGATATCTCAGCTCTGGAAGGGTCTAGAGCCTCCATTTTTGCACTCAGGTCAAAGTCTCGTGGCCCTCTATCATAATCCAGAGTTTTGAGAAGATTGGAGAAACTTAATTTTTCGCCCGAAAATGAAAAAAACGAAAGGGGTAACACTGTCGTTTTTTTTTTTCGGGTCGAAATTTTGAATTTCGATATCTCAGCTCTGGAAGGGTCTAGAGCCTCCATTTTTGCACTCAGGTCAAAGTCTCATGCCCTCTATCATAATCCAGAGTTTTGAGAAGATTGGAGAAACTTAATTTTTCGCCCGAAAATGAAAAAAAAACGAAAGGGGTAACACTGTCGTTTTTTTTCGGGTCGAAATTTTGAATTTCGATATCTCAGCTCTGGAAGGGTCTAGAGCCTCCATTTTTGCACTCAGGTCAAAGTCTCGTGGCCCTCTATCATAATCCAGAGTTTTGAGAAGATTGGAGAAACTTAATTTTTCGCCCAAAATGAAAAAAAACGAAAGGGGTAACACTGTCGTTTTTTTTTTCGGGTCGAAATTTTGAATTTTGATATCTCAGCTCTGGAAGGGTCTAGAGCCTCCATTTTTGCACTCAGGTCAAAGTCTCACAGCCCTCTATCATAATCCAGAGTTTTGAGAAGATTGGAGAAACTTAATTTTTCGCCCGAAAATGAAAAAAAAACGAAAGGGGTAACACTGTCGTTTTTTTTTCGGGTCGAAATTTTGAATTTCGATATCTCAGCTCTGGAAGGGTCTAGAGCCTCCATTTTTGCACTCAGGTCAAAGTCTCGTGGCCCTCTATCATAATCCAGAGTTTTGAGAAGATTGGAGAAACTTAATTTTTCGCCCGAAAATGAAAAAAAACGAAGGGGTAACACTGTCGTTTTTTTTTTTCGGGTCGAAATTTTGAATTTCGATATCTCAGCTCTGGAAGGGTCTAGAGCCTCCATTTTTGCACTCAGGTCAAAGTCTCGTGGCCCTCTATCATAATCCAGAGTTTTGAGAAGATTGGAGAAACTTAATTTTTCGCCCGAAAATGAAAAAAAAGGGGTAACACTGTCGTTTTTTTTTCGGGTCGAAATTTTGAATTTCGATATCTCAGCTCTGGAAGGGTCTAGAGCCTCCATTTTTGCACTCAGGTCAAAGTCTCGTGGCCCTCTATCATAATCCAGAGTTTTGAGAAGATTGGAGAAACTTAATTTTTCGCCCCAAAAACGAAAAAAAACAAAGGGGTAACACTGTCGTTTTTTTTTTCGGGTCGAAATTTTGAATTTCGATATCTCAGCTCTGGAAGGGTCTAGAGCCTCCATTTTTGCACTCAGGTCAAAGTCTCGTGGCCCTCTATCATAATCCAGAGTTTTGAGAAGATTGGAGAAACTTAATTTTTCGCCCAAAAACGAAAAAAACGAAAGGGGTAACACTGTCGTTTTTTTTTTCGGGTCGAAATTTTGAATTTTGATATCTCAGCTCTGGAAGGGTCTAGAGCCTCCATTTTTGCACTCAGGTCAAAGTCTCACAGCCCTCTATCATAATCCAGAGTTTTGAGAAGATTGGAGAAACTTAATTTTTCGCCCGAAAATGAAAAAAACGAAAGGGGTAACACTGTCGTTTTTTTTTTCGGGTCGAAATTTTGAATTTCGATATCTCAGCTCTGGAAGGGTCTAGAGCCTCCATTTTTGCACTCAGGTCAAAGTCTCGTGCCCTCTATCATAATCCAGAGTTTTGAGAAGATTGGAGAAACTTAATTTTTTCGCCAAAACGAAAAAAAAACGAAAGGGGTAACACTGTCGTTTTTTTTTTCGGGTCGAAATTTTGAATTTCGATATCTCAGCTCTGGAAGGGTCTAGAGCCTCCATTTTTGCACTCAGGTCAAAGTCTCGTGGCCCTCTATCATAATCCAGAGTTTTGAGAAGATTGGAGAAACTTAATTTTTCGCCCAAAAAACGGAAAAAAACGAAAGGGGTAACACTGTCGTTTTTTTTTCGGGTCGAAATTTTGAGTTTCGATATCTCAGCTCTGGAAGGGTCTAGAGCCTCCATTTTTGCACTCAGGTCAAAGTCTCACAGCCCTCTATCATAATCCAGAGTTTTGAGAAGATTGGAGAAACTTAATTTTTCGCCCGAAAATGAAAAAAACGAAAGGGGTAACACTGTCGTTTTTTTTTCGGGTCGAATTTTGAGTTTCGATATCTCAGCTCTGGAAGGGTCTAGAGCCTCCATTTTTGCACTCAGGTCAAAGTCTCGTGGCCCTCTATCATAATCCAGAGTTTTGAGAAGATTGGAGAAACTTAATTTTCGCCCGAAAATGAAAAAAAACGAAAGGGGTAACACTGTCGTTTTTTTTTTCGTTCGAAATTTTGAATTTCGATATCTCAGCTCTGGAAGGGTCTAGAGCCTCCATTTTTGCACTCAGGTCAAAGTCTCGGGCCCTCTATCAGAATCCAGAGTTTTGAGAAGATTGGAGAAACTTAATTTTTCGCCCGAAAATGAAAAAAACGAAAGGGGTAACACTGTCGTTTTTTTTTTCGGGTCGAAATTTTGAATTTCGATATCTCAGCTCTGGAAGGGTCTAGAGCCTCCATTTTTGCACTCAGGTCAAAGTCTCGTGGCCCTCTATCATAATCCAGAGTTTTGAGAAGATTGGAGAAACTTAATTTTTCGCCAAAAATGAAAAAAAACGAAAGGGGTAACACTGTCGTTTTTTTTTCGGGTCGAAATTTTGAATTTCGATATCTCAGCTCTGGAAGGGTCTAGAGCCTCCATTTTTGCACTCAGGTCAAAGTCTCACAGCCCTCTATCATAATCCAGAGTTTTGAGAAGATTGGAGAAACTTAATTTTTCGCCCGAAAATGGAAAAAAAACGAAAGGGGTAACACTGTCGTTTTTTTTTTCGGGTCGAAATTTTGAATTTCGATATCTCAGCTCTGGAAGGGTCTAGAGCCTCCATTTTTGCACTCAGGTCAAAGTCTCGTGGCCCTCTATCATAATCCAGAGTTTTGAGAAGATTGGAGAAACTTAATTTTTCGCCCGAAAACGAAAAAAAAACAAAGGGGTAACACTGTCGTTTTTTTTTTCGGGTCGAAATTTTGAATTTCGATATCTCAGCTCTGGAAGGGTCTAGAGCCTCCATTTTTGCACTCAGGTCAAAGTCTCGTGGCCCTCTATCAGAATCCAGAGTTTTGAGAAGATTGGAGAAACTTAATTTTTCGCCCGAAAACGGAAAAAACGAAAGGGGTAACACTGTCGTTTTTTTTCGGGTCGAAAATTTTGAGTTTCGATATCTCAGCTCTGGAAGGGTCTAGATCCTCCATTTTTGCACTCAGGTCAAAGTCTCACAGCCCTCTATCATAATCCAGAGTTTTGAGAAGATTGGAGAAACTTAATTTTTCGCCCGAAAATGAAAAAAACGAAAGGGGTAACACTGTCGTTTTTTTTTCGGGTCGAAATTTTGAATTTCGATATCTCAGCTCTGGAAGGGTCTAGAGCCTCCATTTTTTGCACTCAGGTCAAAGTCTCGTGGCCCTCTATCAGAATCCAGAGTTTTGAGAAGATTGGAGAAACTTAATTTTTCGCCGAAAATGGAAAAAAACGAAGGGGTAAACACTGTCGTTTTTTTTTT
>NW_024121222.1:5214280-5307937 GCF_016745375.1 Pimephales promelas | reverse complement strand
CTCTGGAAGGGTCTAGATCACTCCATTTTTGCACTCAGGTCAAAGTCTCACAGCCCTCTATCATAATCCAGAGTTTTGAGAAGATTGGGAGAAACTTAATTTTTCGCCCGAAAAATGGAAAAAACGAAAGGGGTAACACTGTCGTTTTTTTTTCGGGTTGAAATTTTGAGTTTCGATATCTCAGCTCTGGAAGGGTCTAGAGCCTCCATTTTTGCACTCAGGTCAAAGTCTCGTGGCCTCTATCAGAATCCAGAGTTTTGAGAAGATTGGAGAAACTTAATTTTTCGCCCGAAAATGAAAAAAAACAAAAGGGGTAACACTGTCGTTTTTTTTTTCGGGTCGAAATTTTGAATTTCGATATCTCAGCTCTGGAAGGGTCTAGAGCCTCCATTTTTGCACTCAGGTCAAAGTCTCGTGGCCCTCTATCAGAATCCAGAGTTTTGAGAAGATTGGAGAAACTTAATTTTTCGCCCAAAAACGGAAAAAAACGAAAGGGGTAACACTGTCGTTTTTTTTTTCGGGTCGAAATTTTGAATTTTGATATCTCAGCTCTGGAAGGGTCTAGATCATCCATTTTTGCACTCAGGTCAAAGTCTCACAGCCCTCTATCATAATCCAGAGTTTTGAGAAGATTGGAGAAACTTAATTTTTCACCCGAAAATGGAAAAAAAACGAAAGGGGTAACACTGTCGTTTTTTTTTTTTTCGGGTCGAAATTTTGAATTTCGATATCTCAGCTCTGGAAGGGTCTAGAGCCTCCATTTTTGCACTCAGGTCAAAGTCTCACAGCCCTCTATCATAATCCAGAGTTTTGAGAAGATTGGAGAAACTTAATTTTTCGCCCGAAAATGGAAAAAAACGAAAGGGGTAACACTGTCGTTTTTTTTTCGGGTTGAAATTTTGAGTTTCGATATCTCAGCTCTGGAAGGGTCTAGAGCCTCATTTTTGCACTCAGGTCAAAGTCTCGTGGCCCTCTATCAGAATCCAGAGTTTTGAGAAGATTGGAGAAACTTAATTTTTCGCCCGAAAAATGGAAAAAACGAAAGGGGTAACACTGTCGTTTTTTTTTTCGGGTCGAAATTTTGAGTTTCGATATCTCAGCTCTGGAAGGGTCTAGAGCCTCCATTTTTGCACTCAGGTCAAAGTCTCGTGGCCCTCTATCAGAATCCAGAGTTTTGAGAAGATTGGAGAAACTTAATTTTTCGCCCGAAATGAAAAAAAACGAAAGGGGTAACACTGTCGTTTTTTTTTTCGGGTCGAAATTTTGAATTTCGATATCTCAGCTCTGGAAGGGTCTAGAGCCTCCATTTTTGCACTCAGGTCAAAGTCTCGTGGCCCTCTATCAGAATCCAGAGTTTTGAGAAGATTGGAGAAACTTAATTTTTCGCCCAAAAACGAAAAAAACGAAAGGGGTAACACTGTCGTTTTTTTTTCGGGTCGAAATTTTGAATTTTGATATCTCAGCTCTGGAAGGGTCTAGATCATCCATTTTTGCACTCAGGTCAAAGTCTCACAGCCCTCTATCATAATCCAGAGTTTTGAGAAGATTGGAGAAACTTAATTTTTCGCCCGAAAATGGAAAAAAAACGAAAGGGGTAACACTGTCGTTTTTTTTTCGGGTCGAAATTTTTAATTTTGATATCTCAGCTCTGGAAGGGTCTAGATCATCCATTTTTGCACTCAGGTCAAAGTCTCACAGCCCTCTATCATAATCCAGAGTTTTGAGAAGATTGGAGAAACTTAATTTTTCGCCCGAAAATGGAAAAAAACGAAAGGGGTAACACTGTCGTTTTTTTTTCGGGTTGAAATTTTGAGTTTCGATATCTCAGCTCTGGAAGGGTCTAGAGCCTCCATTTTTGCACTCAGGTCAAAGTCTCGTGGCCCTGTATCAGAATCCAGAGTTTTGAGAAGATTGGAGAAACTTAATTTTTCGCCCGAAAATGAAAAAAAACAAAAGGGGTAACACTGTCGTTTTTTTTCGGGTCGAAATTTTGAATTTCGATATCTCAGCTCTGGAAGGGTCTAGAGCCTCCATTTTTGCACTCAGGTCAAAGTCTCGTGGCCCTGTATCAGAATCCAGAGTTTTGAGAAGATTGGAGAAACTTAATTTTTCGCCCAAAAACGGAAAAAAACGAAAGGGGTAACACTGTCGTTTTTTTTTCGGGTCGAAATTTTGAATTTTGATATCTCAGCTCTGGAAGGGTCTAGAGCATCCATTTTTGCACTCAGGTCAAAGTCTCACAGCCCTCTATCATAATCCAGAGTTTTGAGAAGATTGGAGAAACTTAATTTTTCACCCGAAAATGGAAAAAAACGAAAGGGGTAACACTGTCGTTTTTTTTTTCGGGTCGAAATTTTGAATTTCGATATCTCAGCTCTGGAAGGGTCTAGAGCCTCCATTTTTGCACTCAGGTCAAAGTCTCACAGCCCTCTATCATAATCCAGAGTTTTGAGAAGATTGGAGAAACTTAATTTTTCGCCCGAAAACGAAAAAAACAAAAGGGGTAACACTGTCGTTTTTTTTTTCGGGTCGAAATTTTGAATTTCGATATCTCAGCTCTGGAAGGGTCTAGAGCCTCCATTTTTGCACTCAGGTCAAAGTCTCGTGGCCCTGCATCAGAATCCAGAGTTTTGAGAAGATTGGAGAAACGTAATTTTTCGTCCGAAAATAAAAAAAAAAACGAAAGGGGTAACACTGTCGTTTTTTTTTTCGGGTCGAAATTTTGAATTTTGATATCTCAGCTCTGGAAGGGTCTAGATCATCCATTTTTGCACTCAGGTCAAAGTCTCACAGCCCTCTATCATAATCCAGAGTTTTGAGAAGATTGGAGAAACTTAATTTTTCGCCCGAAAACGGAAAAAAACGAAAGGGGTAACACTGTCGTTTTTTTTTCGGGTCGAAATTTTGAATTTTGATATCTCAGCTCTGGAAGGGTCTAGATCATCCATTTTTGCACTCAGGTCAAAGTCTCACAGCCCTCTATCATAATCCAGAGTTTTGAGAAGATTGGAGAAACTTAATTTTTCGCCCGAAAACGAAAAAAAACGAAAGGGGTAACACTGTCGTTTTTTTTTCGGGTCGAAATTTTGAATTTCGATATCTCAGCTCTGGAAGGGTCTAGAGCCTCCATTTTTGCACTCAGGTCAAAGTCTCTTGGCCTTCTATCAGAATCCAGAGTTTTGAGAAGATTGGAGAAACTTAATTTTTCGCCCGAAAACGAAAAAAAAAAAGGGGTAACACTGTCGTTTTTTTTTTCGGGTCGAAATTTTGAATTTCGATATCTCAGCTCTGGAAGGGTCTAGAGCCTCCATTTTTGCACTCAGGTCAAAGTCTCGTGGCCCTGTATCAGAATCCAGAGTTTTGAGAAGATTGGAGAAACTTAATTTTTCGCCCAAAAACGGAAAAAAACGAAAGGGGTAACACTGTCGTTTTTTTTTCGGGTCGAAATTTTGAATTTTGATATCTCAGCTCTGGAAGGGTCTAGATCATCCATTTTTGCACTCAGGTCAAAGTCTCACAGCCCTCTATCATAATCCAGAGTTTTGAGAAGATTGGAGAAACTTAATTTTTCGCCCGAAAATGGAAAAAAACGAAAGGGGTAACACTGTCGTTTTTTTTTTCGGGTTGAAATTTTGAGTTTCGATATCTCAGCTCTGGAAGGGTCTAGAGCCTCCATTTTTGCACTCAGGTCAAAGTCTCGTGGCCCTGTATCAGAATCCAGAGTTTTGAGAAGATTGGAGAAACTTAATTTTTCGCCCAAAACGGAAAAAAACGAAAGGGGTAACACTGTCGTTTTTTTTTCGGGTCGAAATTTTGAATTTTGATATCTCAGCTCTGGAAGGGTCTAGATCATCCATTTTTGCACTCAGGTCAAAGTCTCACAGCCCTCTATCATAATCCAGAGTTTTGAGAAGATTGGAGAAACTTAATTTTTCGCCCGAAAATGGAAAAAAACGAAAGGGGTAACACTGTTTTTTTTTTTCGGGTTGAAATTTTGAGTTTCGATATCTCAGCTCTGGAAGGGTCTAGAGCCTCCATTTTTGCACTCAGGTCAAAGTCTCGTGGCCCTGTATCAGAATCCAGAGTTTTCAGAAGATTGGAGAAACTTAATTTTTCGCCCGAAAATGGAAAAAAAACGAAAGGGGTAACACTGTCGTTTTTTTTTCGGGTTGAAATTTTGAGTTTCGATATCTCAGCTCTGGAAGGGTCTAGAGCCTCCATTTTTGCACTCAGGTCAAAGTCTCGTGGCCCTCTATCAGAATCCAGAGTTTTGAGAAGATTGGAGAAACTTAATTTTTCGCCCGAAAACGGAAAAAAACGAAAGGGGTAACACTGTTGTTTTTTTTTTCGGGTCGAAATTTTGAATTTTGATATCTCAGCTCTGGAAGGGTCTAGATCATCCATTTTTGCACTCAGGTCAAAGTCTCACAGCCCTCTATCATAATCCAAAGTTTTGAGAAGATTGGAGAAACTTAATTTTTCGCCCGAAAACGGAAAAAAAACGAAAGGGGTAACACTGTCTTTTTTTTTTTCGGGTTGAAATTTTGAGTTTCGAAATCTCAGCTCTGGAACGGTCTAGAGCCTCTATTTTTGCACTCAGTTTCTCCAATCTTCTTGAAACTCTGGATTCTGATAGAGGGGCAGAGGACTTAGACCTGATTGCAAAAATGGAGGCTCCACCCTTCCAGAGCTGAGATATTGAGATATTTATAATGGCATAAATGCTACATGGGATCTCAATATCTCAGCTCTGGAAGGGTCTAGAGCCTCCATTTTTGCACTGAGGTCTAAGTCCCATGGCCCTCTATCAGAATCCAGAGTATCAAGAAGATCAGAGAAACTCAAAATTTCGACCCCCCCAAAAAAACGACAGTGGTACCCCTGTCGTTTTTTTTTTTTTTTTTTTTGGTGTGAAAAAAAATAAGTTTCTCCGATCTTCTTGAAACTCTGGATTCTGATAGAGGGCCATGAGACTTAGACCTGAGTACAAAAATGGAGGCTCCACCCTTCCAGAGCTGAGATATTGAGATCCCACATAGCATATGACATTATAAATAACTCAAAATATTTTTTGGTTTTCATAGAGGCAGATGAATGGCATGTTTTAAGATACATTTAACCAAATTTATATTTTATTGACACAAGACAGATGAGTTCATCTGTAATAGTTGTGCTTTGGATATTTATGAGTTGATTTCCTGTAATATATTCTCTTCGTCTCAGAATACAGTGTGCTTTTTTATGTTCTGTGGTTTTTTTGTGCCGTCTTCATTATAAATTAAAAAATTTTTGACCGACCAATGTAAATATGTCAAAGTATCTAAACATGCATTTCAATAAAAGTTGAATATATTTATATGCGATTGTTGTGTTTTTATACTTCTGTTCCATAGTAAAGACAAACAATTTTTCAAACTGTATATTGGAATTTATTCACTTAAAGTCCTAAGATTTCACAACTGATGAACAAGCAGCCAAACTGCAATCCATGATAAACAGGTTAAAGGTTAAACCATAAATACAATATAAATGTACACACAATATAAACAGCTTTACCAGCGCAGTCTCACCCCAAAAAGTCTTATAACTGACGTTTTGGGACGTCTTTTGTCCATACATCAATATTCGCCTTTTTAGGGCCCCCTTAAACGTCGGTAGATGAGGTTATGGGATCCTAACTCTACCCCAGACATAAACCTAACCCTAAACCTAACCCATCACCTAACTGGCGTTAAAGGTAAAGCGTCAGTTCTATGACGGCCCGGGATCGCCATTTACCGACGTTTAAGGGGGCCCTAAAAAGGCGAATATTGACGTGTGGTCAAAAGACGTCCCAAAACGTCAGTTATATGACTTTTTGGGATGAGAATGTGTTGGCTTTACACAGCAAACCATAGTCAGTTAGTCATCAACCAATCAAGTACTTTATACCTACAATAAAAAGCCAATTGAATTGAATGAATGGCAGTATGGCACTATTTGAGAATACAAAACGGCAGCTGTGACTGTTTAGCAAAAAGTGAAAGTTCATGTATGGCACAAACCAGTTTAAGACACTGAAAAGAGGGTTTTTAGGCACCATAGACTTAAAGGTCCAAAAACAGCACCATATAAACTGGTCCCATGTTTAGGGTTATCATTCAAGGAATCTCATTATAAACAGATTGAGAAATGGTTTTGAAAATAAATCTGTTTTAATAATTGTTGAAAATATTTGAAACAAACAAGACCATCACTTTGTAATGCCGTATCATCTTAGTTGTGGCGTTCACACACAAACTGTAGTGATAGAGGTCCATATAAACGTGTTGTTCGTCATTCTGGAAAATACGCAGAAGCTGCGGGCGGTTTTACTCCAGCCGTGTTCAAAGGCTTAGGGACTTCTGCTAGTAGAGGGCATTTATATCAGATATTCTGTGATATGAAGCATAGCAGGTCGCAAAGACTAATGAGAGACAGATATAAGCGCAACATGCGAGTCCCACGGTTAAAAGGAACTACCCGCAAGTGCTGGATTACTTGCTCAGGTCAGTTTAGACGTATGAAACTTATGAGCCAACGCAGCGCTGTTTCACTTGGTCTCTACACTATCACACTAAACTGCATTTGAACGTGTTTAAAGTTAATATGTTATTCTATGTGTTAGTTTGTCTGTATGAAACTAGCAGTAATCTAGATCAACATTAGAATATCATATTTTAACATTTCATCATGTTGATCTATATAACATTGATTCACGAGTTCATATCTACATATAGTTATTATGGTAAAAGTTATGCGTACTTGGCATGCTGTCCAGATGGAGGGCTCCGAGCTCGAAATTTCTGCCCGAACCCAGAGTACTCCCCCCGTTGGTAAGAGAAGATGGAACTAAAAGTGAGGAGATGGGGTAGAGGTGAAATGCTGATAAACTGTCAAGGAACAAATGAGGGTTCTGCAGGTACTTATCTTGTCCTGAGTTGATTACTGATTGATCTCCACTTGTGCTGATTGGGTTAATTATCTGCACCTAATCCTCCCGAACCTTGTTAATAAAACATCATTTAATTTTATGTACGTTTGCTCACCTGTCTATTAACATATATGCAAAAGTGGTGTCACTGTCGGACGTGGAGCTCTTGGCATCTTGAAAAACCTTTCTAAAACCATACATTTTGTAGCTTTAATTAACCACAACATTAAAGTGTGTCTGAGACGTTATCAATCATCGTTTTTACTCTGAATATAGTCATAAAATGCATCACTAATTAGGATTATTAAATACTTAGTATTGCTTTATAATTTATAATATGAGTTCTTAATGAGTCCAGTCACATCCAGTACTTAAGGAACTATCTCAGTATTTGATATTTACTAAATAGTTACACTTGTTTCCATATTGTTATGAAGCAGCAGGATCCAAGCGCAGCAGTGTTTTTATTAAATAAAGACTACAAAGACTGAACTGGACACAGGGCTTAAATACATACTGGACTGATGATGAGACAAGGGACACCTGTGAACATTTAAATAATCAACCAATGAAATCATGACACAACATACAGGGGAACACAAGGCAAGTTCACATGACTAGAACTGGTTAGCTTGACAGACATGAATCCATAGACAGTAAAAGAAATGGACACAGCGACCCCATAGACTTCAACAGAGTCATCTTACAACCAAGCCCATTTTAATCCAAAGACAGTGTGGCAGTGTCATAACTGTATGTTTTCTGCTTATTGGAGATTTGTTTTTACAGACAGGGAATGGTGTAGCCATCTGTCTCTCTATTTATAAAGCCATGCACCACAATACTCAATGTATTTTCCATTTGTTTGGATGTTACAGCCTTTAAATTACATCAGGAACGAGCTGAATATTCAGCTAGGCAAAGTGTCCAAACTCAACAGACACACACACGCTTCAATAAAAAATATAAAGGAATATGCACCGAAGGATATTTTTGCAGTAAATTTTATATTCTGCTTTGACAGTTGATGACAGTGGCCCTTCACATGAATGTAGAATGTGTCATTTGTTTTATGCTCTCATTCCAAGCGAATGCATATTTGACGGAAATCGAAATCCAATGGTAAGTTGAAATTGACAGATACAATAAACATATCTCACCTTTCACATTTTGTGACAGCATGAAATTGTATGTCTGTATCTCTCCAAGACAGAATATGAAAATAAGACTTTAAAATGTAATTTTCTATATCGATATACTTTATGTAAAGTGTTGTTTGCATTTTCAACCAATAAGTGCATTACAGGACAATGACCAATCCCTATGGGAATAAAGTCACCAGCAAACACACCACAGTGCGTAGAACCTGAAATTGAATCATTTTTGCAGCCGCTGAAACATAGCCCAATAAAATATATGGTGTGACCGCACATATTCAGCTTCAGGCCCCACACAGCTCCCTTTTTATCTCCGCAGAGACCCAGACAACCTCCAATTAATCCAAATATTAGTGTTTAATTAGAACTGGGGGAAGAATGAATATTTTAAGGATTAAAGGATTACCACGCGGGTGTCATCACAACAACCGGATAACTAAATCGACAAAGTGTATTAAGCAGGCAGCAGTGCTATCTCAAGGCGGAAACTGCATCAAAGAGTTAATTACCAAGCTAATCATGGCAGCTCCCAAAAGGATTAGAAAACCTAATCGTAAATCTTCCTAAAAAATTAAAATCCAATACCTGCTAAATGAAAAATAGAGTGAAAACTAATTTTTTAATTTTTTTTAACTTGAAATGTTAATATACATACTAATAGACTAATAGACTACTGTGTGTCGGAATGCTTACGTATTTCCAGTGTCTCAAACACATGTCTTCTCTAAACCTCTAATCGATGAAACATTGATTGGTCACTCATCAGCTCACAGTAAATATCTATTAATGCCAGCAGGGCTGAAGAAACAAGGAAATTAGTTGGTTAGCCCTGTAGGAGAGTCAGTAACAAATATGGTAGTGTGTTTTTATTTGGCAAAATGGTTGGTGGTTACTAGAGGGGGGATTTCTTTATAGAAATATTTGACTATCCAATATTTCGGAAGTTTTATTCACTTTTTAGAAATGATCCAAAAAAAAAAAAAAATATATATATATATATATATATATATGAAGAGTTCAGATGCAAAAGCCTCTAAATGCCATTTGAAATTTTCTTCTAGAATGGTCATTTTTATCAAGCTTGTATATTTAAGTTCAGTAATTTCACTTAAATGACAACTAATAGGTAATATTCATTGCCATTTAAGTGAAATTACTGAACTTAAATATACAAGCTTGATAAAAATTATCATTTTAGGAGAAAATTTCAAATGGCACTTAGAGGCTTTTGCATCTGAGCTCTTCATATACTGTATATATCCGGAAGGGAATGGTGGGAACCATGGGCACATGTCCAAGCCGGGGTATCAGGATCACGTGAGAGTTAACTGGCCCGAACTCCAGGCACGCTTTGTCTACGGAGAAGGCGTGCAGGTCCCCTACCCTCTTGATGGAGGCCAGTGCAACCAGCAGGGCTGTCTTCAAAGACAGGAAATTAGTCTCCACTGATTGCAGAGGCTCAAAGGGAGCACTCTACAGGGCAGCTAGGACCACTGAGAGGTCCCAAGAGGGAACGAGAAGAGGGCGAAGAGGATTCAGTCTCATAAACCTGACGATCAGGTCGTGCATGCCTACGGACTTACCTTCCACTGTATCATGGTAGGCCTAATAGTGACATCATATACTTTTGAGGGTGGAGGGAGACAGCCTTTGCTCCAACCCATATTGAAGGAAGGAAACCATGACACTGATCGAACTCCTCCGGGAGTCTTCTCGTTAAGAAGAGCACCAGTTGACGAAGAGGTTTCACTTCAACCCGTTGGCGTGTCTCCTGGATGATGCTCTAGCGGAAGTGATGGTAGCCACCACTGCAGGTGGTAGGGTACTCAAACCTGCCTCGTTCCGTCCAGGAGCCACACGTGGAGGTTCCAAAGATCGGGACGAGGGTGCATCAGGGTGCCCCGTCCCTGAGAAAGGAGGTCCTTGTAAGCTGCGTGGACATGGCAACAGAGTCGATTTACATACCGAGAAAAGAGATGCTCTGCACGGGGCAGGTTTGCTCTTCTCCCAGTTGACCTGAAGGCCCAGACGAGCTAGGTGCCGGAGCATATAGGTCCCTGTGTTCACAAATCTGGTCTCGAGAGATATTACAAATTTTTCATTTAGACCCTAAAGAATCTAATTAACTTGTATGAAAATGGCATTATATGACACTATTGCGGCATTCATGGTATGGGCCAGACCCTCAGTCACCTCTTAGATATCAAATACATTAGAGAAGACATGAAAGGAACATTTCAGATATCACACTGGTAACTTCGATAGCCAAGTAAAATCCCTAGAGAAGTCATTAAACTTGTTTGATATTTAAAAGGAAAAATGTTGATTGATACCTTGACAAATCACTCATTAGATACACATTGAAGCAGAAGTAGATTCCAGAATCTGTCCCCTTCACTTCTTACCTTTCATTTCAGATTTGCTTCTCAAAATTGCCAGTAGGAGTTTGGAAAATATTTTTCCATTGTCATTATATGGGGATTTTTTCCATAACAACCAGAATTAAGCATTTATTTACTTACAGTAAGTGGATGCATTTCATTAAATATTTTGCTAAATTCCTACTTGACAAAATAGAAATGAAAAAGTTGGTATTTTCTGTGCATTGTATTTTATTTAGCCTTGTGAAAACAATTGATGAAAATATTTTTACTGATGAAAATGGAAAGTCTTGGAAATACTGTCTGTTCTTGTTTTAATGCCAGTGCCTTTGAGTCTGGCTCTATTAGATTGTATTGTAGCGTCAAATATCAGAATCTACGGTCGTTTTGTTGCTTTTCCTCTTTCAATTACTGTGTTAAAATTTTAATGTTCTTGGTTATCGCCATTGTTTGAACTTTCTTCATGGACTCTGATTGGTTTCTTGAGGGTTGGTAGATTTCAATGTCCTCAATGTCCTCAGGCCAAATGAAAGCTCTTAGGATTCGTTCTCATTCCAGTTTGCCATTATTTTACACATCAGATGAAATTAGTAGTTATAGAAGCCTCTAAGTAATACTAATAACTGTGATTATAATATGTGATAGAGTAATGAATCTGTTTCACAGTTGAACTTTTCAAATATCTGTTTTACTCAATATCTGTCACTATCTCCTTCTCCAGTGCAGTGCTGTTCATAAAAGATTTACTTAGCTTTGCTCTTTTAAACACACATATTAAAAGTCAATTTAATGGTATCCCTCAAGGACTATCATTGGAATGAAGAGGTTGAATAAAGAGTAGCCTAATTAAATCCTTGTTTAAATTGGTGTTTGTGCAGCTCTCTGCAGTAACCGTCTGGTTCTTTGCTCTAAGGGATTGGCAATGCCTCTGAAAACAAGTAAAACGTTACATTCAATAATGCGATACTTACTACACCCTGAAAAATGTTCATCCCAATACACCACAAAAAGAGACCATAAGAACATTAAACCCAAACATGCTATGTGTTATAAAGAATGGTCACTGTGAAAACAAATTAATAGGTGCTTTTTAATAAGCATATTTTTTACTATAAGTGGCTCCTAAGAAATTTTAAAGAAAGAAGGCTTGAATCATGCATATATACATGTGACAAACATTTATAATCAGCCCATTCATCTGTACAAGACAACTCCATACACTCTCTGGCTATACAAAAACAGGCTAATAGAGTTGTCATTCTTATAGTTTGACACATAATTAGTCTGGGGATTTGGCATTCTGGACTCTACAAGGGCATGAACAAGGACATATTTGTCATTTTCTTCTGCACCTGTGTGCAGCAATGTTCAGGGGCTCTGTTTCTCATCTTTGTTGCTGAAAGGATTGCTGTCACAAAGATTGCAGTTGAATTTGTTCTATAAAGAGGAGCCTTAGAGGTTTTTTGAACTGAAAAATGTGCAGAATGTTGTACATTAACTGCTGAAAAAAACCATGCTGGGCACAAGCTGCAAGCATATGTTGTGTTTTGGATGCTAGTGTCCCTACCAGTTTCTTATCTAGCTTATCCAGCAAAGGATTGTGTTTCTGGTGAACATCAGCTTAAGGAAGCTTCTATCACTCTGATGGGTAAATTGACTTCCTTACAGCTTGATCAATGAAAAAACAGTTCATAATACTGGTCACTGTCTTGGCTAGTCTATAGGTTATTGACTTTTGTAAAAAAAAAAAAAAAAAAAAATTACAAGATTTGTTGAGTGCACTCGGACGTCTCTGTTCTTTTCTGTAAAAGTCAAATAAGCGGCTGCTTTCCAAAAACTCCACCCCCGCCGAACTCATTTCTCTGGGGCTGCTGAGCGGTAGCAGCCCCTAACATGCAAACATCAGCAAAATCATTAACTGCTGATGATTTTGCTAAATTCTTCATTTTTTTCTAAAAAATGTTTTTGTTGAAACTACAACATCAGCTGTCAATTTTCAGCTTCACACACACAGGAACCCAGCCTAAGCTCTCCCACAGCCAACCTTCTCTCCTCCTTCACTCCACTAACCGAGGAAGAAGTATCTAAACTTCTCCAGTCATTCTACCACCTGCCTCTAGACCCCATCCCCTCACACCTTCTACAAGCAATCTCTCCCACACTTCTACCAGCACTCACATCATCAACTCATCCCTCCACACTGGTATTTTCCCTACAGCATTTCAGCAGGCTCGGGTAACTCTACTGCTAAAAAAAAAAAAAAAAAAACGCTAAACACATCACTTTTAGTGAATTACAGACCTGTCTCTCACATACCATTCATTGCGAAAACCAATTCGTTGCTTTCAACCAAGTATCTCTGAAGAACCAGCAGGATGTCAACCAAGAAAGGGCATTAAACCGAGACTGCATTGCTGTCAGTCACCAAAGCCCTGTGGATCACAAAAGCTGCTTCCAAATAATCAGTTCTCATTCTCCTGGATCTGTCTGCTGCCTTCGACACTGCGAACCATCAGATCCTTCTGTCCACCCTCTCATCACTTGGAATCACTGGAACTTCCCTCCACTGGTTTGAGTCACAGGTAGAACCACATCAACTGACCACAGGGGTTCCCCAGGGTTCAGTTCTTAGACCGCTCCTCTTCTCCATTTACTCCCCATCACTGGGACCCATCATACAGACACATGGTTTCTCTTACCATTGCAATGCTGATGACACCCAGCTCTACCTCTCATTTCATCCAGATGATCCCACAGTAGCTACACGGATCTTAAACTGCCTGGCGGACATCTTGGAATGGATGAAGAAACATCACCTGCAGCTCAACCTGGCAAAGACTGAGCTTCTCATCCTCCCTGCGAATCCGTTTCTACTGCACGACTTCACTATTCAGCTAGATTCAACCCTCAATCACCTCATTAAGGTCGGTCAGAAATCTTGGAGTAATCTTTGATGATCAGCTGACCTTCACAGACCACATTACAAAGACAGCTCGATCATGCAGGTTTGCTATGCGCAACATCAGGAAGATCAGGCCTTTCCTAACTGAGCATGCAACACAACTTCTCTTCCAGGCCCTGGTCATTTCTAGGCTTGATTGAAGGGGCCCAGCTCTGAAAGGGCCCAGCTCAAAGGTCTATTGCAGGTCTATCCCCGTCCACTTTAAAGGTTTACAGTATGTGGCGGCCTTAGGTGCTTGCCACATTCCTTTGCGTGGAATGTCTTTGGGTAAAGACCCCTTGGTGTCTCGTTTCCTCCATGGTACTTTGAGGCTGAGGCCTGCTGCGTGCTCAAGGGTTGTGACTTGAGACCTGGCAATTGTCATCCAAGGCCTTTCCCAGGCTGGAGGAGGTACCAGCTAGGTTTCTCACTTTGAAAACTCTGTTCCTCCTCACTATTTCTTCTCTAAAAAGAATAGAAGATCTTCAAGCTTTGTCGGTTGCACCCTCATGCTTGGAATTTGCACCTGGCATGGTTAAAGCGTTCCTTCATCCTAGACCAGGTTATGTTCCCAAGATCCGCACTATTGTGGCCCGATCTATGGCGCAGCAGGCCTTCTGTCCTCCCCCTTTTCAGGATTCGGACCAGGAGAACAACAATTTGCTGTGCCTAGTAAGCACTGATTTTACATGTGCTTCAAGACATCATCACGCAAGACATCATCACACATCCCTTACCTCTTCAGGAGGCATTTTGTTGAGCTATTTCAATTACTTTTGTTTGATTTGTTCATTGCAAACAGCTGAAAGTCTATACATTTTGACAATAAACCTGATTTGCAATGGGGGTTGAATAATTTTGATTACAGCTGTATTCGAGCGAAACGACACAAAAAAGAAAAAAACTTTGGGTGGAACTTGAGGTTTTCCCATCACAAATTGATTGGATGTTTGTGGTTTGCTATTGCTGTGATCTCATGTCAATGACATTTTGTCCTGCTCTCACGCCTGTAAACACGTGCTTGATTAAATATTATAAAGGCACATGAATTAAAAAATAATAATAATGATGTGCATGGAAAAATCTTTTAATAATCTTATAATAAACACTGCAATATTCCATTTAAAAAATAAGAATGGACCATTTTGAGTTCATGGTTACTAAGATGTCATGGGCGTTTTTGTATCTGTTCGTAAACTGCTTTATGTTCAAAATAACAGAGTGATCTGAGAGTATGTCCTTAACAAATTAACACTATTGCCTCCTCAAGGCTGTCAACATCTTGCCTTTCTTCTTCCATCTGGAATATTGGAAGAAAGGCATATGTGTGTCAGGGGCAGAAAGAGAAGATAAAGCATTTAATTAGAGGGAAATACATTTGCAAATTAATTAATTCTGTCAGACTAAAATGATGAAGTGGAATATTTCAGTTGCCTATGTGTTGCAGTCTTGAAGAGAACACTTTAGCGCACTGTTACTGTGAAAGAAAATACAAAAAAAGTTTGCTGGATTGTCGTGACAGAAAAATCAAATGGATAAAAAAAGCCTGAATCATTACTTAATTAAAATAATAAACAAAAAAATAGGATTCCTCGGTCTCATAAATTAACGACAAAACGAATTACCAGTGAAAACAAATATGGGTCTGTCGATACACATTTGTGAGGGTTTCATCAGGA
Source organism: Pimephales promelas (assembly GCF_016745375.1). The sequence continues at coordinate 5,292,827 of NW_024121222.1, read as the reverse complement.
AATTGAAAAAAAAATCAAAGATAATATACTTTTCAAAGCGCGTTTGACGTTATTCATCGGCATTGTCTGAATGTCGATGTTTAATGCCTTAAACGCTTTCAAAGTCTTTTAGACCATGAGCAAAGCATCAGAGAGAGGGGCATGGTTGTTGTTCACTTTGACATTCAGAGAACCAATGGAAAGTTAAATGAGTTTTTTGGCTCTGAGTGAAGCTTAAATGAACTTGATTGATCTTAATAAATAACACTATTGAACGGGCCATTCGGCCTGGTCTTTGCAAATGTCGCTGGGTAGCAGAGTGGAAAAAGAGAAGTTTTTTTTTTTTTTTTACCTGACAACTGCCATGATGTATTGTAGTATGGAGTAAGTGAGATGTGATGGTGGCAGAGTAAGTATTGACCAGAAAAGAAACTGACATTCAAAAGCATGTGTACGTGCGAAGCTAGACACCAAGCTTAATGTGATTTTCCGTTCAATTCAATTCAACTGGCTGTAAAATGGTATTTAAATCACATGTGTGCATAGAAATGGCTGACAGGGAGATGATTGCATGGATAAGTTAGGACAAAAAATGCATTCAGACAGTGTACCACAAATAAACTACAGTTATTAGACACAAATACCTGCGGCACAATGAAACTAATAGCTGCTCATGCAAGCAATGTCATATCTGCCAGCTATTATCATGTCAAAATGACACTTTAGCAGCTTCAAAGAGGCTAATGTAATAAACCATGTCATTTGAAGTCACAGCTGTGTGTGTAAGTGAACTGAACTGTCCTACACTGTTTCACATTGCACTCAAATGCAACTTTGGAAGGAAATTTTAATGAATTAATTTTTCATTTCAGTTCCATTAACATATTTGGGCTTTTAATGAATAAATAGGCAAAAAAGAGCAAAAGTGCAATTCCATTGCCAAGTGATGTGCTAATTTCTATAATAAATTTTAACCAATTCTTCAATACTAAGCAAACGTAAAATAATATTTAATTCATTAATACACTGTATAAATATTAAATTATAAACATTAAGTTATTTAACAAAAATACAATTTTACTTGCCATTTCTTTAAAAGACAAGGTCACGGAAAATGAGGCTGTGAGCAGCGTTGGGTTAGTTACTCTAAAAAAGTAATTAATTACTACTAATTACATCTTCAACAGTGTAATTAGATTACTATACTAATTAAATTACATTACTAATTAAGTTTTCAATCCCATATCAACCTCGACCAGTTGAACAATACAAGGACAGACATGAAACTGATATTTTAGGTGGATTGCATCAATATTACTTTTTCCATGTTGTGTGAAAATTCATCAAGTTTTCATTCTGTCTTGAATTTCTCAAAATTTTCATGCACTGCACTACATCAGAAGTCCTTTTGGTCACCGAGTATAGATGCAGAAGCAACCACTCGTACAGTACATTCTGTCAGAGTATTTCAGTATGAAGAAGAATGTAATTTGCTTCTGTTATTTTTTATAAATGGTGCCGTTTTTCTGTCCTCACATTTTGCCGTGAGATGATCCTGATACCTCAGTGAAAAAAAACGTTGGCATCAAGGAAACCCTTTGTTGCATGGTGATAGGGTGCTGATGCGTTCACTGGCTCTATCAGCTCAGTGTTTGGATCCTGATCGCGGTTGCCTAATGAGATGTGGGGAGCTATTTTCCCGCTCACAGTCTGTGGAGCTCCACATGTCTAAATTCAATATCCGCCATAGAACATTGGCTCTTGCCTCCCTGAAGGCTGACAGGGTCAGCCAAATCTCTGTGAAATTACGACATATTTTAGTCTTTTGAATATAAGGAAAAAGCAATGCAGAATGAAAGAGGGAGATGAAGAATGAGTGAATGGAAGAAATGAAAAGGTTTTGGCACTGAAAAGCAGCATGAAGTGTGACAAATGGCAGACAATCAGGCACACACAGCAGTTGAAGTTTCAAAGGCATTGTGCGTCTGTCTATGTGTGTGTATGTGTGTCAATACCCTGATGACAGATACATTGTCCATCACCAAATTTTTTGTTCATTCACCCTCATAAAAAATGGTACCAAAGCAGTTCCCTTTAAAAAGGTTCTAATATGTACTGTTGTGTTTAGGTACTAATCATTTTTGATATAATTTTTTTTGATACTAATCATTTCCCGATATGATCCTTTGAAGTACTAATATGCACTCTCTCAAAGGTGTACATTTTGTAATGGTACCACCCCAGTGACAGCTTTTGTACTTAAAAATTGGCATATTTTTGTCATGAAAACTCTGTGGAAACTCATGGAAACTCATACCCAATGGTAATGGGTATGACAATGTTAATATATTGGTCTTAGTGCAATAGATCTGTTATGCTTCTGCCGGGGGACAACTGCCAAGCAAGGCCCACGTCAATTTCCGGCAATTCACAGCAGTTTTGAGTGTTACCTGTAAATTGCCGTGTGCAGTCGTAAACCTGAACTTCCACGACAATCTACAGTGCCGCTTACTGACGAAAATCCCACTTTTCATGCAGTGTTGGTTGTTGCTGCTGCAGAGCAAGTACAGGACTTGCTACTGGCAATACATACATGACACGCTGCTCTGAGCAAGTAAGACATCAACATGAATTACCCATAGCAGATCTACAGTATAGAGGTGGAGCTGGGGAAGGTGGAGGGTTAAATGCTGCACAGTTAAATGCTAACTAATTTGTAGGTTGAGCAGTGAGCTCATTGGCTACTGATACACTCTAAAAAATGCTGGGTTGTTTTAACCCAATTTTGAGTCAAAAATGGACAAACTCAAACATTGTGTTAAAAATGTTATTTAAAAATGTAACCCAATGGCTGTATTTGACCCAAAATTGGGTTGAAACAATCCAACATTTTTTAGAGTGTACAGCAGGAACCGATCAGCTGTGCCCTATTGTGAATAATGTGATTGCAAGTAGGTTGAGTTATGGACCCATTAGCCTTCGCCATCTAGAGTTTCATAACAGAACTTTGTATTTTAAACATCAAGTTCAAAACTGTCTAAATTTATATAAATGCTATCCACCAAACTAAAACCACAATTATTAAAATGATTACTAAAATGATAACTGTTCAAATTACGCTTAAATCCATTAAATAGCCTATGTACAATATGAAGTTTAATGCCAGTGACAAAGTATTGCCAGTAATAACCTGTGACAGCTTCATACAATTTTTCCCAGGCAACAGTAGGAATGTTCTTCTTTACACTGAGAAATATGCACTGGAGTGAGAACTACATGTTTTCTATGACCTGCTGTATTTTTATCTACATTTGTTTAAAGGTGTCAGAATTAATAATTTAAAAGTCCCAGTTGAGTTTTAGATCCTTCCTTCTTCCTCTTCCTGCCTATAGCAATCTTACGGAGTTTTCCCCCACTGTCGCCTCTGGCCTACTACTGGGGATTAATGCAGTATTGTTTTTAAAGTTGCTTTGTAATGATTTTCATTGTGATAACTGCTATACAAAAAATAAATAAATAATAATAATAATTTGAGTCAATTTGACGTGGTTCGTTTATTTGCTTTTATGCTACGTTTAGTTTGACTTGGGGGTATATCAGAGCTCGCGTTGAAGCTGCTTCATCGAGCAAACTCATTAAATGACTGTAAATGTCTATCTGACATAACCAACTTCTGGACAGGACAATCTCTCGAGTAAATGTGTTAAATTGAAAGTTTGAATTTTTGCAAAAGCGTAAATATCCAACGCACATGGCACCCTTTAACGTCTAATGAGACGCTTCGGTTAATGGTTAAGTTTAGGTATGGTGTAGGGTAAGGGTTAGACCACTAGGGGGCGCCTTCTGCCCAAATATATCTGCGTCTCATTTCACGTTAAAGGGTGCCATGTGCGTTGGATATTTACGCTTTTGCAAAAGCGTCTTATATGACGCTTTGGGATGAGAACGCGTTGTGAATTTACATTGAAGCCTCAGTAATCCAAATCTCCATCGTTTCATTTGAAGCATCATATCTCACTCGGAAATGCTTTGTCTCTTTGTGATGATGCATCCAGTCCAGACAGGCTACTGTACATGTCTGCAATGTTGTCTGCTCTCCGGGGAAGCTCAGATGATCACCAAGGACTCCAATGAAAGGTGTTAAGTAGAGTAGAGCTTTTAGTGCTGTATGAAATATATTGCCAAAAGGGCAATATGCCAAGGTTCAACCTCAAAGCTTCACCATTGCTTGTAAAACTGATTTTTTTTTTATTTATTTTTTTATAGATTTTGTACTACAGGCTTCAAAAGTCTCATCCAGTATGGAAGCTGATCAACGACAGTGACCAGGTAAACTGTGCAAATATGATTTCAGAAATAATCTTTTATTTCCGTCTGCTAGGCAAGGGGCGAAGCAATCAATTGGTATGGCACAGAAAACAGAAAACAAATACACACACTCACTCACACACACACACACACACACACGAATAAGCAGTAAATTATGGAGAGGATAATAAGAATGCAGGGGAAAGATGGTGCTCATGCTGAGGGCCCCAATGCTGTGGTTCTGAGAATGACTTAATCAGTCATCTGCAGACAGCAGGAAACTCTGTGACAATGTGATTTATATCTCCTTCCTTTCTTTCTTCACTCCTTCGCCTGTCCCCCTTTCTCCTCCATCACTTTGCCCCCTCTCTCCCTCAATTGCACACCCCTTGTTCTGCGTCTCCTCACCTCACCTCTACCTATCTGCTCATTTCTTTAGTGGGAATAAAAGCACAAGAGAGAATGAAGAGGAGATGTGAGAAGATAACAAAAGCAAATGAGCAAAGAGGAAACTGAAAATTGTCTTGAAAAGAACTAATAGCTTTTTTTAATACAAACTTAACTCATTAAAGATGATTTAATCGGGAAGTTAAAATAATAATTTAAAAATGTTTCAGGATAAGTAATCTTCTACTAAATCAGGTAGTAAAACTGAAATGGTGTTCCAGATATCATTTTGTCATTTAAACTATGAGGTGGCGATGGGTCCCTGAGCAAGACACTTAACCCCTAGTTGCTCCAGAGGCGTGCGACCTCTGACATATATACTGTAGCAATTATAAGTCGCTTTGGAAAAAAGCGTCCGCTAATGAATGAATGTAATGACAACAAGAATTAATCAATTATTATTATTGAGTGACTTTGATTGCTTTAGATAGCATTTTCACTTTTGTTTTATGTAGTAATATGCAGCAAAGTATTTTTTTTTACTGTTACATTTTTCTTTTATTTATTTTTATAGTTTGGTTGAGGATAAGGGCATGTCATGCAACCGATCCATATTGACATCTGCCCAATTTGGCTGTTTCTGGTGACAGTTGAAAAAAAAAATGAAAAAAATATATATATATATATATATATATTATTGATTGGTTTGATTGGATATAAAACATTTGATGTCAACAACATGAGATATTACTTAAAAACATTTTAATGGAATTAACTTGGGAAACGGTTAAAAATAATAATACTAATAGTTATATTAATAATGATGATGATAAAAGCCTGTGCACTGGAGTAAAAGATGAAAAACAGCATGAACAATGAAGAGACATCTCTCTCTTTGTTTACCCTCAAACATGAAGGAAAATTATGTTGGGGTGTTTTTCGAGATCAAAACTGCTTAAAAGTGTCATTTAGCCACAGTCAGTCAAGTAGATCATGTGCGTCATTATTGTGTAACAAACTTGCTTCCATTCCATAAAAAGCATAAACTGTTGAGAGTTGCAAAGGATTAAACATACTCCCCAGCTAACAAAAAATGATGTTAGAACGTTTTGCTAACATTCCCATTAGGTTAGGAAAACGTTATTTTGTAATGTTTTTTTAGTCGTTGGAAATGTCCAGTTTTTTTTTTAATGTATTCAGAACGTTTTTTCTTGGTTAATGTGAACGTTAAAGGAACATTCCATTCACTAATTTCGGATTTTTTTTTATTTTTTTTTGGATGTTCACATCACCCTGATGTGGTTGGCCCATCCATCACCAGGCTTACACACAGATACTCCAGTGGAATACTGTGGTGGAAACTGTTGTAGCTTACCTGAAGGAAATGACAGAGAACCTGCTAACTCCTGGTTCAGCCATAAGGCGATTTTCATCTAACCCAAACCAAAAGACGGTCTTTTGGACCTCTTCTGCCCTGCTTACCCCTTCGGAGAGGCCCAGGAATTCAGCAACATACTCCTCTGTGTGCCGTCCGTCCTGGAAACAGATCAGCTTCGAATTGTTGGAGTTGGAAGGAGTGAGGAAAATACCCATCTTGTTACTTTCGTGTAGGTCTGTCTGCAGTGACCCTCTTTCTCTTTCTTTTTAGGTCCGTTCTTCTGTTGCGGGTCGTGGTGGTAAGAAGCACGAGGAAACAGGAATTTAATAAACAAAATGTCAGGATACACAAAAACCACGCTATACACATACAAGAATGGACAAGGAGTGAGGGAGAACACTGGGTTGAAATAATACAGATTAGGGAAACAAGGCACAGCTGGGGCAAATGAACTAAACACAGGTGAATGAACTGAACACTAACGAGGAGCGGGAAAACTGAGAACAGGACTGAACCAAATACACAATGACGGGGGGAAACTCAGTTACAGGACAGACATAACTGTATCATAAATTAAGACAAGGCACATTTTGTATAACAGATATAAGTGATCTCTGACATCAGTGTATGTTGACCCAGGAACGCGTCTATCTCTGAAAAATCATTGTACCTGAAATGTGTTTGTATATATATATATATATATATATTTATATAATATTCATGTAACCATTTTGTTGTGGTAAATGTGAAAAATTGGCCGAACATGATTAAATGTGGTTGGGTTTTTCTCATTCCGGTCTGTAATTGAATTGATTGAAGTAAAAAAAAAATAACAACATGCTATATTTTCAGTGTGGAGAGGAAAAACACAAGGAAAAGCACATAGTTGGGAGGGAGGGTTTGAATGAAGGAGAAAAAGAAAGTAGGACTGGTGAAAAATGAAAAGCACCTCCTGACATGTGATTTATGTAGCAGTGAAAGGCCTATCCTTGTGATTAGGCACTTTCAGCAGTAAATTGGTTCTGAGGTTTAATGATGCAGAACTGAAAGTTGGGTATGTGGCACTTTGTCAGAAAGAGCTGAAAATAGAGGAAAGCTTTAGAATGAAGGCATTCCTCTCTTTTTCCCTTTGCCTGTTTCTTTTAGCTCTCGCTCGCTCTGAAAAATGGTAAAATTTGCATGATTTTGTTTGTCAGATCAACATTGCATTAAGAAAACAATTTGTGATGCCACAAATGGATCTGAACCCAAAAACATTACAGGGGAAATGACACATAAACAAAAGGAGCTAATTTGACACGGGAGGGATCAGCAGGGGGGACGGGTGCGTAACCTGCCGCAACATTAGTATGTGTGTGTGTGTTAGCGAATTAAGAAGCAAATGAGAGCAACATAACCAACCAGAAACATGCATGGGAACTAATGAGAGGGAGAGAAGGGGTTATAGGCCAATATAGTGATTGTGGAATTGCTCTGGCTTCCTAATTGAATTCTGTGGATGCAGCAGCACAGCCCTGTCAAGTAATAATGTAAAGCTAAGCAATTACCTTTGCAACAGCAGCACACAAAGGACCTCACAAACAAAGTCCTGCAGAGGTACAAAGCCAGCACTAGTCGTCGACACACATCAGAGCGTTATGGATATTGATTAGGCTTTCATTTCTCAAAAACGCTTGAGGTGGAAAACTTTGATCACTTTTCTTTTGCTTTTAACTAAATACTGTCAAACATGTTATTCTCAGAATTGATTCCCTGTTTTCATTTGTCCGTGGAAATGTAGATTTGCAAAGCTTTACAAGAGTTTTACCCACTGAGCTGCCTGCAGGCTCTTATAGGAAAAAATATCAGCTTTTTGTGGGGAAAATATGTGTACATTCCAACAAATTGTGCTTGCCTTGAACCACCTGATTTGAGGGTTGTTAATGTCTGAAGTACAGAAAAAACATTCTTTCTATTTATGCAAAATGCCTCTAAATAAAAGGGTTTAAAAACATACATTTGAATTTGAAGAAAGCAAGCCTTTTGTTTTGTATGTGAGTCTTTAAGAGCCAGGACTTTGGGCTGTGTTTGTTCTGAAGCAGGTGTCCATGAAAGCAGGAGAACACAAACCTCAGCAGACCGCGGGCGTTGTTTGTTCAGGCTCTGCGCCTAATGTTCCATAACCATGAAGCAGGACCAACCCCCCCCCCACCCCCCAACACACACACACACACACACACACACACTCTCCCCTCAGCAAAAATACCCACTTAAGGCATTCATTCACAGCTCTGTTCACCAAGACTTCACTGATGCTCCGAGAGCCAGGCCAGGGCATGATTTACACACACCATCAACCCAAATAAAAACTCTGATTACAACATTCTCTCTCACACACACACTCCCTCATTCAGTTTCTCTTTCATTTTGATTAGCTCCCCGGGGTCTCCATCAGACTCTAATCAGAGGCGGATGCATGCACAGCACACATATACAGGCCAACACCTGCATACAGCCCTTTTCTCATATAACTCAGTCAATGCCTCTGATTAGTTGTTCAAACCAAATCCACCAACCAGCAGCTTCTTTAGTCAGAGGTCAGATAGGATGACAATGTGAAATGCTGTGGCATAAGTAAATGCTGGAGATCATTTTTACGGCCTGATGGCTCTAAGTAAGTTTTTGTATAGATTTTTGCAAACTCAGTGGTGTGACAAAACAATTTCCGCAAAGTTTGTAACCAAACTTGATTTGTTGAGACGCTATTGGCAAATGCCTTTGAGTAAGAGAGCTAAAGAAATGTATTGATTTCATCCTTACAGCATTATGAGTTTCAGGCTTAGAAACGCACCACCTTTCAACGTCTGATGAACCTGGTGGTTTCAGGCCTTGAAGGGTGTGCAATGTATTTAGACGATCTTGTAGTGTTCAGCGATAGTTATAGCTCTAAAACATTTGAGTGCAGTTCTGATACGTTTGACAGAGGCAGGACTGACGGTAAACCTGGCAAAATCTGGCTTTGCTCGGGCTACAATAACTTACCTTGGTTAAGGTGGGGAATGGTGAGGTTCGCCCAATAAATGCCGTAAATGCAGGCCATTCATGATCATCCTGCACCTACTACGAAAATAGAGCTTATGCGCTTTTTAAAGGAGAACTCTGGAGCAAAATCAACCTTTTGTCTAATAAAACATTGGCACCTATCAACCGTTCCCTGAGATTTGTTTTTTTTGATAATCGAATGTAAAGAGTTTTATCTCTAAAAACTGTTTAGCGTATGATGCTAGTAAATGGGGGCATATAAAAAGTAAAAAGAAATCGCTAGTTAATACCACTAACAAGGCTCAAAATAGCCCCACACTAACACAGCAACATAATGAGGGTCCCTAAATACAAAACGAAGCATTGAGAACTTTGTTAGTGTACAGACCGTTTAATAAGAAGATACTTTATAAAGACAGCCCACTTCGTGTACAAAGTTCTCAATGCTTCGTTTTGCATTTAGGGACCCTCATTGTGTTGCTGTGTTAGTGTGGGGCTATTTTGAGCCTTGTTAGTGGTATTAACTAGCGATTTCTTTTTAGTGTTATACACTAAACAGTTCTTAGAGATAAAACTCTTTACATACGATTACCATGAAAACAAATATCAGAGAATGGTCGACTAGGTGGTTCATTTTGCGCCGGAGCTCTCCTTTAAGTTTAGTGAGTTGCTATGTTTCTTTTTGTAGTAACTTCTCCTCTGTTGTTTCTGATATTTTGAAAATATTTTGTAAAATTAGTTTGGTCGTCAAAATATGTGCTGGCTTTTGACAATGTAAAGTCTCTGCTGTGCTCTTCTGTCCTTGCAGCTTTGAAAGGTCCTTCTCTTTACTGGTCTACAAAAATACATCATCCCTACAGCACTCTATTGCACAGATTTACACACCTTCAAATTTGAACATGAACTTTAAAACTTACTAATATTAAACTCACAGCTAGCCAAAGAATGAATTTTCTAACTTTCAGTAATTCATTTTCGATATTCCACATATCGCTCCCATCACAGATGACCCTCAATCTTATTCCTCAGTCTTCCCATCACAAGAACAGATGAGTGGTATCTTTGAGTGAGAGGCTGTCAGAGCCTCACCGCCAGAACTGCTAATTCAATTTGATCAGTGAGAACATCACCACACACCTTTCGACTCACTATGATCATCTGCCAGCAGGAATACTGATCATCTCCCTTTGTCGCACGGATGAGTCTTCGTTTCATTTGAGGCATGAAGATAGTGAGCCATTTTTTCTAGACTTTCTCTTTTTTTCCTGGAAGTTTTATAGTGTGTCATAGTTTCAGGTTGTCTGAGACTTGAGAGCAGATCTGTGAGACGCGGGTTCAGAAGCGTGTTCTCTCATGAGAGGATCTCACAGGTATGAATATGTATCAGCAAGATGGCAGACATGCAGTTTCTTTAGTTGGCCTAAGAAAGCCTCGCTTGCAGCAGCACTAACACAGCTCTGGCTCCAAGATCTCAGAGCAGAGAAAAGAAAAAAAAAACTTCAAAAGCATATCTACAGTGATACAGCTTGTACCAGACAATCCTAAGGAGGAAGTTTCTGGTGAGCGCTTCATTTTCACTTTTATTCGTACTCGTTTTTCCTACTTTCCCTTAGCCCCCTATATCACGCAGAGTAAGTCTTGCCCATTGCCTGGGTCTCTTTAATCATCAACGCTAGCACTGAATAACTAAATTGAACATCCCTAATACCGCCTGTTGTAGCCAGCTGGCTCGAACCCCAGGCTTTGGTCGTGTACTAACTACAGAGCAGCTTTTTTCATGATGTAGTGCTCTTGCATGTTGAGAGATGGTTCGTTTTTATGCATGGCGCCTAGAGATAAGGGTCTTACTGCTTGAGATTCTCCAAAATCTCTCCATGTCAGAGAAAGGAGAGGGGAAACATGTCCCAGAGATGAATAACTTGTGTTGGAACAGCTAAATCTGATGTATCAACCTCAAATATTTAGTGTTTTTTCTTTCTTTCTAATTTTTTTACAATTTTAGATGCACTGTAAAAAAAGTTGCTGGCTTAAATTTTTATGTACAATCGACTGAGTCATTTCAACTTAAAGGGTTTGTTCACCCCAAAATGAAAATTCTAACAGTAATTACTCACCCTCATGTTGTTCCAACCCCGTAAGACTTTCGTTCATCTTTGGAACACAAATTAAGGTATTTTTGATTAAATCTGAGAGCTGGATCACCCCTCCATAGGCTTCAAAGGGATTGAAACTTGCTGGCCCTGAAAAGTTAAAGGGTTAGTTCACCCAAAAATGAAAATGAAGTCATTAATTACTCACCCCCATGCTGTACCAACCCCGTAAGACCTTCGTTCATCTTCGGAACACAAATGAAGATATTTTTGATTAAATTTGAGAGCTGGATCACTCCTCCATAGACTTCCTAAGGGACTAGCACTTGACGGCCCATAAAGTCATTAAAGAAAATGTTTAAATATTCCATGTGCCTACAGCGGCTCAATTATAAGTTTATCAAGCAACGAGGAAACTTTTTGTGCGAAAAAAAACATAAATAACGACTTTATTCGACATTCCATTACTTCCTTATGGGCCTTGAGACGAGAATTGAAGAGATTTCCAGAACGCATGCACGAGAACTGAGCTGAGGACGTTCTTCTTCGACTAAGTCAAGGCCCATAAAGTAATGGAATAGTCGAATAAAGTCGTTATTTATGGGGTTTTTTTCGCATAAAAAGTATTCTCGTCGCTTCATAAACTTATAATTGAGCCGCTGTAGGCACATGGAATATGGAATATACTTTAAAAATTAGTTTGTTTTAGTCTATTTAGTTTCAGTGCAAGTATTACTTTGGAGCATTTAGACTTGATTTCACAGAGCTTTATGGCTTATGTAGAGCACAGCAGAGGGTCTCTTTCAGAACCACAGAGCCACAAGAGGAGCAGTGGACTAAGTGGCCTTCTGAAAATGGCTTTATGAGTTATGATCGCTTCAGGGCAAAGCTTACCAACCCTCAGGAATACCAATTTTATTAAAATGAGTTTTGGCATTCTATCTTTTCGACTCATTCTGGAAATGAGAATGAAAATGGAACATAAAAAGTTAGTGTATGAAAATGCAAGAGTAAAATCAAAATGGATCAACACATACAACTCTTGTGCAAATACTGAATCGTTTTGCTGATGAATTACCAGAGTATGGCTATAATTTACATTTTGTTAGAAGCTAACAGAGACAAAACTCTGTATTAGTGTATTATCAAAAATGTATTAGTTATTATTAGCAATATTAGTTATATGATGGGTTAAATATTTTCACTAAATCAAAATGATATAGCTGATTATGAACTAGATAGTTTGATTAAATAATGTTCTATATGCATCTTATATTGTTCTAATTCTAATCTAATTAATGTTCTATATTCTATATTCTTTTTCATTTTGTTCTTTATTTCATTTTATTTTATTATACATCTGACCTCACAGCCATGACCTATCTTTAATTATTATTCATTCATGCTAACAACCTTGAGATAAAATAGGTATAGGCCAAAATTTATATTGAAAAGCATCATAATTTTGTAGAAACAATGTCTGGGAACGAGACTGGAACATAAAAGGAAGTAGTGCATAAAAGTGCTGGAGTGAAATCACACAGCTTACTCTGTATCAATTAATGATCTTTTGTGAATCTCGAAATTACTGTTGACTGAAGCATTCACTTTGTAGGAAGCAATCAAATTAATCTTTTCAAAAGTATACAATTTCATTAAATGTTTTCCTAGCAGAGGATAGACAGACAGAGAGAAGGAGAGCGAGAGAGTAAGAGAGAAGGAGAAGGCAAAGACAACAAAATGCAAATGTGAGTAATTTGATCTGAAATATCAAAGATTTATCAATATTTATCAACCTCAAGAAATTAAAAATATACATGATGTACTCTGATTTACATGCACAACTTGAATCAATATGAAATTAGTTGTGGCCCAATCGAGCCATGGATTGTATTTGAAATGAAAAGGAAGTGACTTCAAATCAAGGGGATTGGGGCAGAAATACAAGACAACTACACGTTAACACATACACACACACACACACACACACACACACACGCTTATTTCACTCTTTGTCACTGGCTCAGTCAAGCACCTGAGGGATGATGAAGAGGGAGCCAGAAGAAACAGTATGCATAAAGGAAAAGAGGAATAATCAGATGAGTGCTGCTCCACAGGTGGGCGAAGCCATTTAACTGGATCAAAAAGAGGCTCTACCTGATCTAACTTTAAATATGCCAGTAAAGAAGATGATTACCCACACTGAGGCTCCACTGTTTTGCTGTAAGGCTAGCATTATGGGTTTTGATTGGTTTATTCTGAGTCTATAACAGATGGGCTCTGGCTTTAATTTTGATTTTATGTTTTCATTTTTATGTTTTTTGAGTTAGGTATGAATCTGTAGAGTAGCATTGTGTGGTAAGACACTCCTTACAAACAACAAGTTCAACCCCAAATCAGAAAAAGTTGGGAAATTTTGTAAAATGCAATAAAATCAAGAATCTGTGATTATTTCATTATATTTAACCTTTTATGTCTCTGGATTAGGGAATCCAGAGAAATCTCAGTCTGTGTTGGTTAAGGCAGTAAACCTCTGTTGAATGTGTGTGACCTTTGAGCCCTCAGATGGTATTGCACAAGATGCTACTCTGGCAAATCCAGCCACATGTGGTCAGGAGTAATTTGGAAAACCATTTTCACTGAACACAGTCTGACGCTGCATCAAGAAATGCCACTTGAAACTCTGTTACGCAAGGATAAAGATTTACATCAATTCTTTGTGGAGATGCCGGCAAGTTCTCTGGGCCTGAGCTCATCTCAGATGGTCTAGAAGAAAGTGGAAATGGAAATATGGTCAGATGAATCCAAGCTTCAGCTTGTTTTGGGAGAAAATGGAATCGAGTTCTCAGTCCCAAAGACGAAAGGGACCAACCAGACTTTCACCAATGACAGGTGCAAAAGCAAACATCAGTTCTGGTATTGAGATGTATCATTGCAAACAGTATGGCTAACTTGCATTATTGTGAAGGTACCATTGATATGGAGGCATATATTTGGATTGTACAGAGACATAAACTGCCATCAAGATGACATCTTTTCCTAGGAAGCAAAACAATGCCAGGCCTCATTCTGCACGTGCTACAACATTCTAGACACTCTGCACCATAGAAGGGATGTGCCTGCCTGTTTGACCCATCATGAAAATTGGGAATCAGGCAATATTGATCACAGACTGTTGAGCTGTCTTGTATCAGACAAGATTGGGCAAATATTCCACTAGCAAAACTAGTATTCTCAACTCCCAAATGATTAAAAAAAGCGAGGAAAGGTGATGTGACACAGTGGTAAACATGTCTCTGTCACAGATACAGGGTTGTATACTTTTTATTAATTTTAAGGAAAGCAAACTTTAGGAAAAGTATACTTCGATAATGTCGGATGTAGTCGACGGTCGACTGAATGGGGATAACCTTTGAAAACGCCACTAATGCTGCCACCTTCCAGTGACTAGACAAAAGCCTCCTGATGACCCAGCAATTTCAAGGCGGGGAAGGACAGGGCTTAGGCCAGGGAAGTCACTGCTGTTCCTACAGGACCACTGGAAAAGCGTTCCCCGAACATTGGAAGGAAGGGACACTGCGGAAGCCACATCCAACCCGGAGGGAGGTAACGTGGAGAATACACTTATGAACTGGGCAGATGACCGGGCAGTATGACATATGGAATGTCACTGGGGTGGCTCCAGCCTATGACGGGAGCAGACTCGGGCTCACCAAAGGGAGCCGTATCGTGGAAAAGAACACATATGGGGTCACCGTAGGGACCGCAACATATGGACCCAGCCTAACACAGGTTTCCACACTGCTTATGAGTGGTAGGCCTAACACCAGACGTTCTGCACGTCCGATGTCAGAAGGGTGGGGAGGAACTCAACAGGGTATGGTTAAAGGTAACTCAACTGGAGTAGAAGGCGCACATATCCAGTCCATAGGAGGGGAATGGCGCAGCAAGCCGACACTTGAACCGGGCTCATAGTGAAACTGGCGGTTCAAACTAGGTGTCACCCAGCCCCAAACTCTAGAATCTGTAAGCAAAACACTCTGTCAACGCCCAGGCCGAGAACACACTCATTATAGAGGAGTTCTATAACACCATCTCTGAATTTTTCACCAAATTGAAGGCAGCCACCATCACTGGGCCAACTTTGCTTGGAAACAGCCTCCCCTCTCTGCTGAATCTAACAGATAAGAGTTGGTCTGAGGACTAAGGCTTGCGTTCTGTACACGTCCAACCGCTATGAAGCGGACGGACAGAGAAAGCCAGGGCAGGGTCTGCCTCCTCCTGGGCAGCAAATGCACCCGTGTTGCTCTTTCAGAAATGGGACACGTCACCAGTGCTGGAGCACACAGGAATGACTGCGGCAACACTGAATTCCGAGAACTGAAAAACAGTGAAGCACTCACTTTTTCGACCTCAACCAGCCATCAAAACACACAAACACAAAAACCTGCTTTGCGACCACCGCTGCACTGCACTGTACAAAAGTCTTTACAAAAGAACACTGACACACTCGCTTGCTGAAATCAACAGCACTCTTCAGATACATCATTAAATACTTCCGTATTTATACCCTTGTACGGGGGAGGAGTGTGTGATGGGAAGTACATTGGCTCGTTCAATAGTACTCGAAGAACAGGCTCTCTGACGCAATCCCCATTTAGTCGACCGTCGAATACGTCCGACGTTATCGACTGCAAGGGAACTGCTATTCTAATAACAATTTCTTTCTGAAAAAACTTACAACAAATTACGTCATGACTGATGATTCAATAACCATACTGTAAAAAAAAATTAGTTAAATCTTGAATAACGTATAAAAAAGTTAAAAATTGCTTAACTTATAAATAATTAAATATGTTGTCATAACTTATTGCTCATGTCATTTTTTACAGTGCAGTTTCACCAGGCACTAAATGTTAAGAGAAATATTTGATTTGTCATTTTTTTTCATCCCAAATCTAGCTCTCAGAACTAAATATTGCAGACAGCACGTGCCAATAAATAGTGCTATCAGCATGTGCAATTCATTCTTGGTGAATTCATTCCCACCCTCAGTGCACAATTACAATGTGAGCAATAACAGCAGAGAAAACAATTTGCTTATTAACCCTCTAAAACCTGCAGGGAGTCCACTTCATTGATCATATCTTTCTGTCTGTCTGGACATGATGAGGAAATGTCTAATGTTATTAAAAAATTAAATCAAGGAATCATATAAATAGCTCAAAAATAATTCATAGTAATAAGAATGTGGCTTAATGCTGCTCTGAATAGATAATTTTCTCAGTGATTGTGGTGGGTGGTGTCGGTGAGATACCATCACCAGAGGGTGCAAGAATGAGTAAGGAAGATATGTACACTGTCTCCTCCATACTGTGCATTTAGTAGCGGAGATAGTGTTGTCCTACAGCTTTGATACATGCTAAACAGACTCTGAGTGGCCCCCACAGGCGATGAGCGGCAAACAGTGGCTCCCTACTTCAGTGGCATATTAAATAAGGGGCTGGCAGGGCACTAGACTATGAGGGGTATGTAGTGTTTTCTGTCTTACTGCCTCATAGTTACTGTAGAAGAAATGAATAATGAGGCAAAAGTTTGGCTCCATTAGCTCCAGAAAAGTGCAAAAAAAAGTTTTAAATTACATAACTCGTCTGTGATTATAATTGGCTCCAAAGCTTAGTGATATGCAATATGGATTTTTTTTCGGTCATATCAGAACTAATATAGTGCATGTCATGGATTACATAAAATACACTCCACTTCAATGTAAATGCTTGAAGCTTCTCGATTCCTCTTGTTTTTCACTATATCTGTGATCAGAGCATCTTATCTTATTTCTCATGTGTCATCACTCCCTGTTTATCATATTTCTTTCTTTTTAATGTGAAATTTTGTATTAATCAGGAAGTTTGGTTGGTGTAGAGAAAGTGGCTGAAGAGGGAGTTTATTCTGTAACATCTGCTAATTATCCCCACTCTCTAGTTCATAGTCTGTTTGATCTGCTGTCCTGTGGAGTATGAGCACATGGCAACAGGTCTGCCAGCAGAGAGGCTGTATTTGGGGCACGGGAGGGCAACCATTGCACACACTACTTACCCTTATGGCTCTCCCTAAAGGTAGCCTGGCTTACCAGATATCTATGGATCCTCGTCGAGATTGTCACCAAATTTAAAAATAAAAATAATAATTAATTTGAGCCTTTCAAAATCTTTAGGAGGCTGTAAACTCACCTCTGATCAAGAAAGGCACAAACCAGGCTTTACATTAGCCAAAGAGGGACATACCTGTTAATTCAAGCTTCGCCTTTCGCGTTTACGTTTGAGTTAACACTCATGGAAGAGGTCGAACTGGAAGCCATGTTAATCTTGGACTACATTGGCCACCATAGAAGTTAAAACGAAATCGGAATTGAGAGGAACAGAAACTAATATTCACTGGATGGTCATATACCTTTTCACCGCTAGATGGGGGTAAACATCACACAGTGTAGCTTTAAAAAAACAGACCCAACACAGTTTGAGTTAGAGTTTAGAGATATGAATCACCAATCCGTTTAGTGCCAGTGAGACACAGCAGAGCAGAGCTCCTCCTTTCCAGAGCAGACAACTTGTACCTGAGAGAGTTAATTAGTGCAAATGCGCAGTTGTGTTATTGGGCCACTGCTGGCAATGAGAGGCACCATTAACACAAAACCCCAGTCCCTCAGATCTGAGCAGTGAAGCACTTCTCATTTGAAATGAAGGTGTGTTAACCTTCACTAAATTTGACATGTATTATGCCATTTTTTTTTTTTTTTTTGAGGTGGGTAAATAAATACCAGTTCAGCCACAATCCTCCTCCAGGCAAGCTCCCTGTCATCCAAAGTCTAAAAAGTCTTGAGTTTTAAAAGCCTAAAGTCAAAATCCAGATCTCAAAGACACTAGTAATGACAAAGCTGTCATTTCTTGGAATTAAATTTAATTTATTATTATTCCCATGACATTATCTTACAGATGAAAATATGTTTGGCTCTACCAAAATAAGAGTGAATAAAAAGCATCTTAAACATGTATGAACAATCAAGTGCCTGTTATTTGTTATTACTTACATTACAAAGTATGAATACATAAATACAATTCAAGATTTTACACTTTAAATAGATTGAAAAAACAAAACAAAACATTATTGCATGTCCACACTACAGCTGAGCAAGTCCAAACTCACTCTACCCTACTAACAACACAGAAAATAAAATCAAATAAAACAGGGATGTCTTCCCCCAAACTGGTGAACACTGCTAAATCCATTAAGAGATGCAATAGCTCAAACACATGCTGTATTTCTGCACCAAGTAATCATGTCAATTTGCTTTAAAAAAAAATATAATGAAAAAAAAATAATAATCTGAATTTTATCATGAATTATTCTGAAGTTTTATGTACATTTTGCTTAGTCAGTTTAACTTTGCTCAAGGATATTTCCCCTAGTTCTTCATTAATAAAACCCTTTGAATACTTGCTGGGTAACTATAAAAATATGCTAATTATGCTTATTACTAATTGAAAAAGGCATTAACATTCTAATTTGACTTCAGGTTATGCTTAGTTTCAGCCAACTGCTGAATGGGCTCAACTGCTGATAAATCACAGTGCGGTAGGGCAGGAGAGGATCATCTGGGTGTTAATGCGGGGAGACGATGGCTGTATAAAGAATGGAATGGTAAACAACAGGAGAGGTTCATCTGTGTGTTAATGCATAGAAATGGTGGCTGTATAAAAAAAATGGAATGGTAAACAAAAGTAAAAAGTCTTGCAATCTTTGAATTGACACTGCAACACAGAGATTAAACAAAAATAAATCACTACTCAACAGGAACTTTGGCTGAGAGGAGAACCTAAACATCAGAAAGTTCACAGCACAATTGGAGGATATTTCATGTCAGAACTATAGTCTTTTTCATTCTCATTTCCCCTCTCATTCTGACCAGAACTAGCTGATTGGTCCAGGGTGGCGCTGAAGGTCCTGGCTGTGGAAAAGAGGGTGTAGTAGGGGGTGGATCTGCAGAGTGCTGGCAGCAGCAGCAACAGCAGCAGCAGCCATGGGCATTGGACTGAGCATCGTTGGGAGCAGAGAAGTGGAAGGCAAGGGGTGGAGAGTTATCCCAGGAACATGATGGTGAGGGTGAACTGGGTGGAAAGATGAGGCTGGGATCAGGTGGAGGGGTTGAGCTGCCAACATAGTAGCTGGCGGCACTGAAAAGAAGGCAGCAGGAATTGGATGGGCAAATTGGGGCTGAGAGAGGGTGGGGTGAAGGGGTGAAAGCAGGGCAACAGGTGAAGAGTGAGGAGCAATAGAAGAGGGTGGAGAAGAGGGCTGTAGTATGTTGTATGCTAGACAGGCTGAAAGTGTAGTCTGGTCAGGTGGCTCTGCAGTTGGTACTGGTAAATGGCTCATGTCCACAGATACTTGCTCTTGTAGGTGCTGCTGCTGCTGCTGCTGCATGTGCTGCTGGGCCTGGAGCTGAAGCAATTTGTATTTCTCAATCTCATCATTGGTGAAGGTAATTGGTTGCTCAGAAATGGGAGGGGTGGTGCATTTTGGACAGTGAATCCCTGCAATTTCTGCATTGTCTGCTTGGTCTCTGATGTTAAGTGTTTGCGATGAAGTCTTGTCTGGACCCAGAGCTAAAGTAGAACTGATTTCTGTTGATCTATCCTCCTTGGCAATTTCAAGACAGGCATGGGATGCACTGTAATTTTGCCCATGTGTTTGTGGTAAGTGTTCTGAAGTCTTACTCTCAATTTGAGGTATAACTTGTTGATTTGACGGGACAGATGAAGATGTTGGAAGCTGGTTACTAATACTGGCACTTGCATCTTTATTTATCCCTATTTTTCTGGCCCCTTTCTTAATAGAGGGTAATTTACCAATTAGCGGAAGTGAGAGGGTGACATTTGCTTTCTTTACTTTAGGATCCTTCTCAACCAACTGGTCTTTTGGCATTGGCTTAGATTTATGAGTATCATCTTCCTTCCCTATACCTGATTGTAAGGAACTAGACTGAGCTACATTGTTACTTGTAGCTAATGCGGGTGAGTGACCCCTCTTTCTAAGAGGAGAAGATTTGGTCTTGACCAATCTCTCAGATGGCCACCCAGAATGACTGCAATGTTTCTGGCTCTGTCCCGTTGGAGATGGCCTAATATGGGAATTAGACAACCAGTCCCCATTAAGATCAGAGATGCTAATGCTACTAGAGGGACTGGGGCTACGAAAGGACACTGGCTTGTTATACCACTTGTCTTCACTTCTTTCTGAACTTGACCAAGGACATTCTTCCCTCTCCTGGTACCTCCTACCTACAGGGCTAAGTCTTTCATACCACCAATCCCTGACATCCTCTTGAGGTTCAGGACTGTCATAGACTCTATAAAACAACTGCCTGCCTGTATGTTGAGTTCTATGCTCTCTCTGTTTATGCTCCTCAACAATTTTTTTGTTTCTTCTGACGCTGTATCTCTCATGCTGATCTGGGCTGTTATAAACCGTTGAATATTTCCTTTTATTGTAGATGTAAGAGTCTGTGTAATCCCAGCTGTCTCCTGTATGTCTGAAATCTCTGCATGGGCTATTACTGTAGTGAGGAACAATGTAAGAGGGACTTCTAATGCAAGACCTGGGCTGACTGTGCTCCTTTCTCAAAGGGTATGGATAGTTTGATCTTGGTGAGGCGGAGCGTCTACCCATGTGGTACACAGGCCATTCTCCATCTGAGGTCAAGTCTGACAGGCCACTCCACGACCCAGATTTGTCACTGTTGGGAGTAGAGGCAGCATCCCTCTTTGACTCATAGGTGTTGTCATACCAGCGATAATTATCCTCTCTTCCTGTCGTGTTGTGAACAGAATATGACAAAGGCCTTCGCCTTACCAAGCGCAGTGCTGACACAAGCCCCCTCATCGTTTGACATTTCTTCCTTTTACGTGCTGGGGCGGAAAGCGAGCTTACAACGATGCTTTTGAGGCTGTGCTCTGGGGTGTCACTTTCATTTGAAGTCTCATCTCTCACTGATCTTTTCCTCTTCCCCAGCTTGTGCCTCCTCTCAGTGCATTCTTGCTTGTATTGTGACTTGTCGGTTGGAGTGCATTGGAATTCAAAGTGTCCTCCAACTTCTGTCTGCGAGCTGGTTTTGAATGCGCACCCCGCTTGCCGGATCTTGACAGCATCTAATTTATACCTACGATTTTTCCCCTTTCTCCTGTGTTTCTGTTTCTTTGGTTTTAAAATGCTTAATTTATCTTCTGGAACATCCTGTGTTTGTGGCATAGCTCTGTCATTCTGGCCAGTGAGCTTGTCAACAACACCAAGATCTGTCCCTTTTGTGCTTTTGTCTCTGTCCTCCTTGTGTTTTATGTAGTAGTAGAGAGGGTTACAGCTGTAAGATACGCGTGGCTTGTCAGAAGTGTACTGCACCAGCTCAAAAGGCCATTT
This sequence comes from Pimephales promelas, assembly GCF_016745375.1. The sequence goes on along the minus strand of NW_024121222.1, from coordinate 5,271,194 downwards.
TGTCACACTTCCGTCCTTGCTGACTACATTGAGGAAAGAATCTATATTTTCATCCTTGCACACTCTGTGTATTTTATACTCTTCTGTCTCTTTTTCTGATACACAGTCCTTCCCATTATGCATAGTACCCAGTTCGCAGATTTTCTGTGTATGGTGGTGTGAGCCTTTGAGTATTTGGAGTTGGCCTTGGGCCATGGTACCCTGTCCATCTGTGTAAACAGTAGGGCCGGGGCACTTGAGGCATTCTCTCCCCTCTGATCCCGCATAAGCCCGCTCTGCTCTGGGCCTCTGCCCCCCATCATGCAATCTGTCCTCTGAACCAGCTGGCTTCCAGTTTGCTCCAGGACTGTGTGTGTCAGGACACCCCAGCTTCTCTGGGTGACTTGTGCTGTAGTTTGCCTGAATTTCAGAGCTCTCCACATGTTTTGCTTGTGCTTCCGTTTGAGGTGTTTGAGAGTCTTCATCCACCCAGCCCAGAGTCAGTGGATCATGGGACAGATCATGGTCATCATTATTTGGGGTTCTGGGTGAGCATGAGCCAGACCACAGGGCTTCCAGGGCGAGTCTGTGCTTGTGGCGCTGGAGCTCTTGATAGTCACTGGCCTCCTCAAGTCCATCACTAAACACAGAAGCACAGGAGTCAAGCTTTAGTTGAGCTCGTCTAGAGAAACAGAATGAGACTCCTGCCCTAGGGCTCCGGTGTCCTGCAGAGGATTTTGTTGGTAAGGGGTGTTTTTCGTGGCATGGCTGTTGATGTGTGGGCATACGAGTGGACGACAAGCCCTTCAATGAGGTGTTTGTAGAGATAGGATTTGAGTTTTGAACCAAGGACCCTGTTGGTTTTGTGTCAAACTTGCCGCTGCCAGCAGAGAGGATTTGAACAGGATCCTTATCCTTGTTTGTAGACCTTAACTTTGGACCTTTTCTGTCATCACTGTTGGCAAGAATGGAAGACAGTGTTATAATTAGGCAGTGCTGAAAGATCTCAAATCTCTTTAAATCTAATATAGTGCATGCATTATATAAAGAATGCATTTACAGCACATACTCACATTGAGACTAAATATATTATGATTTACCTGTCTCTTTGCTGTTTGAGTTGTGCAAGCTGGTGCAGTCGTTTCAGAGCTCGTTTCTGTTTTTTCTCATCTTTCCAGGACTTGGAGGAGACATTGCGTGCAAATTCTCTCTGCTTCAACTCTTTCAGCCTCTGTAAGACAAAACAGACAGATGATAATGAGAGATAAGAAGTTCTGAAAACTTAAGGCTTTCCTTGAAAACAGCATTTGTTTGGCTTGGATAAAGACCATAAAGAATGCATATCCAGGAGGAAAAAATAAACTTAAATTCAGGTCTAACCTGGGGTTCAATTAGGGCAGAACAATCCAAAACAGCCTTACGACACTTTTGATTAAAAAAAAAAAAAAGATACAAAAATATCTCTTTCTAACGCTTCTGTTAAAACTACAGTCAATCAATTTCCCACATAAAAGGCTGGAAAAGGCGCAGACCACATCGATGGATGCCTGTCTGTATACTGTATAACTTCATCCCTTTAGGGTAGAGGAGAAAAAAAATTGAAACAATGAAAACAAAATCAGCAAGTCAAGTCAAAAGACAACCACAAAACAATAAAAGTGTCAGTGGTGCCTGATTTTGTTCCGCAGACATGAACGGAAAGTCATATGATCACAGCCAAACACTTTTGACTTTACTCAGCAAGGGAATTTAAGAGAAAGCCATATTTGTCTTGACTCATGAAAGGCATTGACAATGTAACTCACTGCACCCCCTCTCTCCACAGTACACAGATGACATAGGTGTTTAATTTGGTCTGGTAATAAAATACAATCACACATGAAAGTAAGGAAAAAAAACACACAGCTGTCTTAAATTATTAGCCAAAATATGGAAATGGGCTATGACGTGTGTGTTTCAAACTCAAAGTACCTTAGGTTTTTTCAAAACTCTTGTATTTTTGTGATCACATGCATGCACAACCTATACCAAGATTTTGTTGGTGGTATGAAGGGAGTGCCAAGAGGAGGACAGTTCCCCTCTGCTACATAGTGACAAGCACTGACAGGGAAAAAACTGTATCTGTGAGACGTTAGCAAGCTAACTCCCAACAGAGGTTGCTTACTTTATACAGCAAAACACACTAATGATGCCTGCTTCTAGGGAGCCTCACAGAAGAGAGCTTGTCAGAGTTTATACACACACTCACTAGAGGAACCACAAAAATGTCAGTGTATACTCGAATAAAAACCTTCACCTTTCAAAAACAACATTGATATGATAAATTATCAAACTTAGATTTCATTTAAAAACTGTTAATTCAGTAAACAATACTTTAATTTATAAACAGATTGCTGATGATATTATAGCACACAGTTTGTTAATTCATTATCATGATGAGAGATGAATGGTTTTGATTAATTTTGTGGCGACATCACACATTTCCATACATGTAAAATGTGCTGCAAATAAGAGTCACTTAGAGAGAATGAAGTAAAAAAAAAAACACAATTTGCCTTGTCTTCAGATTCTGACCTTTGCTCATCAAAAAAAAGGCAGAATGTGAGTGCTGTTTCATTCTAAAAAAGCATAATAATACCACAGATCTGTTACAAAACCTACGTAGAGAGCAGCCTCGCTGCATAGTGGCTACATAAGAAACTGCCTTCTAAGTAGGTTGTTGCATTTAAAAGCATGACACACAGACAAGTGGAATGGAAAAAAATGCAAGGTCTTCAGGTGCGTTTTTTTAAAAGGTTTTTTTTTTTAAAGCACAATGGTCAAACGTCTATCTCGTGCAGGCTTACATGGACAAATAATGGAAAAGCAGTGTAGCGGAAGGCAAAAAACGAAGGCAGTATCTACCAGTTATAGAACTTTGGAAAGCACTACAATACACTGATAAAGAGTGAAATAATTTCAATAGTATTTGAAGTTAGCATGTTGCTAAGCTAACAACCTCTCTAAAAAGTAAAAAAAAAAATTCACAGCAATATATCATTTAATATAAAGAAATATAATTTTAAATATGCGCTGCACTATTTATCTATACTTTTGAGAGAATGAAATTCATTATTTGAAATAATTTATCTCTGCCTTGAAATCTTGGATTTATTTTCCATAGGCTTACTAGACATTCAAGTCTCATAGAAATATGCTAAATCCCATGTTTTAAAATAATAACCCATCAGGTCAGCCTCATTTTCTAATTAAGTGATACTCCAGAAAGCACTGCTCTCTCTCCCTCAACACAATGATGGTTTTGACAGAATGAGATGTTTATGGTATAAAACCATTCCATGACTGATATCATTGATAAGGCACATTAAAGCATATGTCTAAATGCTCTACTCATAATTAGCTTTGGATATCCTCATATCCATGATGCCTTACAATTTGGCCTACATAAGATAATTTTCACTTTCAGCGAAACATCTGTCTCATGAATAATTGACAGATAAGAAAGAACGAGATAAGATAAGAGAACAAAATAATATTTAAACCATCCAATGGAAACAATATTTTAAACTGTCAAAAATAACTCATGTACTCTGATCACACTGACTGGGCAAGAATCAAAAATATTTAGTATAGACATGTAAAGGGATTTTTAAAACCTAATTTTTGTTGTTCAGTCCTTGTTGTACTACAGTTTCTCATGTGGCATGAACTGCAACGCACAAACACACACTTTAACCCTGAGTTGGGTTGGGATTAATGAGAATTGGAGGTGATGCGATGCTCTAATTGACCTCCAACCTCCAGTCCATTAAATCAATTCTGTTGTGTGCTGATGATCAAACACTGACAGATTAATCAATGTAGAAGAACAGAGGTTTGTCTGCATGTGATGTGCAAGGATAGACCCTTTAGAGTTTTATTGACTTACATGTCTTTTTACTAGGATATAAAAAAAGCCAATTACGATACTTTTTATCAACCTTTAGCAGAGGTAGCTATTCTGAATCTTAATTCATGAGTAAAGCAGCATCTTGCATCTTCTATAGCGCCGGTCCCTTTGATATCTGCATCTCAACTACTCTGAGATTCACCAGCTGAGATAACAGACCTCAAAGGGTTTTACGTTGCTTCTAAAAATCCTAATGTTAATAGACCTTAAAGGAATCCCATCAATGCATGCAGGGTAAAGAGCCTATATCAGAGGATATAAAGGCACTATAGTGGAAACTACGGCCGATGTTCATGGCATTTTAAAGACTATAAAATGCTGTGAACTTCACATAGCATAAGGTTTTCATTAGTTCTCTTTTTCATGATTAAGCCTCTGTAAAAAAAAAATCTAAAACTGGACGTGTTTATTGGTGCTGGCCTGGTGGGATCACACCAAATGAGCGATTGAACAAACAAAGAAATTAAAAGGACAAAAAAATAAATAAATAAAAACACCCTGTTAACCATGCCGCTCCTGCTTTACTCTCATTCTCTATGAGCTTTCAAGCTGCACCACTTCTGTTCACATTATTTTAGTGCAAAATCCTGCATCTTACTCACTAACCAACCGTGATCAAGATTTTAACTAGATGCTAAATGTACTAAAAAAAGTATTTCAATTAAGTAACTGTCATTCTTTTCAGCACAAACACACTTCATATTTGAATAATATACATAAATTATATACTTTATGTAAATTAGACTTGTTACCAAATGATTGTTTTATAATTTGCAACAATTTATCTGTCACAATTTACATAGCATCCACAAGTGGTAAATGGAAGTTCATTTAAAAGGGATGCTTTTGTATTGATCATCACAGCAGTAACTCATGAAATGATGATTGAATGGAGACGAATGTTAGACGTGCCATGAATTCCTTTAGTGAACCGGCTGCAAGAACCCTTTCTCTTCTATTTATCTGTCTCTTCCTCGCTCTTATATTAAAGGGTTAGTTCACCCAAAAATGAAAATTAAGTAATTAATTACTCACCCCCATGCTGTACCAACCCCGTAAGACCTTTTGTTCGTTCATCTTCAGAACACAAATGAAAATATTTTTTTGATTAAAGTCCCCGTGAACCGGAAGTTGCAAATGATTTTTCTCCAGTGCTGTGACGTATTTCCAAGTGAAACGGAATATTGAACAGAGGGCAGGGTTTTACTCTAGCGCTCCTCCTCTCCATCTCTCGCTCATAGCAAACTAACGGTTTGAGGGGAGTGGTTAAGCGTTTCCCCACCCAAACTGTGAAACCTACGTCATCAGAAAAAGAAACCGTTCCAGACCGGAAGTAACTTTTCAGATTTTGATTGAAGATTACTAAGGTAAAACATTTTTTTTAATATATATTCACTTGCACGGATTAATTGTTCACCACAAGACTAGTAATATGCGCTAACAAAATAAATAGGTTCAATTTTGATTTCACGGGTACTTTAAATTCGAGAGGTGGATCACTGCTACATAGTCTGCCTAAGGGATTGAAACTTGACGGCCCAGAAAGTCATTGAAGAAAATGTTTAAATATTCCCTGTGACTACAGTGACTCAACTATTTAACTAAGTTTATCAAGTGACGAGAATACTTTTTGTGCAAAAAAAAAAACAAAAAACAAAAATAACGACTTTATATGAGAGTTCAAGAAATTTCCATGACGCATGCGCAAGAACTGCGTTCTTCTTCTATTAATTCTTGTTCAGTTCTCGTGCATGCTTCGTGGAAATCTCTTGAACTCTCGTCTCAGGCCTACAAGGAAGAAAAGGAATAGTCGAATAAAGTCGTTATTTTCGTTTGTTTGTTTTTTTCGCACAAAAAGTATTCTCCTTGCTTGATAAACTTAGTTAAGCCACTGTAGTCACATGGTATATTTAAACATTTTCTTCAATGACTTTCTGGGCTGTCAAGTTTCAATCCCTTAGGCAGCCTATGTAGCAGTGATCCAGCTCTCTTAATCAAAAATATCTTCATTTGTGTTCCGAAGATGAACGAAGGTCGTTGGTACAGCATGGGGGTGAGTAATTAATTACTTAATTTTCATTTTCATTTAATTACTTGATAGTTCATTTTTGGGTGAACTATCCCTTTAAGGAACAAATCTCCATGTCAAAAACAACATATGAGTCTCAAACTGTATTCTATTACAAACACATTTAATACACGCACATTACTCATAACACTAACCAATGATTCATACACAAACGCAGGTGCAATGGTAGAGTGAAATCTGGTCTGACAGCTGACACTGACTGTGAACTCGGCCTCACTGTAGATATTAGCAGATTTGCCATTTTAGCACTGGGACAAGAGCAGGCTGTTCCCTAATTGGCTGAAACATCTCTGTCCACCTCACAGAGCTCAGACATGGAGGTGTCACCTTGTAACATTTCACCAGGAACAGGCCTTCAAAGAGCTGAATTTCTTTCTGCTACTTTTTTTTTTGCACAAATTTGAAAGTCATTGTGGTTCATCTGCTCCCTTCAGTTTGGGTCACGCAGACAGCTGTCATCTTTACAAGCTTCAGTGCCAATCATGGCTGCCTTGTTCAATCATGTAACATTAAATGCAGATCTTCCTACAAAAGGGATAGTTCAATTCCTTGTTTACACTCTTGGACAAGATTCTGCTATATTATATACTGCAGAATATCTGTGACATGATTGTAATACTCGCCAAGCAGAAAACTATTGTTTACTTGTCAGTTCAGTTGAGCAGGCTTTGTTGATTATATATTTATTACTTTGGAAACCGAATGCCAGTCAACATTGCAAATTGACATATTAATTCAGAATTCAGTTGATGTATTCATATTTTGGCTGTTTTCAGTGTCTTTACATGTGCCTCATCCAACTGAAACCGGATTTATTTATTACGAATAATCCTATCTTTAGCTTTTATCCATACAGTTCCAATAAATAAAAGAAAATAGTCCAAATCGTCAAGTATTTAATGTACTTGAATTTTGGAATTTGGAAGCACATTTTAATAAAGTTGAATACATTTCATAACACTGAAAAATATAATCTTTAGCTTGAATCTCAAAATGAATATCCATTTAGATTTATTTTCAGCAGCTATTTCTCCAGTCTTCAGTGTCACATGATCATATTTATCATACAACTATTAATATAATAATATGCATATGCTTTTCAGTTGTTGTTATTATTATAATAATTATTTTGATATGGCCACCAAAATCCATTATTACTAATAGAGGATTCTAAATGGCTAATTTTAGTCTGCCTGAACACTAATACATTTCATAACAAAAATGTAATCTTTAGCAAATCTGAAAATGAACTTCATTTTTCATACTGTACATTATAACAGTGTAATGGTGAAATTAATTAATTTTATTCTAAGGGTGTATTTTATATTTGTATTTTATTTTTATTTTTTTGTACAAAAAATAGTATAGTACCAGCAATTTATCAATATTGGTATTAACATCAAAATTAGTATTGGCATCTGAAAAAAGTTAATATCTTGCATTGCAAGTCCTTTTTTTCCCCCCGTCAATTTACAAATACTGTTTCTGCAACAACACTCTTTACCCGTCCTGTTTGTCGAGTTAACCGGAGACACCTGCGTATGCATACGACTGCGAGGGTATGTGTGTGTGTGTGTGAGGTCCTTCTTCTTGCTCCAGTTTCCCTAGTTAAATCTGCTGTATTGTGACAGGCCTCCCTAGACCTCCTGAGCACATGTGAGCAACATTAGTCAGCCTGCCTCCCAGTCTAAAACCTGACACACACAACAAACAGGTGGGAATGCCTCTCTCTCTTTTACACATGAGAAAAAGCATCAAGCGGCACTAAGAAACAGAGAGAATATTCTGTGCATAATGAAGCATTGAAACGGAATAGACTGCGCACCTGTGTACGTGTGTGTCTGCGTATGTGTGTGAGTTGTCTAACACCGTTCCATCTGTCTGTTCTTCCCCTCAGGTATAGCTGGTCCTCTGATGCTTTCAAAATGAGTCATATCTTCCCCTCTTCCTTTCTAACTCGGTTTCTTTTTTTAACACTGTGCACTCTTGTACCTTTATCGGGATGTGGCAGGTGGAGATGAATAGAGCCTCAGCTGGACTGCGGAGACCCTGGAGAGCTCCAGGCGTTTGACAAGGGCAGAAGACAATAAGAGCCTACTCATCCTGACAGTCTACAGAGAGAGCAGTGCACCGCTTTCTCGGTCTCCCACTCATCCCATAGTGCACTGCACTGTGAAACAGGCAATCCCCTTCCCTCGATCTTCCTGCAGCCCACAAAACTACTTTTTTACTTTGCCTTTGTCATTGAGCGGGGTCAGTTTGCTAACACTGTCCTCCTCCTCCTCCTCCTCCTCCTGGGGAATATGAAGAGACCAAGACCATGAGAGACAGCGTGTAAGTCATTCTCGAAGGGCTATCAACAGAAAATAGAATCATTGAAAGAGTGAGCACAGTTGACTTAACTTAAAAAAGTGAGGCAAGTTCACATAACTTAATTTTTTTCCCCAATAACACACAATTTATTTACTTAATAATTTTAAGGCAATAGGTTTCCTCACTTTTTTAAGTTAAGTCAACTGATCACTTTTTAGTGTGACAACACTTTTTTTAAAAGATTTGAGTTGGCAGATTTCACAGAAAATCATGTAGTGTATGATGGTCACAAACTCAAACTTCAATGTTATTCCATTCAGTTGGAAGATATCAAAAATGTTTGATATTTTGAGCTGATTTTAGAACACATTGTTTTCAATGGTCACATGTCTGTGAAGAAGCAAGTCACGTGTTTCTGTGTGAGTTTGTTGTGTTCGTATGATTTGAAAGTCATGTGTGATCCTCAGTTGTTTAGTGTATGATGCCCAGTTTTTCCCATGTAACTATTTACAAAGTCGGCAACTGAATAACGCCTAGTGTTTTTAAAAATCTGTTCAAGTTGTGTATTCTAGCCTTAAGACAAACAAACAAACTCGATTGCAGGATGGATTGTCATATCGTTACGTATGTTCAATACATTCTACTGAAACCACTTTAGGTAATGTTCAATGGTATAGACATGTAATGCCTACATATTATCATGTAATTGGTTAAAATTAAGATAGCCCCAGTAATGTGATTTTATATCAAATTAAAAGATATTCACAACAGCTGAAAAGTTTGGGGTCAGTAAGATTTTTGCTCACCAAGGCAACATTAATTTATTTTTTATTAAAAATACAGTAAAAGCTGTAATATTGTGAAGTACTAATACAATTTAAAACAATTGTTTTCTATTTCAAAATTTATTTAATGTAATTTAGTCTTCTGATGGAACAAATCTGAATTACTGCAGTATTGAATGTCACATGATCCTTCAGAAATCATTCTAATATGCTGATTTGGTGCCCAAGTAACATTTATTCTAATATTGAAAATGTTGATTTACTATTTAATTTTTTTGTGAAAAAAAGAACAACATTTATTTGAAATAAAAAATTCAGTAACAATACAAACACCTTTACTTTCATGCACTTTTGATCAATTTATTGCATCCTTGCTAAAAAAAAAAAGAAAATAAAAAAAAAAAAAAGAAAATAATCGTACTGACCCACAACTTTTAAAATGTAATATATATATATATATATATATAACATTTTTGATATGTTTTGATATGGCCACCACTTTAAAAACAATCTATTATTATTATGACATGAATGGCTCATGTTATTCTGGATAAACAAAATCCACATTTTGATTTACAAGGTCGCAGGACAAGTTACGCATTCAACAAGCTTTGTTGTTCCTGGAGCGACATTCCCCAACCTTTCAAATCAGTGGGCTCTGATTGCTTGGTAGGAATGTTGTTCCAAGCAACAACAAAGAAAGCTGATCCAAGAATGTGTCCTGCTTGTGACAAGCAGGACACGTTCTTGAATCAGCTTGTGTAAATCACAATGAGCATAAAGAAATCAATGTCAAAGACCCCTCCCTTGAGTATGTGCACTAGTAGTGCTGTTTGCTAGTAGACAAGATTTTACTCAGCATTCAGTGTGATTTAGAAAAGGGTACCATGTAACAAAGACAGATAGATTGCCACTTTGCCCATTAAACATTACTAATGGCTGTGCATTACCTCTGCTCTACTGTGTGGCATCAATTCAGCACGTTCTCACTTCTCCAAATCCATGGCTGCCGGATAAAAAAAAGCCACCTATATTACGCCACCTTCAGTACACTCTCTGTTGGGAGTCTGCGCCAATCACACTCAGCCTAATCTCATCACTGCTTATTCTGTGGCCAACTGCAGTTGGTGCAGAGAGGCAGTGATAAGCCTCAGGCATTTACTTGAAAAGAAAATGAAAAACTCCCTCTCTTTCTCCCTTCTCTCAGCGCGAACCATCTCTATGGACAGTTTCGTGCCGAGCGAGAGCATTTTCCTCAAGAAGGACATTTAATAAAATTCCTGCAAATATGATAAAACCCCACGCATGAGAAGCACCTATCTAGCAATTTGGAACTCAAACTAAAGATTACAGACTACCATCTGAAACAATGTATCTTCCGCAAACCTTTTCCTGACAGCCACGAGCAAAGGAACCTACTATATGTAATCCTCGGCCGAGATTTGGATGCTGCTGTTTTAACGTCGATTATAAACTGTCACTCTCATTCACCCCAGGAGGAAAACATCAACATGTGGATTATCCTCACCCCAATCTGCACGTTCACAGGCAGATAATCCACCAAAGACACTTCCAATATCCTCTGATGCACACCGCGCACGGGGCTCATGGGTTGAGTGTTAGTGTTGGGCTGCAGGCAAAAAGCTGTCTGCTAAAACTCTCTTAGACCCTCTTCAGCAGCTCCAAAGATGACAGGCTGTCAGGTTAGGTGATCTGTAACATTTGTGTGTTGCGTATATGTTTGAATGCTGTAATGAGTATGTGTGTAAGGTGCCTGAGAGGATCAGGAAAGGAGACCCTTTGAAGCCTAGAGGATGCGAGTGAGAGGGAGGAGAGAAAAGGAGATTTGGAACCGGATATTGCAGGAAGGTGCAGTAAGGCGCTTTCGGGGGAAGCTTTCATCCACACAGAGGCTGTTTCTCCTGCTGTACACACATAAACACAGGTTAAAAAATGCTCTCTTTATACGCGAGACTGTGGAGTGTTGCACCATATTTTGTTTCAACATCTATTCCCTAGTGTTTTTGCGCTCTGTGTCTTAAACTTCAAATTATAGTAGTTTAGAAATGTCCAACTTTTAAACTGTGATCAATGTCAAATACAAAGAGTGCTTTCAAACCCCCATCACCAGAATGGGTTGCAACAGTAATAATAATAATAATAAAAAACATGGACATCAGTTTAAATTTTGTTATGGGGGGAGGGGGGGCCGGGGGGGGGGTCTGATTGCGATTTCACTTTTTTCATTTTAAATAGTGTGTAATGTTGCTGTTGGTGCATGAACAGTATCTGCAAAGTTGCAGCGCTGAAAGTTCAGCTAGTTATTTTCATAATTTTGCAAGTAGAAAATATTATTTTCTTGTAAAAGCGAAGTCAACAAATAAATCTTGATTTTTAAATTAGATTAGGCTACTCCAAAAAGATCATTTTACAGTAATATATATATATATATATATATATATATAGTCATGAGGCTGTAGGTAATCACAGCTCGCTGATATAATTTTCAATAGATAATTAGAATAGAATGAAATTAGAATAATTTCAATAGATTTTTTTTTTCTTACAGGGTTAACTAATTTGTAATTGGTTAAACTGATATGTTATGCATCACTCAGGATCTCATGGTGTGTGTGTGTGTGTTGTCAATACATCTAGTAATAGAACACATCGGTTATATAAGCGCTGTATTTCTAAGCAGATTTTTTTTTTTATATCAAAAATGGATATTGACTTGCTGGTAGATGCAGAGAGCCCCTAGCAAATATTCTATTATTGTCTTATCAGATACTCGCAATGCGGCTTTCGAGTAATGACTGGAACATCTAAAATGGCTGTTTACATAACAGAACAGCTCTCACTATCCTCAGGCTTTTAAAAGTTCACGAAGAATCGTACAAATTCCTCCATCTGCTGCAAATGAAGTTTTGTGCAATTATTTGTCTGAGTTTATCCCCTTTTCCCTTTATAACTGTTATCCATTCATTCATTTCAGGCTGCTGACTCACTGCTTTTGGCTGAGAGAGCAGACACCACTTTTTCCTCTTCCGTTTTTTTTTTTTTTTTTTTTCAAAACACTTTCTGAGTGTGAAGCCACACAGGAATAGTTCATAGAAGGACAAATGAACTGTTTGTGCAGCGTTAAAAATACAATCTCTTAATCTTCTCCCAGAGCTGCCCCCCACCCCCACACCTAAATGCCCTGAGGATATACCTTTCACACACGTCCCTCAGCTATTTTTTAAACATTAAGCAGCCTGCTGTGCTTTATATAGAAACACAGACATGACTAGGCTTGGACTCCTTCAGATCCGATTGAATCCTTCCTCAGCACCCCCCAGTGACTATGGGTTATGAAATATAGATTAACTCCAAAGTTCATATATGTGTGTCTCTAGCCTGAAATCCAACTCAGCCATGGGAGTCAAGCAGGGGATTCCCTCCAGATTCTTCTTAGTCTCTAGTGGAACTGTTCAAAAAAATTCTCGACACTTCCCCCTCTTTACCTGCCTCTCTCTCCCTCTCTCCCTCTCTTTCTCTCTCTCTCACTGTGTGTGTGATGTATGAGTCACAGGATTGCCATCATTCAGAAATCAATTGAGAAAGTATTTTACAATTGTTTTTGCATAAGATTTGAGAACCAGTAAGTGTATTTCTTAAAGCAATTTGTGCAATATAAAGAAAAAGAAAGGAGTATAAAAATAAATATATACACACACACACACACTGTATATGTATGTGTATGGTATAGATATACATATACATATACATACATCATGCATATTTACTGTATATTCCAAAATGAGCATTACAGTATACAATATGACAGTATAGTGAACATTGTCTGATTGCATACCTGTTCTGTCAACAAACGTTTTGAATGATTGAGGACAAGGTTGTCCTCCCAACATTCGACTGTACCTCTCGACCTGCCTCGGCCATTGTTAGGTCAGGTTTGAGAACATAATCCACAATAGTGGCCCTTATTTCATCAGAAACATGTCAACAATCTTGGCCTCTTCTACCTCTTTCAATGCTTTTTCTCTGTTCCTTTCCTTGTTGTTCTTCTATTGTTAACATTTGCAACACTAGTTGTAAATCGGTCTATATGCTTGCCAAATGAAGCTTCATGAAATGCTCCTCTTAAGTTATTTTACAGAAAGTCCTGGTTGCCTATGCAACCCACCGTTCCCTCCTGGACGTAGTCGACTGTCGACTGAATGGGGATTGCGTCTATGTTCTTCGAGTACTATTGAAAAAGCCAATGTAATTGGCATGCGTGATTCGCATCATACACTACGCCCCCGCGCGCTGGTATAAATACGGAAGTGGATACACGCACAAGTTTCTTTTTCGCCGAGGAGCCGAGAGTAACCAGGAGTCAGCGGTTGTCCAGCGGTAGTGGCAAGGGGACTACATCCTCCGTTCCCTCCTTCAGGGAATGGTGGGTTGAATACGCAACCAGGATGTTCCCCTTCAGTCGAAAACATCAGACGATATATGGAATGTCACTGGGTTGCCTCTGTCAACGCAGCCACGCAGAGGAACAGCCTACTCCACCCAACTTGCAGGAAAGAGAGCACTGAAATGATCAAGAGCTTTCAGGATCTCCTCACGGAGAGAAGAATCACTCAACAAATAGGTTCCACTTCTAATGCGTAAGCACACTACTTCTTAGGTGGTGCTTGCAGAAGTAATGGTAAGGTCTGGTTGAACAAAAAAAGGGGCAACTATCAAGACCTGCTCCACTCCTGAAATGGCACAGTAGGTTCAAGCAACAGACGCACAAAAGACAGGAGCACAGCTCAACACTACATGTGAAAATCACTGAGCTTCAGGTGCATTTTTTTGCTCAACACCTGCGTGTGATGAATTTCACACCACAGTCATCTCGGGACACGATCATGAAGCTAGTGCTGAAGCGGTCTGCAAACGGAGGAAGCCAGGAGGCTGCGTCTGCCATATGCCCCTGGAGCCTCTGAAAGTTCTTTCAGTGGGACCCTTTCTCACTTCTAATAACACCACCCGAACACACTCTTACTTGAAGAGACGTGTTGGACCGAGTCCGTCTCCAAACTGAAATAGAGATACTCAGCCCATACGTAGGTGAGAATACTCTCTACCTGTTGACCTAAAGACCCAACTGGCTATGGAGCACTCGAAGGGTAGAACCTTCGAACGCAAGAACACAGAATAATCTGTGAAGTACTGTCCTTCAGGTCGAACACTGCAGGCCATCTAGGGGACGAAGCATTTGGAAATGTGTCTGTGATAGCAACTGAACGGAGGCTTTGGAAAAAGGACCCGTTTCAGTTGACACATGACTAATATGGCCATAACCCACCTGCTAAGGTACAATACGGGATTTTATAAACTGGTTTTCATATCGGCTAGAGGACAGCAATGTGCGCACACAGGACAGGAGCAAAGCTCAACATGTAGGTGTGATGAATATCACTAATCTTAAGGAGCATCTAGCTCAACACCTTGGCCTGATTAATATCACTGAGCCAGGGCGGAAACCAGCGAAATGAATCGCAAGCCGAGTCTGACGACACACATACCCGAAGGTGGGGCAGCGATGTGGGGGACAGGGACCCGGCTCGGAAGGCCCGAAGCACTACCTGAAGCACTACACTTACCTGTCTCCACGAGACGGCCGGGGAAGCGTGAGAAGGCGGATAAACGGGTCCAACCACCTCCAGAGGCTGGCTGGCGAACAAGAGGAGGCTGGAGGGTGCAAGGCTTTACAGGGTCACACACATGCAACTAACTCTCTTGGAACCCAGGAAGGGAGAAATTGCTCTTTCTTTGAAAAGAATCACACCAGCACTGGGAGAGTCTTTCCAAAAGAACACCGACACACTCGCTCGTTGAAATCAACAGCACTCTTCAGAGACATCAATACGAACGGCTCCGAAGCGAAAGGCAACTAGTGCGTGCATCCACTTTCGTATTTATACCCGAGCGCGGGGGCAGAGTGTGTGATGCAAATTTGGCTCGTTCAATAGTACTCGAAGAACATAGGATCTCTGACGCGATCCCCATTCAGTCGACCGTCGACTAC
Organism: Pimephales promelas; assembly: GCF_016745375.1. Next base: position 5,256,012 of record NW_024121222.1, on the reverse strand, counting down.
GTCCAATGTTATCGGTTGAAAGGGAACTGGTTGATTTATTCTAACCCTTTACATTTCCCTTTATTAGTAAAACTCTAAATTTAAAAATATAATAAAAAGATTTTATATAACACATTTTAACTAAAAAAGCAACATTTATCAATACAAACTAAGTTTTTGCTTGCGAGAACCATGTAAAAAAACAGATATGCAAATATGACAGACAGACAGAAAGAATTCACACAAAAACAGAAAAAAATACTAAATTAAATATTGAGTGTCAAGTTGAGAATATCTCACAGAATTTCCTTGAATAAATCACGGAATAAAATTCCTTGAACGTATTCATGTTTAATATATAGGCTCTCTCCCTACAAACCCAAATGAAAAGTAGTGTAAAATTTTATAACACTTCAATGTTTTTTCTCTCAAGCTATTAAAGCTGTAGGATCTTTTAGACCCCTGAACACAACATTAGGGTTACTACATGTATTTTCTTCTCTCGTTTTTTACGCTTGCTGTAAATGCCGTCACATGCCTCACCTCTTCCTTTCCCTCCTCTTTTTATTGAAGTGAGGAAATAGCTCTCGAGGAAAGGTTTTGTGGCTCTTAAAGATTAATAAAATTAAACCTCTCATCCATTTTTGGTGCACGTCAATGCATGCAGTACACACGCGCGCGCACTAAGCGACTGGATATTATGTGTTGTAAAATATGCAGGATTGTTCCTCAGGACCAGGGAGCACGGCCAGGATGTGTGTTTTTAGTGCCATATGTGAACCGGCTGGCTTGGGGTAACACCCAACTGCCTAAAACCGTCAAACTCACAACTCAGCATATTTTACACCATCGACTATACACAGTTAGTTTGTCTAACTATTAGGACACAGCTCAAATTTACAAATTAATCTATTACAATTAAGACATAATGTTCTATTACTGTGCTATCTGTCATAAAATGGCAGTATTTATTACATTTGACACGAAGATGAGTAATCTCAACATTTTATACATGGAAAAAAAAGTTTGGTCACAATTATTTAGACAGAAACAAGAATGCCATGCTAATTTCTCTGTGGCAATGTACTGATGTGAAACACTCGGTTGAAAATCTCATGATTGATTATGGAATATGTTCGTGCTGAGCTGGCATCATTCATCTCTGACTCATTGACTTTGACTAACAGGAACAGACACATCTGCACGATGAACAAGTGTGCAGTCATCTGTGGTTTGATCGGAGCCATGTTTGCACGGAGATGAAATCCATCGCAACAACATGTGTAATTACTTTCCTCCCTCTCTCTCTGAATGCTTTTGGTAACTGTCACTCAACAGAGATTTGAAAGTGAGTCACATCTCTCTTTCCCTCTTTCTGTATCTCTCTCCCTCTGTTTTGCATTGGCTTCCATGTAATTGTACATATGTTTCATTAGAGTGTAGTTTTGTAAGTTTAAAGTTTAGAGTTCTAATGATGCAGTATTTGGCTTATGATGGTTAAGACGTGAAGTTGTTGGATGAAGACAGTTTAATCAGTCTGTGGGCTGTTCATTGTTAGAAGCTCAGTTTGTTAGAAGCACCCAGGACGATGATGGCCCAGAATTAGCGCTGCACATGTTTAGTGTTTTCTGCTGCTCGAAATACCAGGGAACATGTTTAATCTCAGATGCCACACAGATGGGCAACAGACTCCAGTCTGAGATCCTGGCAGCAGTCAGCACATCCTCAGCTCTCTCCTCCTCCTGTCAATCTACCCTGCTATTTACTTCGGAGATTTTTGGCTTCTCTTGATTGATCTGATTTGATCTCTTCTCCCTTTTCTTTTTCGCTTAATTATTTTTAATGAAAGTGCAAATGAAATCTAAATAAAGTATCAAGGTGTTTTAACTTTTAAATTCTATAGACTACTCTTAGGATAATATATTTTTTCTCAATAACAATTAATATGTCATGTTATAATGATGGCAGATTTGTTTAACAATCAGACTTTTACATTGTTCAGTATTGCGTGATTCATGATGTGCTGTCTGAGACATACAATATATATACCTCTATACAGCAATTCGTATGTATTTTACGAGGTGGCAAATTCGTAAGAATTCATGCGACTGTGCACTTGTACAAATTGGAAAGATTTTTGCTAAATCGTATATTTTTTATGAGTTCCCCAATTCATATGGATTCGTATGAATGACCCACCCCTTACCCCACCACTAAACCTACCCATCACTGGGGTTTAGACAAATCGTAATCGAATTTGTACAAGTGAGGTCGTAACAAATTAGCCACCTCGTATACACTCGTGCCAATTCGTATGAATTGGTCGTGAGATAGCATTGATTTTTTTTTTAAATAAATATTTTATGCTAACCAAGGCTGTATTTATTTGATCAAAAATACAGTAAAAACAGTAATTGTTTTTCTTCATCTGCCTCACCTGTTTGGAATATCTTTGTTTTTTTATTTACTAACGATTTAAGTGAATCTTTAGTTATCAACAATATATTCTAAGAATAATCTGACTATTTAGGAAAACAAAAACTTAAACTAACTTAACAAAAACATACAATGGTCAAGCAATTATATATAATATATATATTATAGTCAAGCTTTATATACTGTAGGGAACACTGTTCCAAATATTCTCAAATACACATTTCTACATTCTTTCTTGCTTCTCCATCTAATGAGCTCGACCACCTGCTGTTTGAGTTTACCTGTTTATGTGCGTGATCATACGAGTTGATGTGGTTGTCAAACTCCTGATGTTTATGGTACTGCTTGTCGCATAGTTCACAATAGAAGTTTGCCTTGGAATCCCCCAGGGCTTTTGAAATGGCTTTCTCTTTCTTAGCATAGTCCTATAACAGAGAGAGAGAGAGAGAGAGAGAGAGAGATAATGTTGGTTGTAGATGCTATAATTTAATTAGACAACTACACTTGACAATCATATGGTCCTTTTAAAAGAATAATACATTATTGAACTGATTTTTTAAATCCACAAAGAAAATAATTGCATATGAATGGTACATAAAATCATTTTGACATTTGTTTTACAGATTATCTTGGCTTAGCTGAATTTAAACATCAAGACCATCCATTATAGGCTAAAATTACCTGATGAAACCAAACAACCCAGCCATCACAGAATAGTTTGAATAGGCGTAATTACAAGTTTCACTCCAAAAACAGTTCTAAAAAGATGCTTGAATGTTAGCATAGCAGGGTAACTATGACAACGCGCTCATGGGGTTTATATTAGTTGCAGGACAAACTAACAAACTGAACAGCTCGCTGTGATAATGGAACTTAACCACTTAAAAGTCATTTTAACACTGGAGAAACACAGAGTGGGCCTTGTACGTATTCATTTTTTTATATGCATAATACACATTTATCCATTATTTTCTGTGAATTTCACTCTCTTCTATTATTTTTTTTTATATATATCAAACATGTTTAGAAATATTTGTGAACCATTAAAAACATTCATGTCTCAATATACAACTTAATATAGAACATATTCACACTTAAACACACTACTGTACACCTGTACACTCTTCAGTTTCTGCAATTATTAAAGTTGTTCAGATATGAGATTGATAGATAACATACTCAGGAGTGCAAACACTTACATAGTGATTGTTTTCGTTTTTTGTTGTCCAGACTTTCAAAAACTCATCTGGATAAAATGTGGATATGCAAAAATGGATGGATATCCAGATATCCAGAAGTCTGAACATTGCATTGATTTACAGTCCTGAACATGATTTATAAGTTTTACTCACGGGGACCAAAAAATGTCCCCACAATAATTTTGGATATTGCCATCTTTGTGGGGGTATTTTGTCCCCATAAAGCAGGGTTTACCAGGACCACACATACACCATACAGGCCTAAACGGTTCCTCTAGGAATGACATCTCTTCCTTTGTTGCAAACTTCACATGAGATTCAGCTCCCTGGTAACTTCAAAGGCTCCTGCGATTAATTCAGAATCAAAACTCTTCTTATACAGACCTCAGGGACCGACATCAACCATACAAACACACGGTGCAGACTGCCCCGGCACACATAGACCCATAAGAGAAGTAGATCTCTCAGAAGCATCATTACCAGAGCTTTCCCATTATGACACACTGACACCATAGCTCAACGCTGACTAGGAAAACAAGGTGGGAAAAGGACACTGTGTCTGATCAAGGACGCTCTTATAAAAGGATAGCGCTTGAACAACTTTATAAAGCTTGTGAACAAGTTTCTACGTAGAGAAAGTTGACAATAATACTGATTATGTGCCTTAATTATTGGCCAGGGGGCTTCTGCATCACACGGCCCAGCAGCTTGTGGGAGCAGATCATGAATGAGGATGTGTGACAGTTAATAGGTCATCGGGGACTTCATCGGAGGCAGTCTTTCATAGTTTTCATCCGTGGGGAGAGACATCATGGTGGACTACTGACACTCACGCTTAGAATCTTAAAGAGAATTTGAGGTAAATAAATCAATAAATGAGTACCATATCGAACACCTTGCAGTACACGTCCTTATGTCCAACTCTAACGGATAAAGCACAAGACAACACTAAAACACTGGCAGTAAAATAATACCTTTCACAAGTTTGGGGTCACTTTTTAGAAATTAGACATTCATTTTGGATGCAGTAAATGTATCAAAAGTGACAGTAAAGACGTGTAAAAAGATACAAAAAAAATCTATTTACAATAAATGCTGTTCTTTTGGACTTTCTATTCATCAAAAAAAAAAAAACTGTTTTTTTGATTTTGAAAACCTATTTTGATTTCCACAACTGTTTTTCAATTAAATTCAATTCACATTTATTTGTATAGCACTTTTCACAATACACATCATTTAAGAGCAGCTTTACAGAAAGTGCATGATATTACAATTTCTACATTGATTATGAAATGGTTCTTGACCACCAAATCAGCATATTAGATTGATTTTCAAGGATCATGTGACAGAAATGAAGAAATAGTAAGAGTAACGGCTGCTGAAAATTCAGCTTTGTCATTATAAAAAAAAAATCGTTGGCATTGCTGCATGTCTCATGTTGAATTTATAAGCTTTCCGCCATGTTTTTGAGATGGTGTGTCAACTTTAACTAGAAAATGTATCCTGCATTCTGTTGTTGTGTTTTACAGCTGTTTTAAACAAATGTGTCTTGCGTAAAACACCCCTAAAAATATGTCAATTCGTGGTTTGGTGAACCAGCTTGCAGTAGTCATGCAGGCAACACACCAAGTCGATTTTTAAAATATATTTTGTTTTATATCCCAACAATTTATATAGCCCCACAGGGCTTTACAACTTATTTCCAAATTTCATCACCCCCACAACCCCCCTTTAAAACGTTACTCTAAATATACTCTCACAGATGTGTGGTGGAGTGAAACGACACAGCGCGGGAGTTGGGAAGAGTCACTCTGTACATCTGTCATTTTAACACCCTGAGACTCAAAACAACAGATGTTAACTCTTAATTGCTTTTGGATGGGTTTTGCGTCAGAATTAGTTACACATGTTTTGTACTTACTCACCACCCACAAAAGGCAGAGCATTGTCAGAGTGATCTAGCAATCACTGGCCTGCCTCAAACAAGTTCAATGACATTACTTACTTTCAACAGCAAGGGTGAAAAAAAAATTGTTAATGCCTCAAGTTTAATTTTGCAGTCAATATCTTAATCCTAATCCGTACACCTTGATCCTGTCCCAAAATACCTTGCGATACACCTCAGATTCCACACTGTCCTGTAAAATGTTTGAAAGTAGGCTCATGCAGTAGGCCTATGGATCAGTAGTAATATGTTATAAGTGGCCATATGCATGCCATAACACTAAATGTGTCTGTTTTACTGTTGAATCTACCAATGAAAAAGCAAGTGTTTTGTAACAGCACATGCAAATAAATTGATGGGGCATTTGTAGTTTATCTTCTAAATGCTGCTGTCTGGGGAGCTACAAAACACTCTCCCTTACAAATGTAAGCAATTTAAATCTGCGATCTCAGTCATTTAGTCTCTCATTCTTTCTTATACACTGTTTCACTCTCCTTTCATTCATTCCACAGATGTAAAAGGAATGTGATCTATTATTTTACTTGTTTGGAAGCTAATCATGCCTTTTTCAATTGACAAACAACTGACTTTATGTTTTAAAGAATTACATTAAAGGTCAGGCAACTGGAGACAAAAAAAAGTAACGTTTGTAGAACTCCGAAGAGACACACACACACACACAGTTTCCATGATTGATGGGAAATTCCATAGAAATAATGAATTGTATACTGTACAAACTGTATATTCTATCTCACGACATTAGCAGCACTATACAACTATCTGTATTTTTACATTTATAAAACAAAACAAAACTTGATTTACGAGCTGTTTTCCTCGTAGAGACCAAAAATATCTCCACAAGGAGAAAAATTTCAGATATTGCCATCATTGTGGGGACATTGGTCCCTTAACCCTTAGGGGTCTGAGGTGTTCTCTGGGTCCTGGAGGTGAAAGTTGTGCTTTTTTCAGTTACTTGTGACATTTTCATGGCTGTATTATCACATTGTATTCAATACAAACTCTGCTACAATAATATATCAGCAGCATGTATGTAAAATTTTGTAGTTTTGAGATAATGACGTTTTTGTGTGGTTTGTGAAAAAAAAAATTGTGAGCTGGTATCGCCAGCGATACCGTGTACCCCAGGGGGTTAACGTAGGGTTGCTCCAACGCATTCTCATCCCAAGGTGTCATCTAACTGACAATTTTGACCATGCTTCAATATCCGACGCTTTAGGCACCCTTTAGCGTCAGTTGCATGACGCTATCCTAGGGCATCATCTAACTGACGCTTTACCTTCAGCGTCAGTTAGATGACGTGGGTAGGTTTAGGTCTGGGGTAGGGTTAAGGTTAGACCACTAGGAAAGCGTCATCTAACTGACACTAAACGGTGGCTAAAGCGTCGGATATTGAAGTATGGTCAAAATGCTTCCCAAGGCGTCAGTTAGATGACACACTTCCTAAGCTATATAAATAGGGACATTCCATAGTCATTTTTATAAACAGCTAGTTATAAATACTATAACCTACAACATACACTCTAATCCTAACAAAAAACTATCTGCGTTTTTACAAATGAGGACCTTCCACAAGATTTTGTCAGATTTAGCTCATTAGTTACAAACTTGTCCCCCAAATGTGGTTAGATTTTGATCGTCATCTTATTACTTGGTAGCTGGATGGCAAAAAAATAAGTAAAAATATTGCTACATTATACAGTTCTGGAGCTGACAATGAAAGACAAAAAAAAAAAGAAAAGTTAAACCTTTTTCTAATGTTTATATATTTTTTTAAAGGTGCAAAAATCTATTTGCAATAAAGAAAATTACATGTCAGAAAATATTTATTTTATCGTATTAAACCCAATTCTGCCTGCACATTTTTGAACCAAGGTTTACAAGCACAGAACAATAATATTCAATAGTAATATAGCATTGTATGATGCAACCTGTTGGATGACTGCGGCTCTCATAAGCATGTAACCCCTGCAGAGATGCTCGCATGTAGATGTGTGAGACAGACTGAACTCATGCTGCCTCGCTCATTCTTAGAGTTCTCCTCAAGCGTCTGACTCTGTGTGCCTGCTCACAGATCTGTGAACTTTCCCGCTTAGCTTTAAAAAAAAAACAATATTTCTGCTCTCCAACTTGAAAAGCCCTATAATAACATTACTTCATTAATCAGTGCCCGGTGTAAACACAATGCTACAGCGGGAGATCTCTCATTGATGTGCCTCTTTTTTGAGCATTTCCCAGAATGCCTCACAGTTTCTAACTACATTGATCGCTAAGAGCCCATAATCTGAATAAGTGAATATGGAATAGGAACACGTGTGGAGAGATGTGAGGGCAGACAGAGGCGGAGCTGAAGGTCTAATTACGGGTGTCGTGGGTCGAACGGACGGAGAAGGGGAGGTTCAAAGCTTTAATGTTCAACCTTTGTAGAGGAGAAGAGAACAAGGTGACACACATCCATAAAACAACTTTAATCCTGTGTTACAGAAAGAAGCTTTTCTCTGCCCGCTCACTGACCTTAACAGCTCTCACATTCAACCCATTAAACACAGGTTGACAGCGAACAGAGCGCCAGGTTTCGCGGTTCACCCATTAGCCTAAAACAGGTTTGCTTTCTCTCCCTCAGACCCAAGTACAAACACCTGGACAGAAATATTACCGCATGAGCACTTTTTAAATTTGTTCTGTTTTCCATTTCAGTTCCATTGTAATTGAACAATAATGTCTCTCACTCTTTTTCTCCTAGCTCTCCTATCTGTTTCTGGCACTGATAGCTTGCGCTGTTTGAAATGTTTCATGTGTATTAAAAAAAGACTTTTTTTTTCATAAGCCATTAAGTTTTATCTTTACTCTAATGTTAAGCGTTCAGAAGTAAGAGATAGCCTAATCAAAAAAAAAAAAGAGTTTTTAAAATCTTTGACAAGAAAATGTCACAACAGTTTTGCTTTTCAAAGGATATGTGAAAAGAATTTTTCAGAGCGAGCAAAGTCCCAGATAATGAATAACACTTTACAATATCTTTCACAAGGCCAAATTGGTTATTATTCACAGATGGACAGACACAGTGTGTCTATAGATCAAGAGAAATTTCCTGTGCCTAATGGACGTCCAGTCTGCAGCTCTTTTACTGTTAAACAGCAAGAACTCCCTTCCGATTAAACACTCTCCCCTGGTTCACAGCGATCCCCCATCGGCATCTTCTTCCAGATTTGAGCGCCCTCGGGATCATAATGCCCATTCAAACCCAGCTGAAACTAAATCCATACCACTAGCCTAACACGTGTGTAGGAAATGTGTAATTAAATATAACTATTCAGTAAAGACACATTAAATTGACCAATAGTGACAGTAAAGACATTCATAATGCTAGAAAAGATTTCTATTTTTAATAAATGTTCTTTTGAACTTTCTATTCATCAAAGAATCCGAAAATAATGTATGAGAGATTCTAAAACAATACTAAGAAGCACAACTGTTTTCAACATTGCTAATTATTAGAAATCAGCATATTAGAATGATTTCTGAAGAATGTGACATTAATTAATTACATTATAAAAATAGATTAAAATAGAAAACTTATTTTAGAAATTGTAATAACATTACACAATAGTACTGTTTTTATCATTAAAAATCCCCCTTGGTTAACATAAAAACTCAAAATGAACATACATTTTTCATACAGTATTATGTTTAAATTTACTTTAAAATGATTTATTTTAAACAAAATGTTAGAACTTTAGCAATGATTACAGTGCGTCCTTATTTTTTTTTATTTTTTTCCTTTAGTCATAACTCAACTAGGGCACAGAATGAGCCAGGACTGCCTCTGGTGTCCTCTTTAAAAACAAATAAAAATGTAGGTGGTCGCTTTGTTTGATATCTTGTGCAGGTCTTTTTCTTTTTACCCTGTACTTTTGCTGCAAGATCATATCAGGGCAAAACATTCTTCGCAACTTTGAAGGCTGCATCACTGGAGTTTCTATGCAAGCGTGCACGTGTCTGTAGGGAAGTGTCATGAAATGCTTTCCAACGTGTGTGTGTTCCCGGATGCGAACTAGGAATTTCAATCATTTTCTCTCCTTCTTTCTCCGCCCGTGCAAACATCCAGAACAGAGAGAGGGGCAGTGTTCCAGAGCAGCAGACAGAGAGAGAGAGAGAGAGAGAGATCCCTGTGGGTCTCAAATTAAATTCCTATCATGTCAGGGCAGGAACAGGATTCAATAGTGTTTATTGGCATCTCTTGACCGGAGGGAAATTAAATTCCACTGGTTTGTTTCATCATGGACAGCAGGTTCAGGCCTCCCTATCTTCATCTCTCACTCCCTCTCTTTCATTGGCTTTGGGTTAAGTGGTTAGGGCCCAGAATTGCCCCTAATTTCCCTGGTAATTTGCCTCTCTGTGTGTTTGTGTTTTGCAGTGTGTGTGTGTCAGCCAGAGCCAGCTGAATCTCCCCAATGGCCTCTCTTGCCAAAATCATATAACATTATCATCCTCTTCAATGCATTAAACAAAAAAACCTAGCCATTATCTCAGACCGGATCAAAGCAATAGGCACAGTGGCCCGTTCTACCTTGACGGGATTTGTTTTCTGTCATTTCTTCAAAACCTGATCTAATCTCATCCTGAGAGCTTAGACAGCGGATGAGAGAGGCAGATTTGTGCCGCCATCTATAACAGAGCTCTGCAAAAAGAAGACACTGAACAGCACGAGCATGAGTAAGAGGAGAGAGAAAGATATAGAGATGATGATGAAACCAGGAAAACATAAAGAGAAATAGGCCAGAGCTGTCGTGCACTGATGTGCTCAAATGGGAAATGAATGTGTGATTCTGGCTTACCCATATAGCACACATTTCTATACCATTCAAAAGTTTGGGGTCAGTAAGATATTTTTTTTAAGAGAAAATAACACTTTTGTTCAGCAAGGATAAAAAATGATCAGTAAGGACTATTACATTGTTAGAAAGTTTCTACTTGAGACACATGCTGTTCTTTTGAACTTTTTATTCATCAAATGTATTACAGTTTCCACAAAATAAAAAGCACAACTATTTTGATTGATAATAATGTTTCTTGAGCACCAAATAAGCATATCAGAATGATTTCTGAAGTATCATGTGACATTGAATACTGCAGTAATGATGCTGAAAATCAGCTTTACCATCAGAATGTTACATTTTAAAATTAATTTTTACTGTATTTTTTGATAATTCAATCTTCTACACAACATAAAATATATTTTTAACCCTAAACTTTTGAACAATAGTGTACAGTGTATATTGAGGCAAAATCTCTCCAAAACTATACTGAAAAATGAAGTTTGACTTTTTTCTAATTTAGTATAACAATTTTCTTGAAGAAATTGATACAAGTATTAGTATTTAGTCACAAATACCTAGAAATAGTGCCAAATCAGAAATCATTCTTATTAATCTAGCATCATAACATTTTGGTTTTAAATATTATTTCTACATTAAAATGAGAGAATTTCAGTGTGGTTTCAGTCTCTATCTCTTTCAGTCTCTTTAGTACCCCACTGGACACTACAAAGACATGAGAGATGAGAATAGTGCTTACTGTGCATGTCAGTGTGATGTGTTTGCATCATGAGAAACAAATGCTTCCCCTAATGTACGCTAATGTATCAGTATCACATTGATATATACTGTGCATAGAAAGAGAGATGAGGGAACAGAGGAAGCCATAGAGTAAGAGAGGGGGACTATTTAAGTAAGATGTAGTGGAGTGGTTGGCCCACATGCCCGGATCTGTGATGTACTTACTGAGTGGCTTGCAGAGGCACGACCATCTGGCCTAGGCTACAGGCAGACTGATTACAACTGCACTAACATACACCCAGATGGGCTTCACGCAGCCTGCACAGGAGCACACTCGTATACACTGCTGTTCAAAAGTTTGGGATCTGTCCTTGTAAGTCCCTTATGCTCACCGAGGCTGCATTTATTTGATTATATATATATATATATATATATATATATATATATATATACACAGTGCACCCACATATATTATGTAAACACAAACTTTTATTTTGGATGTGAACAATCGCGATTAACCGTTTGACAGTCCTAATATATATATATATATATATATATATATACAGTATATATATATATATATATATATATATATATATATATATATAAACACATATGCTCGTATAATTTTAAGAAATATTTTCATGTATATACTGTATATAGATTTATGTATAATTTATATTATATATAAATATAAATATTTTATATATAAATAATATTTCTTAAATATACATGCATGTGTGTGTATTTATATATATATATATATAATAATTATTATTTATTTTGGATGCGATTAATCACGATTAATTGTTTGACAGCCCTAATATATATATATATATATATATATATATATATGATATTAGAATGATTTCTAAAGGATCATGTGACACTGAAGACTGAAGTAATGATGCTGAAAATTCAGCACTGCATCACAGGAGTAAATTACATTTTAAAATATATACAAATAGAAAAAAAGTTATGTTCAATTTTAATAAGTTTTAATTGTACAAATTTTACAATTAAATATTTTAAAAATTTTTAAATTTTAAATTTTCATAATTTTTCACAGTTTACTTAAAAAAACAGCAAATAAATGTAGCCTTTGCGAGCATAAGAGACTTCTTTTAAAAACACAAAAAATCTTACCGATCCCAAACCTTTTAAAGATAGTGTATATATAAATACAGAACACATAAAAAATAGCATAAAAGAGGGATACTCACACGCACACACATTCTGAGCCCCCTGATGTGTCCAACTATAGCTGAGAGTGTGCATCGTCAATGTGTTTGAGGCGATTGATTGCTGAGAAAACCCCAAGATGCAGGAAATGAGGCAATTATTCACCAGCTTAATATACCTCACAGGGGTGGCACAGCATGTGTGCTTGTCTCCAAATGTGCATGCAGAAAGCACGATCGAGTTTAACCTTTTCTGTTCCTGATCACATCGAAACATAATAATAACAGTGTACATAAACACACACATGTATGCACAGATCAGATCAAGAATTTGCCACGAAAGCAAACTCATGCATTTGGCTAGAGTTCATCACAACTGGCACATGAGATGAAAGCTTCATAAACATCAGTAAGAGAAGCCAGATGGCTTCAGCTCATTTGAACTAATCACATGACCTGCGCTATACACAGTCTATCCTACAGTTTGAGGATTTCAGCAGGACAATAACCATAGAGTTTTGTGCGTGTTCAGGTTTATGGGAGCCTGCTGTTAATACTGTGGTGAAACAGTTCAGGGGACGATGAGGGTCTTTAAAAAAAGATCAAGACTGTAATGCACTACACAATAAACTACACAATCTGGAATATTATATGTAGTTGTAAATACAGCTGCAAAGAAATTAATAAGAATAACCAAGAGAGTCAGAAAGCTGAGGGGAAGAGGGGTCTCAAAGGGTCTCTTTATAGAGGACATTTTGTCTGAAGTTCTATTCTGTCAGTGGTCTTCAGATAAATATTCACAGTCAGAAATTAGAATAAACTGTGGAAATCAATGTCAGAGTGTTAACAGTGAGATTACAGACACACCCAGAAGGTTTGTGTATCTCAAATACAAACTCTGGCATATGTTATAATACGTAATGTCTATTTGTCAAGCATGAACTGCCTGATAAAGATGACAAAGTAGCTCAAATGCTTGATGTTCTTTGAGGACAATAAGCATGCAAGATAGGAAAAGAAAAAACCCAACATGTATAAAAAATGTTTAAAAAATATGGGCATAGTTTAAAATGTAAAAAAAAGAAAAGAAAAATATATTTAAAGAAAAAAAAAGTGGTGTAACATTTACAAACAATAATGTAAAAAGTATTTTTTTTTAAATCGTAAATTATGAATTAAAAAATGTCAATATTAATATTATTTTAACAAAACCAAGTCAGTTTACTTTACATTTTTACTAATTCACTATGCTCAAAGGAGTCATCTTTTGACATACTATAAAAAGTCATCATGCTATAAAAATATCCAGGAATTTTCATGAAATCTGAAAATCTCCCTTGTGTAGTCCAAAAACAGCTTTCATTGCAACTAAGCCCAAATAACAACTTGATATGATAGATAGGTGAAAGACCACCTCTGCAGAATAAAATCAACGTCTACTTCATCATTGCAAATTTGGCCCTGCGGCGTAATAAAATGACGAGGAGCGATACATGATCCCTGGACTAAAAATAATATTACCTTTCAAAGGATCCTAATGCTATATGAATGTGGTCAAGCATTTTTAAAAGTGTGAATGTTTCAGTTGAGCATTATTTATTTGTGTTTGTTACATTTCAATGGGCATTTTATTTTTTGGGGTAAATCAGTCGCAATTTCGTTGTAGGTTTTGCAAAAATACTTTTACGATATGGACATGACAGTATTGCCACGACAAATTGTAATAAAATTACTTTTAACACCACCTACTATGTGGCCTTTTTACCCTAAACTGATGATCATATTCAGTAAAAAAAAAAAAAAAAAAAAAAAAAAAGGATTTCTCTAAGTAAATAAAAGTAAATTATGTAATCAACCCTCACTGGTCTCGGTCTCGACTCGGACTCGACCGTCTCTGGTCTCGGACTCGACTCGGACTCGACTCTCTATGGACTCGGTCTTGACTCGGACTCGACTCTCTCTGGTCTCGGTGTCGACTCGGACTCGAGTGAGGTGGTCTCGACTACAACACTGGCCACAACATGTAAGTAACTGTGTTCATTCTAATGCCTGATCTGTGACCAGTGATTTCTGATATGTAATGATTCATGTAGCTACAGTCAAATGTTCTTTGTCTATTTATCAGTAAATCAAACAAGTGACTAAATGGTCAACTTTATATTGTTTCTCTTAGTAGGATTAAAATAATCTGTTATTTAAATTGTGATTAAATTATATATACAAAGCATTCAAAGAACTTTTCAGTCACTGGAACACAGTGAAAGTTGTGACAAATGACTCTCGCCAAAACTCCCGTCATAATCAATTAATCTCTTATTTAAATAGTTTTTCCAGTGTTTGTTATAATGAAAGCATTCAAGTTACAATGAAGAGATCACTGCATTTTCAGGATTAGTTAACCTTGACAGCTGCATAGTAAAAAAGTGTTAAACGTTTTCGATAGTGTTCAACATGTAATACTTAGCTATTTGATATGCAAACATGTCAGCCAATCACAGCAGTGGTTTACACTAAAGTCTCACAGCAGACACGCCCCTTCAAACAGAGCGTTCAAATCAGAAAGCTAAAATCATGGTGAAAATGCATTTTATTTTTAAATTATGACACTTTATAGGTAAAAAGTGCACCCCAGAAACATTATAAAACAATAAAACAATGCAGTTCATGACCCCTTTAATGAATTACATTCGATTCATCTTTTTGAGACACAATAATAAAAGATTATGCCAAACTTTAATGTATATTTTTAGTTGACATTGAGGGTCGTGTCCTTGAACCTCCTACTACTAATTCCTCCAGTGCTGATACTCGGTTTCTGCTGATGAAATGTAGCTTTCTCTGGCTGACATTCGTATTGCTTATCTTTCTCTGGGCAATAATCCTAATACCGATCCCTCTGTGCCTGGAGGTCTTATTGTTGACCTTTCCATGGCTGATCTTCATATTGCTGATAAAAACGAATAAAGAAACGGGGCACATTTTAGCAGCAAAATAAAGCAGACACAGTCAAGCACTTTCTGTCTGCCAACATGCATTATGAATTAGAGTGGATCGCATTGGATCATTTATAATGTGAATTACTGTATCTGCCTAAATTTAGGATGCAGCTGTTATGATCCTCCTGTTAATCAAAGTTTATTACTAATCTAGAATATAATCAGTTGGATTTCTTACTTTCTCTTTCCTTCTCTCTTCCTTTTATAGAGCCACAATATATGGACCTAATTAATAGTTTGTTTTTTTTTAAATTAATCTCTTGCATCTGTTGTGTAGAAAAAGATTGAGAATTACGCAGAGAAAAGAATATGTGTCTCAGAAATTATGAATTTTGAGAAGAAAGGAAAAGATTCGCTGCATAAATGATACAATGGCAAATGCGCAACAAATGC
Organism: Pimephales promelas; assembly: GCF_016745375.1. The sequence goes on along the minus strand of NW_024121222.1, from coordinate 5,240,310 downwards.
ATTTGTTTAATCATCTTTGGTATCTGAGATGTCAGATATCTCTTGGTTTCTCCACTGTGAGAACTTGAAGAGCCAAGCCTCGGGCAAATGCTGCCCCAAAGGAGATGAGCCAAATCTGGGTTAACCTTTTTAGTGCCCCCTTTTCCTGTCAAAACAAATCACAGAGTTTAGAATCACCATGAATTTTTTAAAAGCATCTATTGCTTTAGCTTTTACTGGATGAATAACTATTCCATATCTTCAGAAGTGGAGCTCAAATGTTCTGCAATCTACTCATTACTCTGGGCATTGAATCAATTGGAAATGTTTCTTTCAGAATTTCACTAAAAGTAAAGAAACAATCAATTAAACACATGAGAGGGCTCTGCTTTCTATATACATATATTACACATACTGAGACCAATTGAAAATGTTTGCAGCCTACAGTGCTACAGAATGTTACCGGTTCTTACCTATCCAATTCAATTTTCATGGACTCTGAGACAAGTTGCACATTTATCTGTGCATCACCAAAATATTGCTCTGGGGACATTTTATCTTCATTACTCAGAATTGTGCAAAGCCTTAGTTATCCTCGGACTTGGTTTTGGAGGATTTCTGTAAATCCCCAGTTGTCTTCTGATCTCTTTGACGGCTGTGGCTATGTAAGGAGCACCGACCCCTCACCCAATTCAAAGACTTATTTAAACCATAGGAATATAGATAGGTTTGGTATGTAATATTATTGCACCATCCACCATAAAAAAGTTGCAATCTTTTACAGAAAAAAAAAAAATGTTTAAAAGGCTTCATTAAAACCACATTAATTGGTTAACTCAAAAAATCTTTATATTATATAACATATATATGATATATAACATGTTATATAACATGGCATATATATATAACATGTTAATCGGTTAACTGTAAAATACCTTACCAAAAGAATTTTTTGGTAGTGGGACCAGTGAGAATTTGTTGGCAGGAGAAGTAAAAATCAGTACGACCGAGAAAGGAGAAAGAGAGCTGATACACAAAGCAGATGGCTATAGGAAAGTATTCAGTCCAATTTTTGTTTGCATGCTGTGATGTAATAGTTATAGATGTGTGAGTATTCAGAAACATTCAGAAACCTTACACTTGTCTACCATTAACTCTTTGATGAGCAATCATTAAAAGTGCAGCTGTATGGAACATGATTATTCACTCTCTTTCAAACATCCGCCCCCTAAATCGCCCCTAAAAAGTATGAAAAAATTTTAAGTGTTGGACTATTTTGGTGCATTTGTTAAATAGGCTGCCGTTGAAGGATAACATCTTTAACCAATCTGTATTTAAAAAGTATTTAAACAAATAATACTAATTAAGGTCAACATATAGACTGCTTCTTTCTCATTAATGACAATTACATTAGTTCAGTGGCTGTGCAGGCATATGAGTGCATTTGTTCCTCTTGACAGCCCTGTTATGTTTAAATATCAGCATCTCTGCTCATTGTACTCCTGTGAACGTTTGTTTGAAGACGTATCAAGATGTTTGCGTGAGCGTGCTTGAGCAAATGAAATCTTTCACACCTAATTACTTAATTTGCATGCTGGAGCTGTCATATGCACTCTGACACCAAACACATTTGGCTCTTTAAGTGCTTTAGCATAACACACGCACGACTGGACAAGGAATGAAACCTGACAGAGAGAAGTGTTGTACAAACCTTCTTATGCCAAGCATGTGCTCAGTCTGATGCTTCCCCTTAACATTAATTTGCCATTGAGACTCTTGATATGTTCTGTATATAAACTATACAGCACAATTATCTCTGTTGGGCTACCTTTGAACTTGTCAAAGGTAGGCAGAATGAACTTGACTTGAGTCATTGTTCTTTCACATCTTTAAAGATTATTTCTTAAAATATTCCCCAGTAGGTTTTTATTACGCATATTGCCAGGAGCGTCTTGGTCTTGGTTTTCCGTTCCTGTTTATGAGAGCTGTTATTTCAACACCCTAGCAGACCTAGTAAAACAGGTCAGCACCATGGACAGCTCCATTATTCCTAAGCGCTCTTTCAAGGGGCATTCCGACTGACAGCGATTTCCGTGCTGGAGCTCGTCTAATAACTGCATTGTTGTTCACAGTAGATGCGATTAGTGGTCTAGCCATAACTATTGGATGTCTGCGCTCAAATGGAATGAATTAGGCACTAAAAAATTACATTCAAACCCTAAAAACTTTCTGGGAGGCAAAAACTTGTGTATATAAATCGCAGAGCACAGTACATTATATCAAGAAGATGAATGATTATCAATGCATGAATCAGACTCTCTTGCAATTCCCACAACTGACACCATGCATCATTTTTTATTTTAATGTTCCTATACGGGGGCAGAGATAAATCATATAGAACAAAGAACAAGCTAAGAGTTACTACTAACTTGACTCGAATATTATATAGGAGGTGGAATTAGCTGCTGATTTTTTTTTAAAAAGTAATTTGTCTACATAAGAAAAAAAAAAGTAAAATCAATAGCTGAAAATAGATCCACTAAAGATTACATTTAACATTATTAGTGTTTTAAAAGACTAACTTTAAGGGTGTTCACAACTGGCACGTTTGGTTTGATTAAAACGAACCCTGGTGTGATTTCTCTGTTATTGCGGTTCATTTGAATTAGTGTGAACTCTGCCATCTGAATCCTGGTGGGCACTAAACAATCGGTTCAAATAAAATATGAACACAACACGGACCAAAGACATGTAACCAAACCAAAAACAGAAAGATGAGAACCTAAAAAGGACAGAATGCGCAACCCATACCGGATTTTTCTCGTCATAGTGTTACCATCACAGGCATCAGAACTGCATCTGCTCGCATTAGATCTTCATTTGTGTGTGACGGACCAAACTAACTGAAAGTGTGAACTAAGCGAGGGTTAAATACCCAGAATGCTGTTGCCAGAGTGTTCCAGTTTTACCATAATACGCCTTATTCACGGCAGCGCCATCTTTGATTTTTAATGAGAATGAAAGCGAGGCTGTGAGGGATAGACTTGCATCTCTTCAATGGGCTGTACTGTTATTTAATGTGTTTTCGGATTGTTCTGCTCATGAAACATTGGAAAAATATCTTTCCAAGAAATGTCAGTTGACAAAAAAACTCCCGACAATGTAAGCTGTGGAAAATTGCAAGTAATCTAGACGCTTTATTCAGCTTTTTACAGCGGATGTCATTGGAAACACGGTAAGTCTATCCCTCACAGCCTCACTTTCATACCTGTCATGGCGCTGCTCTGAATAAGGTCTATACTGTTTAAAGATTAGACTAAGTATGATACCATTTTTTAGTAACAAACCTACTCTTACAATAGCTTTTGTGTTGATAACCCACTGTCAATCTGACTGTCCGTGGGTGGGGATACAAAAAATGTGGAATATTCATGAAAGAACTTAATGCGTTTTAAGGTCGGACTTTTGGTGACAAGTAACATGGAATTTATTTAAAAGGAGTAAAAGTGTAAAAAGTGATATTGGTAATTGTCATACTACCATATATCCATATTAATATAAACTATTGACATACTATTAACAATAAAAAGTGGTTTGAAATCTGTGAAGTTATAAGATACATCTAACATTAGCCAATATTAAAATATTTATGACAACAAATACAAAGATGTTGCATAAATTTGAACTCCACATTGCACACCCACACCGCATCTGTAATGATCATGCACGCTGCCCCAAATAAGCAATTTTCATTGAAAATATATGATTTTCGGTTGCTCTGCAAATTGCTGTTAGTCTGAATGGCCCTTTAGAGACTGGAGAGCAACTAGACACATGACATACATAACACAAAATGACCTCTTTAGACTGAGTAATAATACCCCATCTATATATCTATTCAGAATACTTTGGGCTGTCTCAGTTATCATGGTTTGTCAGGAGGGGTAAACGTGCTCTCAAACAGCAGCTATAGGATTTAAAAATGGCTGTGCGATTAACTGATGCCATCTGACACAGAGCAGGAACCCAGACAAACGAGGACAATCTGACCTGCATGTCTGATTTTAGATTAAATGTGTCCAATCAGGTCAGAGCATTCACACACACACACACACACAGGTGGTGGTGGAGTGAGTTTTATTAGAATTCAGATCCTGTAACAACTTTAATGATTCTTGCCCAGCGCAGTCTACTCTGGTGATGGTCTCTGCGGGAGACAGATTTTGTACTGGGCTAAATTGCTTTTTTCCTCCATGCTCCAGTAGCCTGCTACTCTCTGCTGCGGTAATCAAGGCTCATCATCATTAGATATTATTATACAATGAGAAAACAAGGCCTGTGTGAAGCCAGGGAAAGACAATCTCCCCGCCCGGGAGTCCACTTACCCTGGGTTTTTACGGCATTCTGAATCATTGCTCCACTGATGGCACCACAGAATATTAAAATGTGTGAGCATGTTTGTGTGAAGGCGTGTACTGTATGCATGAATTCTGGGTGGTCATGTACACTGAAGCCGCCCAAGGTCCTGAAGACAATAATAAAGAGATAAAAGACAAATAATCAGCCAGTGCAATTGGCCCTGTGTGAACTCTTGTTCAGAGCTCAATGTAGAATTATTTTCGTGATGATCCCGTATTCACCATTTGGAGCAAAATAAATCATCTGTACTCTGTATGTGTGAGTTTTTAAAAAGAGGGTTATTTAAAGGGGACCTATCACAAGATGTAAAACAAATATTTGTACCCTCAGAGTGTGTATGTGAAGTCTCAGCTCAAAATACCCCACAGATAATTTTTTATAGCATTTTAAAATTGCCAAATTTGTTTTAGCGTGTTTCCCTTTAAATGCTAATGAGCTGATGCTCCCGCCCCACTTTTCCTACTAGAGCATGCTGCACAAGCCCTGAAAAGTGAAGCCAAAAAGTCTCAATCGCCCCCCGGTGGCCGGTCCTAGTATAGGTCATAAACCCCGTCTCCCCATGTTATTCTCCCCACGTGAGACCAACTAAATAATTAAATTACACTTCAAATATCATTTTTTCCAAATATGATTCCTGTCATTTATTGTAGTTTTTACTCTGGTAGCAAATTGTTGTTTTTAAAATAAGATTGTTTTTAGTTAGTAATTTGATGCGGTTGTGGGTGCAGGCTTGCCTGGTGTCCCTTTAAAGTTTTTGAAAGAAACCTATTATACTCCTCTGAAATTATTTGATCAAAAATTCTGTATCATTCGAACATGCTGATTTGCTGCTTATTATCAGTTATTAATGGTGATCAATTATTAATAATGGTTCTTATTATTATCAATGCTGATTTTTTTTTGCTGCTTAATATTTTTAGACTTTTTTAGGATTATTTGATTAAAAGAAAGTTCAAAAGAACAACATTTGTCTGAAATATAAATACTTTGTAACACTGTATTCTGTAAATGTCTTTGCTGTCTTTTTTTCAAAGATCTTACCTAAAAATGATAGTGTATAAAAGTTTCCGCAAAAATAATACATGAACTCAACATTAAATCCATAAACATACATAGTATAATGGTCGCTTTTGAAAAAATATGTATGCACTCTATCAATGCCATCAATGTGTACTACAGCTCATATAAATGGCCTAGAACATTGTCCCCAGGAGCCTATTGTGTAGACGCTGTTATGGGGGTTTTCTCTTTGAAATACCATCCATTCTCCATCAATACAATGAAATATTTTCAACATACAAGGTTCATTCAAAGTCATACATTTGTTATCTTAAGTCTCTGACATTTTTACACGAAATAGCCACTTCCACAGTAAGAGGAGCCCAATAAATGGATGATTCATTTAAAATAATCTGAGCTGACACTAGCTTCTCACATTAAACCTTGAACTGCCTCTGCATGCGGGAACACTACAATTTCATTACCGATGCAGTAGGCGGCTATGCTTCTCACCTGTGATATTCATAACTAGTCTTCACAATGCTTCAAAATCTCAACAGTTTATTCCAAAACAATCATATTTACAGAGTTATGGTGCTTAAAATCCATTCAGACTGATGATTCTCTGAAGAATATTGGAATAGTGGGGGAAAAAAGATGGAAAATTCCATTCCATCCACAAACAACATCAAAACACTCATGAAAGACGTCACGGAAAGGCTGTTTTGCTGTTGTATGATGAAAAAGCTCGTTTTGTATCATATGGTAACAGCTCTTTGTCCTCAAGTAACCCTCTCTATCAAAAAATTAACTGTTAATGTTTTAGAGTGAACACTCTCAGTCAAAGGGGCATAACGACAGATTCAGTCCAGAAACAAAAGGCAATTACGACAGTTCAGGCAATTATGTAGTGATTTAAAATGGCCCGGTGCTTAAAACATGCAGTTTTAAGGCATTCTTTCATTGCGTTGCTCTAACATCATCTTCTTAGCCCCAACAGATTGGAAGGATTTTCCTACAAGCTGTGATAATGACACATTAAGTCCCAGGGAGGGCTCGTGTACATCACAATTCTTCACCACCATTCCCTATCATCACTCAGGTTTCCCACACAACATACTCTATTTGGCACAGGGCTCGGATAAGAAATAGTTTAAGTGACAAATGGTCTTCCCATAGCAAAATGTCTAAGCTCAGTGGTGATAGCTGGGGAAAAAAAGCAAACTACTGTAAACTGGTTATCTAGTTTTAAGCATAAAAAACCTGCCACAGAGATTCATAGATTAATTTTGAAAAATGAATAGGGATACTTGCCTTTGAAATTAGTTTTGGCCTCTAAATAAATTATCTTGCATTTTTGCAGTATTAGCAAGTGGAAAAAGCCATTTCAGTTTTGGTTTTCATCACCTGCTAAAATAAATGTAATAATTTAAAAGATGGAGTTCCATAGCAAAAGTGCTGAATGGCTACATTAAGACATAAAAATGCCACATTTTATAGTAGAGAGTGCTGTTTACTTGGATTGCTCATGTTAAATGTGGTTGCATGGTAAAAATAAACAGATTATTCGTCTTTTTTTCTTCTGCTATGCCATTCCGAACTGCTAAGTGCTGAGCAAAACAAATATAGAAAGGATTTATTTAGCAAGCAGAAAACAGCTGTCATCTCTAAGCAATGACTACATCTGCATATGAATGGTTAGCTCCCTTTAAAACATTTGCAACCAAAGATTTTCTATGGTCGCTACAATATTTTCAGCTGCCATAAGAGAGGTTCTGCATGATCCTATGTGTCGTATGATGTGTTTTCACTGAATAGCAGAAAACCCCTTGATTTAAAGGTAAAGTGGCATCTATCACATTAACAAACGTGTCACGCAACAATTGTCACTACTGTTATTTAAAGAGATCAACTGTTATTCCTCTGGGATTCAAGAAAACATCATCTTCAACAATAGCTAACAATCCATGGGAGATGCATATACTGTAGTGTAGTATTGTGTAATGAAGTAATGAGGGCTAAATTATATTTGTTAAAAGAAACAGAGGAAAGAAAAAGGCAATTTTCTACAAGCAATTTCTCACTTTGCACTCGACAAAGAGATTTTTTTCCCCCTTCAACAACAAAGCCAAAGATTTTCACAACTTCGGTAATATACTGTCGCAAGTGTTGTTGGTGGGTGATAAACTATCTCTATGTGCTGAACGCAAGTACTTGCAATTCTAGACGGTTTGTTTTAGAGCTATATTGTAGTACAAAACCATCAGTAAACTTGCTTTTAATTGCATACAATGAAAAAAAAAAAAACACAAGAGAGGGTAGAAAACCCAGTTCTGTGAGCAGGGTGCTTGTGTGCACCATTTGTCAGGTTTATTATAGGCCTATAACAGGACCATTTTCTCTACTGCTCCCCATGCACAATCAATCACAGAAGAAATAAGCTAAAGAAGAGAACAGCAGAACGCAAGTGAGTAGGAGTAAGCAGAGCAATGGAAGAAAGAAAAGCCAAACAACACAGACAGTGGAATTTGTTTTAGCAAACTTTCAAGCAATGTCATCATGTTACACTCCCATGGCGCAGCCTGGGGTTGCTTAAATGGCCCAAGGACACAGTTGTGATCGTTTCAGAATCGCTCCTTGCAGGGTTCAAACCCACAGCTTTTTGATACCAGACAGTAGATGTTTTTTTTTTTTTTAACACTGAAGGCCAATACACACTGCACCAATGTGGACAATAACCAGATTACAGTATGTCACTTCTCACACATTCACACAACGGCAACAGGGGCTGATCTTACAAAACCCAGCAAATTGTCTGTTGCCTTTGGTTGGCGCCTTTTGGTTTAAGGCCAATTTATACTTCTGCGTCGAGGGTACGCCGTAATGTGCGGCGTTGGCTACGCACGTAGGCGACGCCGTTATGAGCATTTATACTTCTGCGTTCAGGTCTTGTTGCTCTGCAGTACTGCTCCGAAACGCTAGTTGGCGGCGGAGAGTTTTAATGTTCCACTGTGTTTAGATTTCTCGCGGCTAGGGTACTACAAGCAATAGCGATTGAAAGAGAGTGGATCATGTTGGAGTTGGAGCTTATTGAGGTGGAAAAACAGTTCACTTCAGTGAAATTACTAAAACTGAAAGGCAGAAATGAGAGAAGACGTCGGAGGAGATGGTACGTGTGGAAATCATAGACAGTGATGGAAATGCGTGAGAAGGTACGTGCGGAAATGCGTAGGAGGAAATGCGATGCTACCAAGCCGACCAATCACCGATCTTGCGGTCCGCGTCGTCGCGACGTGTAGTTACATTTTTGAGGAGGTGCGCGTCAGGCGACGGCGAAGGGTACGCGCAATGGGACGCGTCTGTGCGTATGCTACGCCGTACCTACTGCGCGCACCCTACGCAGAAGTATAAATTGGCCTTTAGTGTGTGAACTTGCCTTTTGCTGTAGAATCAAGAGTTGTAAAATCATTGATGTAGATCAATGCAAGTAAATGCTATATGAGTAGGCTAGAGGTAGAGAGTCAAGTTCAACACTCAATAGCAATAATACATGATGCCTTTCAACCACAAGTGTTCATTTAATGATATGTAATTGCCTTCTTGAGCACTGTAAAGGTGTTTTGCTGAATGGCAATGATTCATCTGCACCTCGATACTGGTTAATTAAAATGAACTGAACTGAATTGATCTGAACTAAATCACATAGTGAGTGCATTGGAACCAAAGAAGGTTGACTCGGATCCATGGGTTTAGAGCGTTGGAGCCCGTTCTCATCCCAAAGCGCCATATAGGACGCTTTTGCAAAAGCGTAAATATCCAACGCACATGGCACCCTTTAACGTGAAATGGGACGCAGATATATTTGGGCAGAAGGCGCCCCCTAGTGGTCTAACCCTTACCCTACACCTTACCTAAACTTAACCATAACCGAAGCGTCTCATTAGACGTTAAAGGGTGCCATGTGCGTTGGATATTTACGCTTTTGCAAAAGCGTCCTATATGGCGCTTTGGGATGAGAACGCGTTGACATATTAGGGGTGTAATGGTTCAAAGGTCAAGTTTCGCTATGATTCGTTATGTGCTGTGCTATGTTCCGGGAAAAAAGATCACTGTCAAATAAAAATAAAGAAAATGAGAAATGATCAAACTACAAGCAACAGCACCAATAAATACAAAGATACAAATAAAATAAACGGCGCTTTTCAGGTTAGATAGGTATCTAACAGTAGTTTTTATGTACAGAAATTGAATAAAGAAATCAAATGTAAAACAACATTGCATATAATATTCACTGTATACATTAAAGTCATTATTACAGCACATTGTACAATATATATATATATACTGTATATATATATATATATATATTACATTATTAAAGTTACAAAAGCTATTCAGTCAAGAGCAGTAATTGATTTCCTTGTCTTTTGTTTGATTAACACAAAAAACACAGACAGCAAAGATTAGGCTGCTGTCACTTTAAGACATAATGCATGGATCCAAAATACTGATACAGATGCATTGGTTATCAACTGTTTACATTAACTTAAGACATAACCTACTATTTTCTAGGATACACGCCCAGATGAGCATCTTGAAAGGATTTTTGTGTGAAATTGACTGTACAAGTGCAAGATTTGAAAGAGAACTCGATATCTGAATTCAGCTGAGTGCACACATAAATCTTTTTTACAGTGTGCACGAGCAAGACAGGTCTCATCTGCACTTGCATGCTATCAGCACCCAGGTGATGTTGGTGTAAATGACTGGTCATTATTAAAGCACACAGCATCTTGCATTGAACTATGTTTAGGGGTAGCCAGAATGTGTATCAATTGAAAAAAACATATATTAGCCCAACTCTGTCTGTCTGTTTAACACTTTTTTTTTCCACAAGCCATATTATAGATGTGCATTCAATCAATCCCCAGATATTAGATGAACCGTAGCGCCATGGGTGAAAAACTGTACATGGTTGATTTTTTTTACAGAGAACATTTACACCCCTAATACATACTGTACACATCCTGCTTATACACTATTAGAGTACTTGAGTTTGTACACACTTGTCCACACTGTGTTGTTTGCAAACACAGACTTGTAAATACTGTACAATGTTGATCTGGTAATTTGTAAAAAAAAAAATATATATAATAATAATAAGTAAATAAATACAACGATGCAACCTCAATCTCACTTTTTTTTTCCAATTCATCACCTCATTCATTTATGTGCATCTGGTTTGCTGTGTGTTTTTGTTCTTTATTCCCATGTCCACACTACATAAAGTCTTTGCCTCTTCTTGGAAGTGAAAAGTCTGTAGTAATTCTTCCTTAAAGTCTCATGAGTTGCGATTCATAATCAATCACTTCAGTTTTTTTTTTCAGAGCCTTTCTCGGGCTTGCTGTGCCTTTTATAATTGATGTCCCACAGGAGAAGGGTCAACCTTGGTCTCAATAATTTAGAGCTAGGGAGGAACCATGAAAGAAATAGAAAGCGTGAGGGAGATGGATGGATGAGTATCGATCAGTGGAGGCAGAGAAAAGCATGTTCCTGAGTGAGAGAGAGAGAGAGGAAATGTATAGCAAGCCAAATTATTCAATGCCTGGTCAGGCGTCTGATTCGTCAAAAGCGCCAGAAAGCACGAGTTCTTAACCTGCATTTTTTGGGCTCATGGAAAATGCGTGCCGGAAACGCACGTTTTTTGCATCAAAACGCGCGTCTTCAACGTGTGATCTCCTATTTAAAACGCACGTTCTCGTTTTTGACGCGCATTTATTGTCACAAAAACGGGCGTCGAAAACGTGTGTTTGGAGTAGGACGATTTCCATATATGTTTGTTGAACCTTATATTCAAAATATTTATGAAGTAGACATCCTATTCAGAAATAGTTAGGGCAGTAATGTTAATATTTGATTTAATTCAATCTCTAAAACACATATAAAAATATACGTAAAAAAATCAAAGCGCGTGTTATAGTTTGCCTCTACATCACAAATGAAGAAAATATTGGTATTTATCTATTGCTGTCATATATAGTTAGTCAAGATTACTTTAGGTTTAGCCTAAGATATTAATGTTATAAATGTGATATGGGAAATGGTAAATCTTTTATGTGCATTTGCCTGTCAAAACACACGCTTTTGACGTGTCAGTGTGCAATCAGATGCCAGGCCAGGCGTTTATAAATACTTTGGCTTGCCATAGAAATGAGCAAAGCCAGGTCGTATCTGCTCTGCATTCTGGTGAAGTTCATCTGGCACTGTGCAAAAAGAACTGAACCGCCAGTCTATTCCTGAGTGCTGTTTTTGCATGATGGGAAGTCATCACTATGCAATTGATCATGTGAGTGACAGGCTCATCATAGCAGCCCACAAAGCGGAGGACAGTACCAGCCTGAGATCAGCTGTGTCAAACATTCACCAAGAATCTTCCACTGACGTGTGAAATGTTTACATGGGGTGGACAGCCGTACAAGCTTATACTGCCAAGCCATCCTTAAAAGATAAATCTGATGAAAAATTGATTGAATGAAGACATCAAGAAAAAGAGCAGGCATATAATAGGCATATTCTTATGATTCAATCTCTGGCTTAAATCAGATACAGACCAACACTGCAAACCCTGATGTTGGTAAAACAATGTACTTATACAGCCATGTACACATTTATAAAAAACATGTCATTATTAATTCTCGCCAATGCACATACTACATGTTTGAACAAAGATTGTTAGTAACAATGTAAGGTTTGAAGAAAACATATGTTCTTATTGGGCACCTACTTTAAATGTTGCTGTTAACTGAAGAGTAAATGATACCATATAATACATGAGGTAAGGACATGTAACTAGTTGTAATTTGAAATCATATGTTTTGGTTCTACGTGCTCATGCCATATTATTGTTAAAGTGTATTGCCATATTACTTGCACAAAAGAAGTCACATTAATTGTCTCATAGTAAGTAGTTAAAAGAAAAATTATAAACGTATAATCAATTTCACCTCATGTCAAATTTAATTATTTACTTAACATTAACTTCTTGTTGATGGTGTAATATCATTAGTACAAAGAAACTGAAATTATTATGTGAAGACAAACCATTGTAATCGCACATGGCTTTCTAATAATAAACCTCTGACAAATTGCTTGTTCCTCTTTCGAGAGTCGCTTCGGATAAAAGCATCTGATAAATGACCATTTGTTAGTGTTACAGTGCAAGTAAAATGGAAATCACATTGCATTTAAACTAGTGACAAGGTGCTCTTGTAAGAGCTAATGCAGTCTTAAAGATAAAAAGTAATTCATACTTATAAGAATTATGAGGATTGGTTGATTACCTTTCACCATGTATGGGGTTTTAATGAGAGTAACTGTTGTCAGAGTTTGTAAAATCACTTCAACGTCAGTCTCTGATGGCAAAAAATCATTTGCAATACTCCACTTCTGTAAGCACGACCAGATGGCGTGGTTTGTGAGGATTTCGTATGTCTCAATGATCACACACACAGAAATGTAGAAACGTACAATAACACATCAATTTACCTACAAACATCTCTGAGTCAAAAGTGGTGGCAGGCCACCACAATCCTTTTGTTCGATTTAATTCGGCTGATTGAGAAAGGAGGCTTGGCTAGCATTTCAGACGAGTAGAGGTTTCCTCCACCACGGGAATCATGACAAGCTAATTTACCCCTTCCACATGTTTTCTGCCTCCCCACCATATGCTGTTTATTTACCTTCTGAAGGAATGATAATGAATTTCCAGGGCACTTAACTGTCAATTCGTCATCCTCTCTCTTTATCAGATTGAACTCTCTATTGACACACTGTTGAAGGAGTTGAATACATTTGTGCATCAGCCAATAGCTTCGCCCGGGCTTGGTCAGATGATGACTCCACGTCTGACAACCCAAAAATAAGGACCTTTTTTTTTTTTATTCCACCAAACTAGATGGGGCCCATTCACGTATTTGTCAGACTGTAAACAAACCTGTCGCTACTACAACTATGAAACTAAAAGCTACTGAGAATATGGCAGAGCATTGAATAATATTACTACATATAAAAAGGAAAATTGCCTAGGCCGACATATTAAAAAATGTGATGCATCGATATCTATGAAATAAACATGTTTTAGACCAAATTTGTCTTAGATACACAATTTAAGTGGCTTTATCATGAATACAGACAATTATCATGATTCCACCACCACCAAAAATTGTGTCTGCTTTACTATAAAACACATGCTTATTGCAACAGCTTCACTAAAATGCAACACACTCGTTGCGACGTGTTTAACGGATGCCAAGTAAGAACAGCCTAAACTGCAACCGGTGACAAACAATAACAACACAGTGAAAAAAATCTAAACATTTCTTCCTGGTGCAGGAAGTTCATAGGTTAATGTGTCGCTGAAGTTTTAGCAAAACACTTTCCTTAGCTAAAATGTTGCTATTTTTTCCAAATAGTCTATTCTATTTCATCATTAAAATCCATTTTCACTTTCATCTCGACGGTGGGGGCAGGGTAGTCTGGTTGAGGGGGCAACTGTCACATTAAGAAGAGGATATTAAGCCTAACATTGTCAGCTTGTTAATTGCTGAAATATGTGTTGCTGTGGAAACAGCCTTATTTACAATTGAAAGAGAATATAGTTTGTTAAAGGGATAGTTCACTCAAAAAATTTAATTATGTAATCATTTACTCACCCTTAAGTTGTTCCAAACCTGTATAAATTTCTTTTTCTTTTTTTTTTCTTTTTTTTTTTTTTGTGGAACACAAAAGAAGATTTTGAAAAATGTCGCAAACCAAACATTTGATGGACCCCATTGGATTACATAGTATTTTTTTCCCATACTATGGAAGTCAGTATGGCCCATCAACTGTTTGGTTACCCATATTCTTTTGTGATCAGCAGAAAAAAAAAAAAAAAAATCATACACGTTTGAACAACAAAAGTACATCGTATATGATGACAGAATTTTGTCAACCATCACTTTAAGAAATAAACACCAACAGCAATAACTGAGTACTGATACAACAGTAGTACTAAAGAAGTGTTACATAAAACGATTAGTATAAAATGTTGTTTTGCTTTTGAACTACTTTTAAAATAACTGTTGATTTTGTTGATAAGTTTTGAGGGTTCGATATTCCACATAAGTAAGATTTGAACATAAACAGTCATTAAGAGACAACCTTCAATTCAGTAGGTTTTATTATTATTTTTAATCACGCATTGCATTTTGTTTCTTTTTTTTCTATAAAAAATACAAAACATATTTCAATTGTGATTTGACTTGATTTTTTTTTAAACAATATTCATTACAAAGACTCCAATCAGTGGCATAATTTTAGCTTTAAAATTGGGCTGGTTTGTTGTTGTTGTTGTTTTTGGTCACTGGCCTGGTGGTAATCTAGTTTTGATTGGTAAAACTGATTGGTTTGATTGATCTGTCAATGTTAGTTGGAAACACTCCACAAAAGTTTAGCACAGTGTTAGCAAACTAATAAGTTATGTATAGTGCCTGTATTAAATTCTTCTCAATGATTATACACACAACCATCTACTCCATTCCTCAAATTATTTTGCGCTTTTTGGAATTTTGCAAACATCACAGTGTGTTTGGCCTCCTCCCTAGGCAAGCGAGGTGCAGTCAGGCACACATTAGCATGAGAGCAATGATCTAAAGCACTAGTCTGTCTTTCCAAGAGCCCAGAGGCCCTTAGGGGATCGGCTCTCCACTCACATTACCGTCACTTTATGTCAAACTCACCACACGACCTCAACCATATCACAAGCCCTCCACCCGATACAGTATACTCATGCTCCAACAATCAGACTAATGCATGCGCAAGCATTTTGCAAACATCTTGCCAGTTTATCTAGGGATCTAGAGACTATGGACAAGGGTCTGTACAGTATGTGGGGTCTGTCTTTTAATATGTGGTTGACAAAAAAAGATACAGAAATTTGTGTTTTATTAATTATTATTTTATACAACTTCATAATGTATTAATTATTTTTGACTAACTTCATAACTAGTTAATAGTGAGAATTGGACCCTAAACTAAAATCTTACCTTTTGACTTTTCAATTGTTTAAATCTAACGTTACAAAAGTTTGACAATGCTATTATTTGACATAATAACTGCTATTCTTATTAAATAAGGTAAAATGGTGGAAATATTATATATAATTTATGGCTAGTAGGGTATATTTATAGGCAAATTAACCAGTGAAGTAACTGGTTTAGAGATTGGCAGTGTTACCAATACCAACATAAACAATGTTTTGTAACCAATCAACAAGGAAATCATGATGATTTTTTGCAGTATTCAACTGGGTTGGCTCATGATAACCCGGGGGAAAGACAGAGGGCCTAGTGGCCCCAAACAGTAAGTAAAAATTCTTAAAACTGTATGACTGTTTTTAAATAACTGTGTATGAATGTCAACTAAATACCAAACCAATTGTCATATTAAAGGATTACAACGTCACGTTACAACGTTTGCAACGTCACGTAATACGTAATTACGTTCAAAAGGTCACGGGCAACGTAGCCAGAAGTACAGAGTCAGAGTGTTTACAAGTTGAACGCATAGGTTGAACGTGAAAACTAACTCAAACGGCGTTTACAAAAAAGGAATTAAAAGGTAAAACAACGATGTCGGACGATTTTGATTCTGTACTTCCGGCTACGTCGCCCGTGACCTTTTGAACGTAATTACGTGACGTTGCAAACGCGCCTCACAATATATTACAAGGCTAGCATTTGTCCTTAGAAAAGTTACATTTTTGGAATAAGCTTTGAAATAACCGATCGTTTCGCATGATAAGACCCTTATTCATCGTTTGGTGTCATTTAAAGACATTTGAAGCTGCATCTGAAAAACTGTTATTAACTGTCGTTTGGACCTCGGTTGGACCTGGTTCCCATTGAAGTCCATTATAAGGAGAAAAATCCTGGAATGTTTTCATCAAAAACCTTAATTTCTTTTCGACTGAGGAAAGAAAGACATGGACATCTTGGATGACATGGGGGTGAGTAAATTATCAGCAAATGTTTTTTTCAAAAGTGAACTAATCCTTTAAATAAAGTGTGTTAGGCGTTCAACGATCAAAGATTAAACAATGCTCAAAATTACAAATACAAAAATATTTTTACACTTTATGAATGTCAAAAATGTGTGGAACATGCAGTATATTTAATGTAATAAACTACTCTCTAACTACACCTGTCTGAGGATCAGAGGATACATTCACCAAAAATGACCCTGGTTGATAAAAAAGAAATGGCAAAAATGACTCGTAAAGTTTAGTTGAGAGAAAAGGCATCAGAACTTGCATTCATTCCCATTCTGGCTTAACAGCACAATTATGTGTGTATTGTGGGGGCCTGGGCCAAATATGTGGGCCCGTGAGAGCGTGTGGGATGGTGTTTTGCTGTGGGGCACAAAGGCTTCGGGGGGTTCCAGAGCGGAGTAAAGCTCTGAGGTGATCCCCTCCGGAATTGATCGCTCCCTGCCCTGGAACGGCTCCCAGCTGCACGTTTTGTAATGGCGGGAATATGGAAGCAGTTCGGGTGTTATTTGCAGGTCTGGGACTATGTGAGAGGCAGGAGGGAGAAGAGTGGGAGAGGATGAGAGGAGGAAAAGAAAAGGATGGAGTCGGCCTGTTTTAGAGCAACTGGTATAGTTCTACAGATGGATGACAGACAGGTGGGCTGATATTATGGGCAGCTTTGAAAGACAGGTGCCAGAATGTGTAGGACAGACAATTCACACAGAAAGTTCAAACATATTCTGCAAGATGGTCAAATTGTTTTTCGGTGCATGAGAGGTGAAACAAATCCTTTTTAGGTTGACTAATGTAATAGAGACTGGTGGTAAAGTGGTAAAGACGACAACAATTCAGCATGTTACAACATGCTGTTACTCAACAAGAACAGCGTCAAAGACAGATTTTGCCAGTCTCTTTTGACACGCTAGCAATTACATCCAAGATCCCGTTAGATAAACTTTCCTATTGTAAGTCAAACAGCTCAACGATCAGAACACAGATAAATAATTAAGGTGCCATCGCTATCAGGCAGCAAAGATCTGCATCAACACACTGAAGTGGCAGTCTTTATGCTTAATGTCACAGCAAATGGTACGAA
The DNA here is from genome assembly GCF_016745375.1 of Pimephales promelas. The sequence goes on along the minus strand of NW_024121222.1, from coordinate 5,222,749 downwards.
TTAGACAGATGGAGTATATGAGGTTTGATCCCATTCCCACACGGAGCTCCGAGGTTGTGAATGAATGTGATCCACCTTAATTAAAACAGACACCGCTCTGATACCTCCTCGCATCTAAATATTCATGACAGCTTGTTCAGATTCACGTCCCGTGGCTGGTTCGGATATTCAGTAGAGAAGCAAAAAAGAAAACATTGCAACTGCATGTAAAACGTCATGTGATGATGATGCAAGCCAGGCTGTATCGAGAATGATGAAAAGACCCCAAACTCTGGTCTTCTACCCGAGAGAAAGATTGCAATAAATGTTTAATGTCATCAACAGGACAAATGAACTTATAAATATGCAGCGAGAGGCACGCATGGTAAAATATGGAAAATGGGGGACACTCCAGCTTGGATGTTATAGGAAGCAAGGCTCATACTGATGGGATTACAATCATGTGTGTGGATTTATTGGAATTAGGTCTTTTGCCGTGTGTGGGAAATCAGTAACAGTGGGGTTGGTGCAGTTAGTATGTCTGATATTAAAGAGATAGTACACCCAAATACTTGCATCATTTATTCACTTTTTTCATCGTACTATGCCTTCCTTTCTTCTGTGGAGCATAAAATATATTTTTAAAATGATCACGACATGAGAAATCAAATTTGACTTGATATTTTGACATAAGAGGACTTTGTACCTGCAATTTTTATTTTTAAACAAAACATTTATTTAATCTAAATCTCCAAAAAACATCTCGTTTTAATATTGCGGAATCTGTGACATTATTACAACACACACACATTATACAGAATATTAAAATATGAGTGGAGAATAAAAACAAACAACAAAAATTGGGGACACCTTGATGTATTTTAAAAATACTGTATAACCCTATGACACAGATTTACAAACATCTTATCATTAGAGTTATCAATGACTATCATGAACAAATCAAATATGTTTTAAATAAAATTCTTGGAAATATCAATAAGTGGAGCTTACAACTTTGAAAAAGATATTGGTCTATGAAAATTATTATTTTATTCTCATTACATTTACAAGCACCACAATCAAATGGCACAGATCAGTTTAACAGAAAATATAAAGGCATAATTACTTTTTGTGCATTTTTTTTGAATTTTCAGTCTACACTCAAAATAAATCATTGGACAAACTCAATTTAATTAATTTCCATCAAGTAAATGTGTAGCCCCAACTCATAGAAAAACAGAGAAATATATAATATAATGTAAAAAAATAAACTAATCTCTTCAAATGCTTTCAGATTAATAAATCTTGTCTGATAAATACTTATTATTAATTCTGTAAAAAATTTGCTTCAATTAAGTTTTTTTTTGTTATTAGCTTGACAGAAGTTTTGCTAATAAATGTTCGACAAGTTACAATTTTAAAGGTTGCAAAACTCGCATAACAGAAATATTTTTTGATTCCTCTCGACAACTTTAGATAAAAATAGAGATTAGATGAACAGACAGCAGAATGGAATGAGAAAGAGATGCATTTAGAGAACATTGTTTCCTTCTACTCCTGCAGTCTATTATAATTGCATGGACATACACATTGCTCCACCCACACGCACTGAATGAGCAACTAAACAACTTTGTGGTCTAAATGTAGAGTCTCTTTTGATGCGAAGAACAAGAGTACAAAAGAAACTGAAATATATCTTTCAGGAGAAGTTTTGTACCAGTTTCTTCTTTCCCTCATCATTTGCTAACACAAGGTACTGCATTTATTGCATCAGTCTTGCATATACAAACGCACATATAGTGGATTTGAGAAGAAAGTTAATTTATCTAAAACCTATTACAAGCTATCAAAAAAGCCAATACATCATTAAATAATAAAATCTGACTGTATATCATTAATAATCACAGACATAAACACATTCTAAGATAATTTCCAAATTAATATCAACATGCTGACTTGACTGCTGTGTCTGATGGATTATTCTAGATCCCATTAAGAATCCCAAGTGACTATAATAAATGTATTCATCCACACACACACATACACACACCAAGAACTTGCTGTCTTAACTTATTCCGTCAGCCAAAAATGTTAATATAAACAATTTCCAGAGCAAAAAAAACATTGTTCCACATCTAATACAAACCTGTTACAATGAACAGGACTGTCCAATAACTCACTCTGTCTGCAAATAAAAGTGTAGCAAAAACAGCACAAAACATATAGCTTGTAAACAGAGGCACTTATGCTAAAAGCAGAGCCCCTAGGAGATTGGGAAATGAGCTGTGAACAAACAGATGATATGCGCTAGTTATATAGTCCAGGACACAAGAGACTCTCTCTCATGACACAGTGTAGGCCCAGAAATCGTGACTGCTCCTTTGGAACCAGCAGAGCGTGATTAGTGTCATGCAGAAAGCGTTTGATAACAAAGATCTATGACCCGCCACTGTCTAAACGCGGTCTAAAAGCTTGGATAAAGTGGCACAGTTTATGGTGCAAGTGTAACACACACACACAGAAAACATAAACATGTACTGTATGTATGCACATAACTTGTCTTTTATATCAAATGCTAAAGGTCTACTCTATTCATTGCTAACAATGGTTTGCTTTAAGGAACCCTGACATGCTCTTGGACAGCTGGTTCTACAAGAATACACTCCCTTCATTTCCCTTTTCCTTTCAGCCTGTCCTCTAACCCCCACTTGGGATGTAATGCAACATTTAGACAGGTAGTATGAAATGACCCAGATGTGTTTCCCCACCATTACTTTATTTTATAGTCTTTTTTTCTAAGGTACCTGACCTTTCCCAGAGAATCTAAACAAGAACATAGTTTTTATTAGTAATACATTTTTTTTTTTATAAATATCTTGTTCCAAGTATGAGTGTGTTGTTTGGGTACTTTGGATGCCTCTGTTAAAGCTACACTGTTGTGAGTCTGCCAAAAAGAAGGCGAGCAGGGACACGGTTGCTTAAGCTAGCATACACATGGTAGATATTTTATAAAACGTATGGGCTGTATTTGAACCCTATCCAATTATTTACTAAATAATTGTAGAATAGATAGGCGAATAGCTCTAACTTTATTTGGGGTGAAATCAATAATGGGCCTAATTTACTCTAACTATTAAAGGACAAGTTTTTAATAAAGCTGAGTTTCCATTTCCAAAAGTGAAAACTTTTTTGATGCACATATTTGCCTTTATTCAGTTAAGTTGTTTCCACATTTATGCACGTCCCACATTATAATATTTACAGCTGTGGTCAGATTATTGGCACACCTGTTAAATACGATCCAAGATTGTAAAAATAAATCTGCATTGTTTATCCCTTTTGATCTTTCATTCAAAAAATGTGCAAAAATCTAAAACAATGAAAAATATATTTAATTATTGTTAAAATATATACTAAAATGAGCCCGATCTCATGAAACTTTGTATCTATAGCACGAATGTCATTTCTGGTGCCATTTATACGGCAAAACTAGTTTTTGCTTGTATATGGTACGCGTTTTTCACGTGCATAAGTACGAACTCCCCACCCCCCTTCCCTCTAAACCTACCCAGGGGGTTTTCAGTGCATAGCATATGCACACAAAAAACATTTTTGGCGTATAAATGCCACGAGAAATGACAATCATGGTATAGATACGCACTTTCATGAGACTGTGTTGATTAAAATATACACTAGTATTGTTTCAATCAAGCTTTTTTGTGAAATGTTAAAAAAAAAGATAGCATAAAGATATGTGAAAGTAAACTCTCGAGTTAAATACACGTTTAATGCCTGGTTAAACTGGATAACGAGAGTAGAGAGTTGAGAAACTGCACATCTGCTGCAGCACAGTAAAGTTCCAGCACAACCAGAGGTGAAATAAAACTGAAGGAAGAAGGATCAGGAAACAGGAAAGAGAAAAGGAAAGCTAGGAGTGGAGGAGGGTTTAATCTGTTCCACTCCATTCTGTGTTGTGTCACTCAGTTGCCACTTTGCTTCCACAGACTCATCCATCTGTGTGAAAGTGAATGTAAATGCAAAGGCTGTGGCATGTATTCTCAGTGTGAGTGCCTAAATATTTAAGGCCTTCAGAAAAGTTGTATGTGTACATGCCAAAGACCACTGGGGACCTGTTCCACTCTCATTTCAGCCTTGTCTTCTCACAGATTCAGACTCAACTAGATTTACTGAAGTCGTCAAAGCATTATTAAATATATATTTAAGTTTAGTGTTTTAAATAGGCATTTGAAATAATAAACTAAGTTCAACGTAGTATTATCAAAAATCTTGATGCTAAAGATTTTGTGTAGTCACACCTAAAGTGCATGCAAAGTGTCAATTTTGCGTTGTGACTTCCTGAAGTTTAACCAAGGAGTTATTGGACTTTTTATTAAAAATTTTCCATGGTGATTTGAAGAATGGTAAATGATGAATGGTCATTATTTTTGTATAGTTACAGCATGAGGTTAAAGAGTGTTTCTACCTCCTTTTGAGTTGAGTAAGGGAACAGCTAGTCTTTTGGTCTCTTGTCCTATTTCAAGTTGGTTCAAACCAACCCTTTCATTATCCCAGAATCCACAAGCTTATTTTGCTCCTTTCATGTTTTCAACAACTTTCGTCTCTTTTATAAAATGTTATGTTGAGGAACTGAATCAGCATGCCATTAATGAGGTGAACTCCAGGAGAGCCAACTAAATTCACACTTTTGACACCATTATAAATTCAGATAAATACTGATCAACTAAAAAAATACTGCATGAATCTAAAATTAATTGCAATAGGGAGTGGAAAAGGGAGATCACTAAGCTAAGTAAATCACCTCTTCTCTATCCTCTGTCTGAATGAGCTGTGAAAGCCATCATTTCCCCTTCATTTCATCTATACACTCTTTTTGTGATATGTTAGCATGTAAGAGTGATGTGTGATGGCTCTGGGGAGACACATTAAAGGAGAGTGCACCCCTGAACAACATGCTTTTGTGATCCCTGTCTAGCGCTGACAAATAGTGCTCCTTTTTTCCATCTCTCCCTGCAAATGAGTAGTAAATGTTCTCCATCTCAGCACCCATGACTACCTTTCTCTCCTGATTTCATTCCTTTATTCCCTGACCTTTTACTGCCCCTTGACTTAGATTAGAACACACCTCTCTCCTTCCTTTCAATGACCTTATCCGTTAGGTCAGGAGTCAGAGGTCAGTAATGGGACATGGTATAATTCTCTAATGGTATTCCCTGTGGCTAGGGGCAGGACTTTCTACAGGTGACTACACATGTACAAGGATCAGTGAAGATTGGCAGTTTATTGGAGCACGCTTGAGAGCACACACGCCTAGATATCCGCAGACTATACAGAATAAAAGCTTCATACACAGCTGATCATACTGCTTAATGTTCCGGTTTCAAGACAAGACAAGAGGCATAAGACATATCAGCATTAGGTTCAATAGATCTGTAATTTAACACGTTATTATCAGCGACCTACGGCATGAATAAAACAAGAAACGAGAGTATGGGGTGTCCATGTATCCTCTCCCTAAAGCAGATACTTAACGCCCAGCAAAAAAAAAAAAAACACCTTTTATTATCATTAATAATTATTATTATTTGCGAATTTCCCCAACACTTTTGCCAGGGTCGATATTGTCCTCAGCACTTTTAAACATCTCCCGGCATGGATGAACCAATACAAATAAATAAAACATATCCAGTTAACTAGCAGAGCATTCATTTGTTAAATAAGAGGTGATCTAGCACGCTGAAATGCATTGTTTTTGAAATCAAGTGATCAAAGTGCTCGTTGACTGCAATCAGTGGTGCGGATACAGTGTTCTCTTGTGGCTCGCGCTGCCACGCACAGTCTTCCCACGGATGTGGACTTTAATCCATTGCGGAGAAATCCCTATTTGTTCTGGTGAAATCACAAAGTAAAATGCACACAAACGTGTCCCTGTTTGATATACAACCACTGATAACATAATCGGTTTTAATGAGGAAAAAAAAAAATATACGAGTGCGGACTAGAACTCAGAATCTCAGGCACACTTGTCTAAAGTTCTGCCACTGGTATAAAAATATCACTATGTACCCAAATTGCTTATGATACAAAATCAAACAAAAATGTCCTTAAAACTGAACTATTAAATTTAACAACATTACAGTGTACCTAAACTGGTTAGTAAATTAAAAATGTCCTTAAAATTAAAAAAATGTCTTAATATTACCATGAACTGTATAAGCAACAACATGAAAAAAATGTCCTTAAAATGAAACATTTACATTAATATTATTATCTTGTGGCCATATTGCGTATTATACTAAAGAAAAAAGTCCTTACAATTAAATACATTTTTTAATTATTACCATGTACCCAAACTTGCTTACAAAACTAAACAAAATTATAAATATTTGAATGTATTAAGACTTGAACAAGGCGTCACATAGAAAGCAGCGAGAATTGCGCAAGAAGTAGAAAAAAATGCAATTCTCGCACATGCGTCGTGGAAATCTCTTGAACTCTCGTCTCAGGCCCAGAAAGGAATAGTCGAATAAAGTCGTAATTTTTGTTTTATTTCCACCCAAAAAGTATTCTCGTCACTTGATAAACTTATAGTTGAGCCACTGTAGTCACATGGAATATTTAAACATTTTCTTCAATGACTTTCTGGGCCGTCAAGTTTCAATCCTTCAGGAGCCTATGTAGCAGTGATCCACCTCTCAAATTTAATATAAAAATATCTTCATTTGTGTTCCGAAGATGAACGAAGGTCTTACGGGGTTGGTACAGCATGGGGTCGTAATTAATGACTTAATTTTCATTTTTGAGTGAACTAACCCTTTAACCTTGTATGGGCAAGAAGTACAAAACAGAAGCGCACAATATTATAACACCAACAACGCTAACAGCTGCTGAAAGCTGATACACCCCTGTGTTCTAATGGGCACGATATCCGAACATCTGTTACCAAACACAAACACATAATAAAAATCAGAGTTTGCCTCCAAATGGCATAGACAGCTCATCAGGGGTAATTCATATCAGTGTCTCCGACTCAAACAGAAGCCATGGTGCTGACACAGAATAACACTAAAAAGCTGAGACTGACAGATCAGATCTGCCAGAGCAAAACCTCACATTTACAACAGGTTCACTACTGTCCATGGCATCCTACTACTTACTATAGTTTACATTATGTTATGGCACATTGTACAATACAATTTTATAAGCAATACCACTCAAATTGACAAAAAAAGCCAAGAAAGTTAAATAAGTTGGTGGTTCAGTCATTTACGAATTGTTTTTTGAATAAGTAAACCTTAAAAATGGGACTAGAGATGCACAAAAATCAAATGCCTTGCTAAGCTCTTAAAGGAAAGAACAGTATACTCAGAATGGCAAAAGCTAGAAGAAACCAATGAATTTTAACATTTACGAGAGTGATTTAATAAAGATTCTAGTTAAGGCAACTGCGGAGGAGTAATAATCAAGTTTATGACTTTGCATAAACTCTTGTCATCCAATCAATCTTTAGCTATGTCTTCTCTACAAGTAATTGCTTTTGTGGTATTAAATAAACATTGAGGTGTAATTATCACCTTTGAGAGTGAGGATTTGAGCAGACTGGAAAGCGGAGCACAGATTACGTGAATTTGATGTGGGTAAGAGGGAGTAAAAAAAGATCAAAATAAAGATATAAATAAAGAGATAGTGATAGATAGAAGTTGAAATAAAGATTCCGGCTCTAGATGAACTGAATAATCTACTGAGCTTGAAAAAAGTAATGTGTGTGTATGTGAGTATATAAAATGTCTTTAATTGCCTGTGTGTTTGCAATAATTGTGGGCAGAATCTGAATTATGTCATATTTTTTCTATAAAAAACAATCTACAAGATAGATAGAAAGAAAGAAAGAAAGAAAGAAAGAAAGAAAGAAAGAAAGAAAGAAAGAAAGAAAGAAAGAAAGAAAGAAAGAAAGAAAGATAAAATATATGTATATAGAAATATACATTTTTAAAAAATAAATCAATGCGACAGTGATATGCTGTGGACAAAAAAAACAGAGTGAGTGGGTGGATGTATGAGCAAGATGAAGGTACGAGCTTCAGAGAAAAGGGATGGAAGGATGAATGTCTTATCTTGCAGCTTCGATGCCAATTTCTCACATGACTGACAAATGCGCCGGATTCATGGCTGTGTTTGTCTTCCTCAGCCTGTCAGGAAAGCCATTCTGACCAATCGAGTGACAGCCGAAGCCTCTAATCAGAGACAAACGGCGCACAGTTGGTCCATGGACACATCTCTCACGTAGGCCCCTGTAAATTGATTGACATGATGTCGAAATACATTATAGCACTAAAATCCTTGCTGTCTAATACCAATCTGACTGCTGCCATCTTTTCTGCCATTGTGTCTCCCCGGCTCTGGTTCTGATATAAACAAATGTGTGAACACAAGCACAATGCACATGATGGGTTCCTTAGCTTCCTGTAATTC
>NW_024121222.1:5197791-5213780 GCF_016745375.1 Pimephales promelas | reverse complement strand
GGATATTGAGAAGTTTCTCACCTTCCGGTAAGAATGTTTATTTTGTAGATATGGCCATCTGAATAATTGAATAAAAAGTATGTTACTAGAAACAGTTCTAATCCAAATTTTATATTGTTCAATATGAATATTAATTCCTGACCATGACCCATTGTCATTTGATTTCATTATATTTACTAGGACAACTTCACAACTAGAATCCTTCCAAAACCACATACTCATGTATGCTGGCAAGCGGTTTGCCTTTTCATTTGAAGCCTATGAAGCCAGGACATTTCTTGCGGCATTGGACTACAACCACCACAACAACAGACCAGTACATGTCAACAACAAAGGCCAAGTGATGTAAGTGATTGCTATATGACTTTACAATGTAATGTATGTTTAGAGCACTAATTAAATATAATTTATTTTGCAGGCAAAAAAGACTGTACAGCAAGAAGTCACAGCGCTATCGGGTACAAGCAGTGAAAGAGGCAAAAGACTACAGTTACATCCCTGACCTGCAAAGAAAAATTCTAGGATTACGACTGCAGGCTGCAGGAGGACTCCCAAGAAAACGAAGCTACAGACCAGATGACCCTCGGTTACTGGGACCCCTGTCTGGCATTGTGCCCCCTCCCACAGCAGATCTGGTGCAGTCACAGGTCCAAAGAGGGCAGGTATGTTGTGAAAAAATTGTTATTATTTTATATAAGCAAGATATCAATTTTCATTCATTATTTTAGTTACATCACTTCAGTGTTGTTTTTCTTTTCCATAGTAAACTGTTGTAGCTGTGCTAATACCATTCATCCTTTTTTTTCTAGGTGATGCCATCAGTTCGCTGAACAGAGTCAAATACAAGAAATGTCAATGTATATTTATTTATTTTTACATACAGGAATATATTTTGTTTAGAATAAAGCCATTTCTTCTATAACTTCACTCCTTGTTTATTGTCTGAATGGTGCTTCTTTATAGCCAACATAGTTATCAAAAGGGTCAGGATATTTTTCTCGGATTCTCCACACACAGCAGGATGGAATGACAACCCGATTGCCTGTACCGAGCCGGCCATGTTGCCAGATGGTGAATTGTCGGTAAGCTGAGTATCGATACTCGCGATTGTCCGCTCCAGGGTCTTGGCTGTCATCGAGTGCAAGGATGTCGTTCCAGGTTTGTCGAGCCAGCCGTAGGATGCCCTCATCCAAAATATACAGTTCCATATGTGCACTTCTGCTGACACAGCCGGCTGGATCCTGTCTACAACATCGGTTCTCAATGTCACTAGGCATTAATCTGCAGTTGAGACAGGTGCACCAAGACAAAGGACCACTATTAGGTGGAGCTGGTCTGGGTGTGGCTTGCCTATAGTCCATGATGTCAAAAAGGACACCTGGTAAACGAGTGACTACCATCTCGAGTACTTTATCCCTCTCTTCAACTGTCAGTCGTTGTAACTGTGCCTGCAATCATAAATATTAATTGATTTTAAAATTTGGGATGGATGTATGTACTTGGATCGTGTACAGTGAGACCAACCTGCAATTCAGCTGTCCTGGCTGCAGACAGCTGAGCTACACGTTGTCTGTCCTCTTCACTGATCAATCTAGATCTTGATTGTCCTCTGCCCCTACCCCGGCCTCCTCCCCTACGTTATAGGAGGATACAGTAAACACATAAACAAAGTTTTCTACTACCCCCGTTTTCCCCTAAGAGTAATTTACTCAAATGTATTTCCTTCCATATATTTGAAATGACTTGCAGATTTATAACTTTATTACCTCTGAAGACATTTTGGCTGTACAACAAAGATCGGTGCGGCAGATGCTCTTTTAATATGAACAGCTCGTGCCCGTGTGCGTGTGCGTGTGGCCCATGAGCGTGCACAACAGTGGTTGCAGTTGCGCTTGTCGCCAGAGGTGGCGTAGTTCTGCAAAAACTCACAGACTTGCGTTTAGCTCCTTTAAATGTTGCATTTGCTACATTAATTGGTGGAGAATGCAAGGCAGTTCAACCTAAATTGTGAACATATATCAAGAAATTATCTTTTCATTTTTGGTTGCGGATGCGAGATCCGAACCTCCGCGAGTCTGAGTCTGCCGCGCGCACGATTGAATGCTGCTGCTGCTGTTATCTGTGAGTGAAGCTCCCAGAGAAAGCTGAGAAGTCTAGTCTGTCGCCTATTTTGTTTTCTTTATACCTGCATAAGATATAAGATCTCACACTACAATAAGGTAGGAATTAAGCGTGTTCCTTATTTCCAGAAAAATACCTCGTTATAGCTGATCGACATCTGCGTGTTCCAGAGTCTTTCATAGAGCTATAACGTTGTGTGTGTGTTTATATCAGTCAGAGAAGCCGAACGAAATCAAACTGCAGTAATTAAAACTAACCCTGTAAGTTACAATATTTTCCTGACAGAGCGTCAAGCGTGTTCCTTGTCGAATCTAGTCATAAAGCCTTGAAGTTATTTATCTGATCGCAGTGCGTGTTCCATTGCTTCTCCGTGATAAATGCTTAATGCTTTCTGTTTATTTTATTTGATCGCAGTGCGTGTTCCATTGTGATCTCCGCGATACACACTTAATGCTTATCTGTTTATTTGTTTGATCGCAGTGCGTGTTCCATTGTGATAAACACTTAATGCTTATCTGTTTATTTTATTTGATCACCAGTGCGTGTCCCACTATCCGTGATCCCCGTGATAAACAGTTAACGTTAGAGTTAATGCTTTTCTGTGTATGTCTATTCAATTATTTATCGTGTAAACACTGCGCATGTCCGAGTGTAATTGAATAGGACTTATTTTAAGTTTTGTCCAAGTAAAGCTTGTTTAGAAACTGAACCAAGTTAGACCCTGTTACTTTGTGTGAAACTAAACCTGCACAAAGACAGAGACGAGATCATTGCTCTCATACAGCGCACCGCCGCGTGCTTAAAGTTATCACTCTCAACAAACTGAGTGAAGCCCCATGTCGTAAACCCAGCTACGAGTGGTGTATTTTATTTGAACAGTGTGAAATGCGCCGACATTTCCCGTAATATGGTCGATTGTTACTGTACATGTTCTGTGAACATGGAAATGCGCTCACATTGCATGGAACTCTAACAAACTGACCAACTGCAATTCACAGTTCGCCCACTAGCGTTCGCTTGATCGCTTTAGTTGCTATCGTGACACGGAAGTCTTAACCAACACTTCCGGGTGAACTCTGACCCCCTCGAACTTTGTAAACAAACCAAACAAACGCTACGCTAAGCTAGGCTAAGCTAAAGCTGAGCGGTTGTTTGCATTGAGGCCTGTGCTAAAGCCTTTAGTATCAGTTACTATTATCAATACTAACCCCAGCGGTTAGCTATAGTGTCTGTTTGAACAACGTTAAAGCGATTTAACCATTTAGACACCTATCGATCTTTTCTTGTTTCTTCTTTTAACTTTATCACACTTTTCTTTAAAGTTAACCATATTTTTCCTGAAAGGAAAATACTGATGTACCATTATTAATTGTTTTACCTGCATTTTACTTGAAAAAGAAAATACTGGTTTATGATTATTAATTGTCAAATTTCGAATTTGATTTTAAAAGAACAAGAAATTGCAAAATTGAGATTCTACCTTTCTAAACAGATCATTTCTAATGATTTCTAGATTTATTTTTGTAATAATTCTAACTGCATAATTTTCATAATTTTTACATTTCTCTTTGAGATCTAATCACTTTAGGTGAATTAGGTTTGAAACTTAAGAACTCCGAAAGCTAAAATTTGGAAAGTTGTTGTTACTATTACAAAAATAGTGTTAGACTCAGATTTGCTTATTATTGTCATTGCGTTTTATCCTTTCGTCTTGTTGGTTATAAACTTAACCACTATATTGGAATAATTCATTTGCGTGACGCTTCAATAGGAGACATTACCATCTCAATACGAGTTTCAAATAAACCAGAGACAATCGTCTTTTACAAAGTTTATTTGTGTGTTTAGTTGTTCATCAACTATCAATTCTATACTCGTAGTAGATCTAAAGGTAGCGGGATCCAACCTCCTTGCTTCATTTCTCCCTCATCGCGTCTTTCCTGTTCTGTCCTGCTTTATTCCATCTTATTTTGCACATTTGTAGGGAACAAACCTGGAAGAACCATCAACCAACTCTAAAAAGAGACAAAGATAATCTTTCCCAAACAGATTATTAGGTATTTGATTTTTAATCAAACCCTCTTGTGTTCTTCTCACTCTCCCTGCATTTGTAAACGCAATTTAAACTTTGACATCTTATCCAAGATTAATTAACAGAGACAAGTGTTGTGCAAACTCCGCCTTCAAAACATCCCTGCTGTAAGCCCTGCTGTAAGCGGTCCAACCGAAGGTGTGTGTGTCAATCCTGTCAATACCTCAGAAAAGAGGTATCAGCATTATTATTGTATTATTTTTCATCGCAAACATAAACAGTAATATTGTTTACCTTTCTGGAAACAGATTGTCATTGATAGAAACATTTATGAGAAATTAATACTTTCCCTAGTTAATAATTTCCTTTTTGTTTCGTTTCTCTCTCATTTGAAATTGGTTTTTAACTTTTCTCTCTTCTTCTCTTACTCAGTTGAGTGACGAAGTCCTCACCTCACGAGTTGAAACCAGCTTTCCAGTGATAGAAAATATTTACAAAAATATTTTCTTCCATTAAAAAAAAGCTATTTCCATCTGAGATTTGTTTTAACCTCTCTCTTTTTCTTTCCTTTACCCAGTTGAGTGACGAGATCTTCACATCCCTAGCCTCACTGTGTACACTTCTACCAACACCTAGTCATCACGACACTTCACTATTGGTGCACACTTACTGAAACTACACTCAGCCGTGCAACCACATATAGGCTTATACCACACAGATCTGTGTCAGTCTCTTCACCAAGCGTGGCAACATGTCGTGGACAACAAACCCCACTGCCCAACGGGAAGACATGGACGCCTGGCTCAGAGGCATTACAGACTGCCTCACCCCAAAGACAATTGAACTGTTATTATTCTTAATAATAATCATAATTCTGAGAAGATTCCTGACACATGATTCAAACCAAAACCAAAGCCATGTGGAACTAACCAAAATAACCTGTTCCTTAAGCAATGCCTTCACAGCCCAGCTAAACCTAAGCCACCAGCACGTCACCCACCTTCAGGAGGAGCTGACACGTGCCCAAAGCCGCATAGACAAGCTGGAAGTGAAAGTCCAGGACGACCTCAAGACCACCGGGTTCCTGAGAGAGCTGATGCACACTCAACACTGCAAAGACCAGCTCAAAGCGTCCGACGAAGCGGAGCAAGAAACAAAGACCCAAGTTGACAAGCTCCAAGAAGCCCTTGCAGTCACTGAACGTGACAAACAAGAGTTAAAGACTGTCCAGAAGCACCTGGAAAACCAACTCCAGTCTGCTGAACATCAGCTAGAGAAAGCCAAAGCTGACATTGAAAGTAAGAACTCTAAACTCACTGCTCTGGAAGACCACCTGCGAAGGTGCAGCGTTGAAATTGACCATCTGACCCAACAGCGAGACGACGCCAACGACGAGCTCTACGTGGTCAGAGATGAACTCCAACATGTCTTTACACAGAAACCAGAGCCAAGAAGGGAGAGACCTCCCTCAGCATCATCACTGCTGAGCAGAACAGAGTCCTCCATCCAAGAACTGTCATCCTACGGAAGAAGTGAATGGCCACACCCCAAAACGTCACCGGCCTTCACCACAGAACTCTTCCCTGCCAACCAACAAAGAGAGATCATCCAGCCAGACTCTAAAGCTGCAACTGGAATGACCTTCAAAGATCTCAACCAGCTGGCTAAGAACATCACCCAGTTCGACCCGAACTCCACGGAGGGCCACTGCATCCAGGCCTACCTCCAAGATATCGACTTCCTCCTAGAGGTGAGACCCCATATGACTGACAGAGACATTTTATACCTCCTCAGATCCACATCCAGTCAAGAGGTACGAAGCGTCCTAGACCGACAACCTGCTCATGTCAAGTCAAACTACCAGCTGCTACGTGAGATCCTGATTAAAGAATTTACAAGTCCAGAGTCAGAACATGGTGTGTTAGTCGCCTTGGAAACCAGACAAGGTCGTCAAGAGACTCCCCAAGCCTATTATCACCGTTTCCGACAAGCCTACTTCGGTGCACATAGCAAACCTGAATCTGAAGAGGATCTGAACTTCAAAACCCTCTTCCTGAGAAACCTGCATCCAGGACTGAGTCGTCATCTCGGCATCATGGCCTGCCCAGTCACCATGACGCTTCAACAGCTACGTGACCTGACACACAAGGCCTACATCAAACAAAAGATGACTTCAAAGAAAGGTTTGAAAACATCCACAGTGTCAAACTCCAGCAGCCAAGACACAAGCCTTGCACTGGAAGACACCCAGTGGCATGACAACGCCACAGTCCTTCATCAGGAGCACAGAGAATGCTACTCCCATGCTAACGACAGCGACCACTCCAACCACGTGGAAAAGTCATGGGACCCACCAGAAGGAAACAACTGGAATCAACGAGTGCATCCAAAAGCATTCTATGTGGGTAAGCGACAACGAAACCCACCTCCACACCACACTGAGTGTGTCCAAGAACACGACAGTCTCCCCTCAGAGGACATGGAGCGACTACTGAGTCGACTGCAAGTGTTCTTCAAAGACAAGCTGAACACAGAAGACCAGTGATCACCTTGCACACCTTCCTGAGACGTCCACCTGTTCTACAACAACACAGAACAAAGTGGCCTCTCACAGTCAACCACTGACAAACACCCAGAGGTACCAGAAAACACCATCCTGGTTACCCATCACACCACAAGCTCCAAACTCAAGAACCATCTGTGTGCTGCCGCAACACCAGTAAGCACAGAAGTCAGACTGTCTGTCACAACCAGAAGGCATCACAAGTGGAATGCAACAAGGAGACCATGTTTTGCACTACAGCTTCACGCATCCGTGCCAAACCACCTCCCAATGTCTGCCAGAGAACTTCCTGCCTAACGGGACTGACCCCCATCAGATCACAGAAGATCCCTTTCCAAGGCAAAGATGCGACAAGCTCATCAAAGCTAAGCCATCAAGCAAAGGGGGGAGCAAAACAGACTGAGACAGATCTGACATACATACAGCATACGTACAGTACATGCACTACACTACACTGTACTGACAAACACAAGTTAAACACATCTACCATGAAAACATTCAACAAACATGTTTTTCATTGTATTAGCTAACCTTTCCACCACAGGAAACATATAGCAATACACCCAACAAGTATAACACCTCTCATAACATGTTGACACCTGTCACTGCATCACAGTACCCATACTGGAGTCACTCAACTGCTTTGTTTTGTTTTACCTCTTCCTTCCCTTCTTCTCTTATTAGGTAAAATCCCTTTTGCCCCATAAGGGTCAAGGTTACAATATAAGGATTGACGCACCACGCCTGACGTTTGCAAGTCACCTTAGAACGAATGTTAGCCAGAGAACTCCCTGCATCATTCGAATCAAAATCTGGAAGGTAAATTGGTCTAAACCTAGAACAATTTAGAAGTGGATAAAACAAACAAATCAAATTTAGTCACAAAGTTGATCAATCACCGTTTAACACAAACTAGAATAACGGTCCTAAAATTGAACTAAACTTTTTCCACATAATTGACTATATTGAGAGAGTGAACTCGTTAGGCCTAGATAACCTAATGCCCTGCACCAGTAAAGTGACCAGTCATGGAGGAGTTGCCTTGTTGTTTGCTGTGTGTGTTTGCTTCTTCTTCTTCTGTTTCTCCAGCGTTCAATGATGTCTTCTTCTCAACCCATCATCGATCGAGGGGGGAATATGTAGAGAATCGAGGCGAATCAAACACAACTTAATCAAATTAATCTCTCATGGGATTAATTCACATGGCTTCAACACTCCAAGTTCTGGAGCCCACATTCCAGAGTCACGGAACGACTCCGTGCTGTCTGCAGATAAGGACTTTTATTGCCCCACAGGCCCAAGAGAGGGGCACTAAACAGGACGAACGTGTCAATATGGTAATGTTTTACTGAGACAGGTCAGCTCCAAAATGGTGGAACGAGAAGCTCACAACAAAAACCCTTTGATCCCCTGACAGAGATGTTCCACAGAACACCTTTGCCTCGTCCCCCTTCGAGTTGAACTCTCAGTAACCTTACGGTTGAGATCGAAGATCTCACACATAAAATAATATGAACTCACCACAGAACAATTCTTGGACCTATAACCAATCATAATTCTTGTTGTTCCTACACTTCATGTGTTATTATGCTTAGATCACATAATAATCATGTAATTGTTGTTAACTATTAACTCTTGTAATTGTTATACAACCATTAGAAGTGTGAATGCCTCGTTTGCTCTTAAACGAACCGTATTCTCGTAATTCAAAAGATGGCTTGATTGAAATCTGCGTAAAAGGTTTTGTTTTATTATTATAATTATCATAAGGTTAAAACGATGGTCTTTTGTCTCTGCTAAGTGCTGGAGACCAGCTCACAGACCATGCATAAATTATGATAAAGCAAGAAGTAGATCCGCCTCCAATTGGCCAGAAGCTTCTTGGAGGTTGGACTAGAGTTTAAGTTAAAGATCCGAACAAAGGACCTCATGATCAGATTTTTGTAGATTTTAGAAGATTTCAGATGATTTTTGTTTAGATTTTTGTTCAGTTCGTTCAGTTCTGTAACTGTTAAGTCCGTGCCTCTCTCTAAAACCAGCAAGAGAGTGTTCTGTTCGTGCTTATCTCTGAAACAAAGAACATGTTCGCATGCTTCTACATCGACTAGACCAAATTCGACCCGCAGACGAATAACCCATCAAGATCAGGGTTACAATTCAGCTCAGTCAAGCCATCCGACTCGTCTTACTTTCATTTCTTTCCTTTATTTCCTTTTTCGTAAAAGTCTCGTTTCAAAGTTAAGTTTGCAACGCGCTTCGAACTGGAAAAGTTCTCATCAGATGAACTCTCATTCGCTTGCTAATCACACGTGACCAGCGGCGAAACTTCCATCCCTGCACTTCAAAGACAACAAACCACGCAACGGACCCGGCCGGGAAACCCCCCCCTTCGACGCGACGCAGACAAAGGAAATTCCCTCAGCCACTACAAAGCGCAAGTACTCCAGGCTCTAACTGAACTGGTGCTTTAATGTTAATTGAATAACCTCTCTAAGAAACGAAGGTTCAAATTAATGCTTGGTGGTCCTTTCAGGTTATGTCTTATGTGCATATACACAGTAAAAACTGAAGTGTTAATTTAACTCCTATAGAGTTGAAATTGACTCCGTTTCAGATAACATTTGGTCCCGCTCAAAATCAGTGTAAAATTAACTCATTGGTCAGTGTTAAGTTTTTAGAGTTAATTCTACTCAATATTGTGTAAAAAATAACAATGAAATGTGTAAATGTATTTAACACTGTAGTTTAATTGCACTGTTAAGAGTAATATGATCACACTGTAGAGTTAATTTAACTACAATTTTCCTTTAAAAAAATGACACTTTAAGTGTAATATTTACTTTTCATTTCTCAGTGATTTAAAAAATTATAAATCATAAGATGCAGTGTTACTGAATTATAGAACTATCAACTACTGTACAATCAAATGAAAACAAGCACAATCAAACTAGATCACAGCACTCACCATTTATTTTAACAAAAAAAAGAAAGCATTACAATGTCAGTGAAATTACATTGCAAACCCATTGCCTTGTCTCTGACAGAAACATATCTTCATCATAAAAATGTTTACCAGAGAAAGCAATATGGCACGATGAGGAGAGTTGTGTCATTCCCTCCATATGACATTTGTATGTCAAAAGGCCTAGGGTAATGCAGGTTGTCGACATGAAAAAAAACATAATCCTGCTTTGATTTGATCACCTCATAAGCATGGAAATGTTCTTGAAAAGTTACTGTAACTAAAGGCACTGTGAGTAGCAACAGTTTTTCAAACATTATCAGAACTGACTCAATCTGATAAAACACGGGGACTTCAGATTCAACTTTCCCACAGATAACCAAGTTTGGTCGATAAACAAACCCATTATGTTTAGCCCAATTAACCTTCATAACCTGAATGCTAATGGGCACTTGCATTGCCATAGCAATTCCAGAACCTCCTTTTACCATATTTAAAGACACCATTTTTCCTGGACCAATGTCAAACCGACTAAAAGTTGTTGAATTTCGCCAACTATGTGCCATATGAAACTGATGCTTTTTTGCAAGCGTTTTGGTAATATTTTTAAACGATTTAAGCTGTTTTTTGAAAAAATTATGCTTGCCTTCATACCTCATACACCAACTATGAAGGACAGGCCCAATTTTCTGTATGCAGCGGGGATAGTGGACAAGAAAATGATGCTTTGGTAAAAGGTTTTTCTGAGGATACAACTTTTTAAACAGTGTGTGGTGATCCACAATTAAATGTTTTAAATATACACATAAACCTTGAGATAACATGGGCGAGAATATGATGTTTATTATTTGAAGAAGTAAAAGAAGCAGGCTCCAGTGTTGGTCAGTAGAAGTAAACAAATCTCCAAAGATAAGAGGAACATTCCTAAGTAAGCACCAGGACTGAGATGCATTCAGTCCTAGATCATTAGATCCTTCACTTAAATTAACAGCTACAGGTCTGTTGTTTCTCTCCATGAAACCATAATCAAAACTTTGTATTCTTGAATGTATTTCTGCTGATGTAACATGCTTTTCCTTCAAATACAGAAATAATAACTTCAATTCGTACTGGCCCACCCCTTCTAACACATCATGCATCACATCAACTGAGAAGTTCTCTGTTGTGTGAAAATACTCCAATGAATTTAATATGCATGAACGTTTCACACCAAAAACGTAGGGAAGGGATGGATTACAAGCCATTTCTTGACAGTGAGCAGTGTGTACATCTTTGGTGCGCAAAACTATTTTGGAAGAGTCTTCAGAGAATTCTGTCTGAAAGTCCTCCTTTTCCGCTAAACAGAACCTGCAACAGTACCTTGCACTGAAAGACTCCACTAGACCAAACAAACAATGCAATCCCAAATTATCACCAGTAACCTGCACTACAGTGCCACGAACAAAACCATTGTATAATGGAATCTCAATACCATCACTCTCTAACACTTTAATATCTCGAACAATGGGAGCAAAAATTTCACTAAAACCATAACGTTTAACATCTTGAGCATGAAATAAGGCGCACAGGTGTATGTTAGCTAAAAAAGAATTCCATTTTGGAGAGAAGTTTCTTAAAGTAAAATATACTCCACCTAATTTATGAATACCTCGCTTTGGACCCAGAGGGTTGGCGACCTCAAAGTCATCATAGAACATCTGGATCTGTATTGTCTGCTTCTCAGTTGAGAACAGGGGGTGACTTTTAAAAAAAGATCCATCACAAATATCTCTCAGTCTAGAGTCGCTGGTTGCTGAGCGTTGCAACATTTCTGCAACATATGGACTTTTAAATATTGACTGCAGTGTAGATAAAATTGGAATATACATGAATTTATCTTGAACTACTACCTGATCATATGTTCCAGTCTTTTTATTTCGTCTTGTGTCAAATCTTGAACCAATCACACATTCAATTGGTTCGACCATTTCCCACTTGTCAGTCATAAATTTTGATCGTTTGTATTCCGAATTTAGAATTGTGAAAGGATTCTCTAACCCCTCAAAACACGCCTCAACTTTCTTGCACATTTCCGTTTCTCTTTCATTACTAAATACATGCTTTATCACTGTCTCTTTAGCATGCTGATGGATATCTTGAACAATCTCTTCCATGGAAGTCACTACAGAATTCAGTGTACTTTGAGCAACACCTGCTGCCTTTAGATCAGAAATTACAGCTGAACAACTATTTACAATGTATGGCGAAGATAACTGTGACTCGGCCTCTAACTCTTCAGTCGACTCTTCAACATGAAAAACATTACTTGTATTGATGGTGCTTTGAGGATATGAAAGATCAGATTCCACAGAATCAACTAAACTGCTTCCATGGCACTTATTAAGATGCTTTCTTAAACCTGAAAAACTACCAAAAGAACGTGAGCATCCTTCTTGACCACACTTCAAAAAAAGAGTCCTGCCTGTACATAGTCCATGAATTACCTTAAAGTGCTTAACAAGGTTGTTTGGACTTCCATGGTCACTTTTGCAAAGAAAACACTTCATAGTTTTATCTCAACTAACGCACCATTCTTGCTCGCAACTCCGCAACTCTAGGGGTCTCCTTTGTTTCCCCCATGTCGATGTTATAGATGGTTGTTTGCACAAAAGTGAAAAAGCTGCTTAGGGAAGAACTGTATGACGTACCAAAGACGTAATGGGCTTTAAAGAGTTCATCAAAAGCGGCAACTGAACCTTTTGCCTTGCATGGAAGTGCTTTCTTGTCGACCACAATGAAGAAGGAGTGAATGGTGCTTTGTGTGGATCCCTGGGCGAGAAGGTAGGGCTGACTGCTTTGGGTGATGTTGTCTAGATGCTGCTGCACACTGGTTCCAACCTACAACAAAACACATTTAACAGAATTGTTTTGGTGACTAATTTCTGACAATAGATCAGATCACCTCAAACTGTGCACAAGATTGAAGTGATGGAAGAAATATTTTAAACAACTCTTAAAGGATTAGTTCACTTTGAAAACATTTTTTGCTGATAATTTACTCACCCCCATGTCAACCAAGATGTCCATGTCTTTCTTTCTTCATTTAAAAAGAAATTAAGGTTTGAGGAAAGCATTACAGGATTTTTCTCCATATAATGGACTTCAATGGGGACCAATGGTTTGAGGGTTTTGAAAACGACCGTTTGTTTTGCTAGATAAGAACTTTATTTCTCTGCTGAGATCATGTCGAGACTTTGAAGCTACATTGAGACAGACTTTGTACCCTCAAACCATTGGTCCCCATTGAAGTCCAGTATATGGAGAAAAATCCTGTAATGTTTTCCTCAAACCTTAATTTCTTTTTGACTGAAGAAAGAAAGACATGAACATCTTGGATGACATGCGGGTTAGTAAATTATCAGCCAAAATGTTTTTAGAAGTGAACTAATCATTTAAGCATACCTTTTGAAATCTGATAAGCTGATCTACAGCTTGATATGCAGACAGCTTTCCCGGCTTCTTTCTACCTTGTGCAGATGGTGGTAGCAAATGTAGCAGCAGCAAGATGGCAGACATGTCACTGTCCCAGCCTACAAATAAGTGAATAAAAACCTGGTTAACATTATACCATAGTATAGCATTCAAATTGACAACTAGAACCAATATGGAAATGTACACTTTCTACACACCTACTTAACCCACAATAAAAAGTAAAACAGTTCCATTCATACCATTCTCAACTTCAGCAGCTGACTCAGCATTCCGCATCAAATCCAAGAGTTCTGTGGTGGGTACAAGTCCATGGCTTTCCTTTATTACTTTTGCTTTGAAAGTGGTTGGCCACTTCTCCAAAAATTTGTTGGCCGTGGCTCACCAAACAGAAGTCTGAAATCTTGTTCTATCTGCAATGTAACACACATAGACAGAAGTGATGAGTGATACATAATGCTACATTGGATATTTTGGTGATGCAGTGAATTATTAAGATGTCATACCAGTCCTGGTGTGTCCAGAAATCGTGGGAAGACCAAGAAGACATCTGATGATTTGGCTTCATCGTTGACCATTGCTTGCCGATATACGAAGGTCATTTTCATCTTCTCACGGACAGTCTTTTCATCAGAAGAGTGTTTCAAAACAGCAATAGCTGCTTCCACATCCTCATCAGACAGCTCTCTGTCATTGGCGAAGGGCTGACGACCACGGCCTGGCCCACCAACTTAATACAATACAATGTTTAGAACTAATTTCTGTACAATTCACAGGTTATAATCACATGTCACTGATCAGTAAACATACCTTTAGGAGATTTGCTGACTGAGGCACCTCTTTCCTCTGCTGATTTTCTCTGTATGGTCTTCAATCGCCATGCAAGGTATCCCGAACCACTCTCCGGATCGTAGTAATGTTCCTATGCAATTATAATAATTTATAAAGGAGTACTATTAACATTTCAAACAGTGAATATGTGCATAATGTTGCACTAACCCATTTACTTACATATCCATGTTGTGAGTATGGGTCTTCTAGATAGGGAAACAAGGCTACTATCCCCTGTGCATACATCACTCTAACACTTTTGGGGGGGATGTCCTAGCAAATGAATTCAAAGTTAACATCATACTCAATTGACATTGCACAACACAATTTACATAATTAATAACTGTAAAATAATAACAATGTTTCTTTATAGCCCCTTAATGCTTACCCATGTGTTTCTGTCATCTCAGCAGCAAGTATGTTAATCATCTGTCTTCTGGTGGCATCTGTCAGAGATTTGGTTTTTCCATACTCTTGCATAATGCGTTCACCACCAGGTTTTGATGTTAGGATTTTTTCAATCAACTATAGGTGGAATAAAATGTGCTTTCCGTTATTGTGAAACCATATGTGATGTTGAAAAAAAATACATATCTAGAACACTTCCCATGGTGAAACAACATTCAGATTGGACTTAACAGCAATTTCCACCACTTACAGCTTTTGCCTCGTAGTTTATATGGCATGGCCTTTTAGGCTGGCTTCCTTCGTCAGCGGCTACTTCTTCAACAGGGTCACACATCATTAAATTCAGGATGATGGTGTCATCAGATGTACCCGAGCATGATGATGATTGAGAGGCACCTGTTCATTATAAAATATGTACAAAATATAAACACATTACAAGAATCAGTTTTTTTTAAGACAATAAATATTCTCATTCCGGCCTTTAAACTAAACAAAATCATTTGTGAATTGTCTGAATAAATACCAAGTCCTCCATTGCCCAGCATGATTCTGAAAGTTCCAGGTGACTCCTTCACTATTTCTTCAAAAACCTCTGTGTCAACTTCCGTGTCTGACTGGTCATAAACCTTAATGTCTGGCTGCCTGCTTTCTGGTATGTTGAATTTTAGACATGCTGTTTAAAAAAGTTTAATAAAGAAAAAATATTCCCTTGTCACAAGAATCAATGGTCATATTTAATTTGTATTCAAAAAAAGATGAAAGACCTGCACCGGAGTTTGAATAGAAATGATTATTGACCTAACTAGATATCATATAGCATAATAGGTTAATGCTGTATTATTTTGATATTGGGTGATGTATATTGATTTAATCTAATACCCACCTTCTTTCAAGAAAGCATCGAATGTCAGCTCAGACAGCTTGACGTATTTCTGCTCTTCCCCGAATTGAACACGCAACAGCATTTTGCCCCTGTTAACATAGAAAATATATTCAAAATCATAATTTAGGGCTGGTTCAAATGAAAGTTACCTATACATTTCTCTCAGTACTGGCAATCCACTAGATGTTACACGGTTACAAAGGGCGGCTGAAGAAGACAAAGTTGTTCTGGTTGAATAACGTTTGGCTATTTTCTGCAGCAATTAAATTTTAATTTAATTAGGCTAGTTAAATTTTAGAGGCACGTTGCCGTTACCAAATAGCTGTGCCCAAGTTAGATATTTTAGTTCGAACAGTAACGTTAACCCGTTAAATAGCATGTTAAACAAACACGTACATGCAATCAGTGATCTAATTATCGTTTATAAGGCCAACATTAACTATTAGAAGCATGCAATTGCTATCATTGGTAACGTTATATATATAAAACAGATTAACGTTGCCTGGGAAGCTAAAAAATACATTAACTATGAAAAGCTGTTAACTGTATTAAATATTTTGTTGTTATAGCGACCGAGCTAACGTTATTTTACGCATAAATCTTTCATAAGTGAAAATATTGCAACACCGTGATATTGAAATATTGAAATCAACGACATGGCTATTAGCAGCTGGTTAACGTTGACGTTAATAACGTTACCCTTGACTCATATCAGCAAAAA